>JALLKU010000181.1:0-20000 GCA_023373845.1 Nibea coibor | reverse complement strand
TTTCTATTAAAGGCTATTGAGGCTAGATGTTGGGTTCATGAGCATTTACATACTGAGAAGCTGGTCTCGAGTTTTTTTTTTTTCCGTTTTGTAGTAAAGGCTATTGAGGCTAGATGTTGGGTTCATGAGCATGTACGTACTGAGAAGTTGGTCTTGAGTTTTTTTTGTTTTCTATTAAAGGCTATTGAGACTAGATGTTGGGTTCATCAGCATTTACATACTGAGTAGCTGGTTTCGAGTTTTTTTTTTCTGTTTTGCAGTAAAGGCTGTTGAGGCTAGATGTTGGGTTCATGAGCATGTACGTACTGAGAAGCTAGTCTTGAGTTTTTTTTTTTGTTTGTTTTGCAGTGAAACCTATTGAGGCTAGATGTTGGGTTCATGAGCCTTGAGGTATTTTGAAGCTGGTCTCGAGTTTGTTTTTGTTTTACAGTAAAGGCTGTTGAGGCTAGATATTGGGTTCATGAGCATTTACGTACTGAGAAGCTTGTCTCGAGTTTTTTTTTTCTTCTGTTTTGCAGTTAAGGCTATTGAGGCTAGATGTTGGTTTCATCAGAATTTACATACTGAAAAGCTTGTCTTGAGGTTTTTTTTTCTTCTGTTTTGCAGTAAAGGCTATTGAGGCTAGATGTTCGGTTTATGAGCATTTAATACTGAGAAGCTTGTCTCGAGTTTTTTCTTTTTCTGTTTTACAGTAAAGGCTATTGAGGCTAGATGTTGGGTTCATGAGCCTTTACGTATTTTGAAGTTGGTCTCGAGTTTGTTTTTGTTTTACAGTAAAGGCTGTTGAGGCTAGATATTGGGTTCATGAGCATTTACGTACTGAGAAGCTGGTCTCACGGTTTGTTCATTTTGCAGCAAAGGCTATTGAGGCTAGATGTTGGGTTCATGAGCATTTACATACTGAGAAGCTGGTCTCGAGTTCTTTTTTCTTCTGTTTTGCAATAAAGGCTGTTGAGGCTAGATGTTGGGTTCATGAGCCTTTACGTATTGAGAAGCTGGTCTCGAGTGACTTCTTGAAATTTGGGGGCAATTTTTGGGTCTGTCCTCACGTGGGTATATATAAAAGTCATGTGTCCTGGGGCCACCATATACATTAACTTTTCATAAAAGCTACTGCAAGTCAGTATATTCATATCTGGCTGAGCAGGCCTCGGTCATATACTTGCAAAGTCTGCTTTGTCATATGTTGCAAAGACTGGCCAATGGCTTGTTCAACTTCCTAGGTCTTAGTCAGTGGGCTGATGGCCATTGTTGTTCCCTGGTCAGCTTTAGTCATAGAGGATGATTTAAAAAAAGCTTTGTCTACAAAGTAGGATTGGATGACCTGTGTGGGACACTGAATTGAACCACCATGGTCTGGGGCCTCTACATGGCCTCTCTGAAAGAGACCATTCTTGGGGAAGAGGCCAGAGGGTTGGGCTTCAGAATGCTTGACGGTAGGGTCTCTATGAGTCTTCTGTTAGCATTTGATGCCACTTGGAGATCGACTTGGAGTTTTTTCTGCATTAAAGACTATTAAGGCTAGATGTTGGGTTCATCAGCATTTACATACTGAGAAGCTGGTCTCGATTTTTTTTTGTTTTGCAGTAACGGCTATTGAGGTAGATGATGGGTTCATGAACATTTATGTACTGAGAAGCTTGTCTTGAGTTTTTTTTTCTGTTTTGCAGTAAAAGCTATTGAGGCTAGATGTTGGGTTCATGAGCATGTACGTACTGAGAAGCTTGTCTCAAGTTTTTTTTTTCCTGTTTTGCAGTAAAAGCTATTGAGGCTAGATGTTGGGTTCATGAGCATTCAGTACTGAGAAGCTTGCCTTGAGTTTTTTTTTTCTGTTTTGCAGTAAAGGCTGTTGAGGCTAGTTGTTGGGTTCGTGAGCATTTACATACTGAGAAGCTGGGTGTCGAGTTTTTTTTTTTCTGTTTTGCAGTAAAAGGCTATTGAGAGTATATGTTGGGTTCATGAGCATGTACGTACTGAGAAGTTGGTTTCGAGTTTTTTTGTTTTCTATTAAAGGCTATTGAGGCTAGATGTTGGGTTCATGAGCCTTTACGTATTGAGAAGCTGGTCTCGAGTGACTTTTTGAAATTTGGGGGCAATTTTTGGGTGCGTCCTCATGTGGAAGATATAAAAGTCGTGTCCTGGGGTCACCATATACATTAGTTTTTACAAAAGCTACTGCAAGTCAGTACATTCATATTTGGCTGAGCAGGCCTCGGTCATATACTTCCAAATTCTGCTAGTCATATGTTGCAAAGTCTGGTCAATGGCTTGTTCAGCTTCCTAGGTCTTAGTCAGTGGACTGATGACCATTGTTCCCTGCTCAGCTTTAGCCATAGATGAGGATTTAAAAAAAAAAAAATGTCTACAAAGTAGCACCGAATGACCTGTGTGGGACACTGAATTGAACCACCATGGTCTGGGGCCTCTACATGACCTCTTAAAAGGACTAGCCTTGGGGAAGATGCAAGAGGGTTGGGCTTCAGAATGCTGTACGATGGAGTATCTGTGAGTCTTCTGTTAGTGTTTGATGCTACTTGGAGATCGACTTGGAGTTTCTTCTGCATTAAAGGCTATTAAGGCTAGATGTTGGGTTCATGAGCATGTACGTACTGAAGAGCTGGTCTCAAGTTTTTTTGTTTTCTGTTAAAGGCTATTGAGGCTAGATGTTGGGTTCATCAGCATTTACGTACTGTGAAGCTTGTCTTGAGTTTTTTTTTCTGTTTTGCAGTAAAAGCTATTGAGGCTAGATGTTGGGTTCATGAGCATTTAGTACTGAGAAGCTTGTCTGGAGTTTTTTTTTTTTTTTCTGTTTTGCAGTAAAGGCTGTTGAGGCTAGATGTTGGGTTCGTGAGCATTTACATACTGAGAAGCTGGTCTCGAGTTTTTTTTTTTTTGCAGAAAAGGCTATTGAGGCTAGATGATGGGTTCATGAGCATTTACGTACTGAGAAGCTTGTCTTGAGTTTTTTTTTTCTGTTTTGCAGTAAAAGGCTATTGAGAGTATATGTTGGGTTCATGAGCATGTACGTACTGAGAAGTTGGTTTCAAGTTTCTTTGTTTTCTATTAAAGGCTATTGAGGCTAGATGTTGGGTTCATGAGCCTTTACGTATTGAGAAGCTGGTCTCGAGTGACTTTTTGAAATTTGGGGGCAATTTTTGGGTGCGTCCTCATGTGGAAGATATAAAAGTCATGTGTCCTGGGGTCACCATATACATTAGTTTTTACAAAAGCTACTGCAAGTCAGTACATTCATATTTGGCTGAGCAGACCTCGGTCATATACTTCCAAATTCTGCTAGTCATATGTTGCAAAGTCTGGTCAATGGCTTGTTCAGCTTCCTAGGTCTTAGTCAGTGGACTGATGACCATTGTTCCCTGCTCAGCTTTAGCCATAGATGAGGATTTAAAAAAAAAAATTGTCTACAAAGTAGCATTGAATGACCTGTGTGGGACACTGAATTGAACCACCATGGTCTGGGGCCTCTACATGACCTCTTAAAAGGACTAGCCTTGGGGAAGATGCAAGAGGGTTGGGCTTCAGAATGCTGTACGATAGAGTATCTGTGAGTCTTCTGTTAGTGTTTGATGCTACTTGGAGATCGACTTGGAGTTTCTTCTGCATTAAAGGCTATTAAGGCTAGATGTTGGGTTCATGAGGATGTACGTACTGAAAAGCTGGTCTCGAGTTTTTTTGTTTTCTGTTAAAGGCTATTGAGGCTAGATGTTGGGTTCATGAGCATTTACATACTGAGAAGCTGGTCTCGAGTTCTTTTTTCTTCTGTTTTGCAATAAAGGCTGTTGAGGCTAGATGTTGGGTTCATGAGCCTTTACGTATTGAGAAGCTGGTCTCGAGTGACTTCTTGAAATTTGGGGGCAATTTTTGGGTCTGTCCTCACGTGGTATATATAAAAGTCATGTGTCCTGGGGCCACCATATACATTAACTTTTCATAAAAGCTACTGCAAGTCAGTATATTCATATCTGGCTGAGCAGGCCTCGGTCATATACTTGCAAAGTCTGCTTTGTCATATGTTGCAAAGACTGGCCAATGGCTTGTTCAACTTCCTAGGTCTTAGTCAGTGGGCTGATGGCCATTGTTGTTCCCTGGTCAGCTTTAGTCATAGAGGATGATTTAAAAAAAGCTTTGTCTACAAAGTAGGATTGGATGACCTGTGTGGGACACTGAATTGAACCACCATGGTCTGGGGCCTCTACATGGCCTCTCTGAAAGAGACCATTCTTGGGGAAGAGGCCAGAGGGTTGGGCTTCAGAATGCTTGACGGTAGGGTCTCTATGAGTCTTCTGTTAGCATTTGATGCCACTTGGAGATCGACTTGGAGTTTTTTCTGCATTAAAGACTATTAAGGCTAGATGTTGGGTTCATCAGCATTTACATACTGAGAAGCTGGTCTCGATTTTTTTTTGTTTTGCAGTAACGGCTATTGAGGTAGATGATGGGTTCATGAACATTTATGTACTGAGAAGCTTGTCTTGAGTTTTTTTTCTGTTTTGCAGTAAAAGCTATTGAGGCTAGATGTTGGGTTCATGAGCATGTACGTACTGAGAAGCTTGTCTCAAGTTTTTTTTTCCTGTTTTGCAGTAAAAGCTATTGAGGCTAGATGTTGGGTTCATGAGCATTCAGTACTGAGAAGCTTGCCTTGAGTTTTTTTTTTCTGTTTTGCAGTAAAGGCTGTTGAGGCTAGTTGTTGGGTTCGTGAGCATTTACATACTGAGAAGCTGGTGTCGAGTTTTTTTTTTCTGTTTTGCAGTAAAAGGCTATTGAGAGTATATGTTGGGTTCATGAGCATGTACGTACTGAGAAGTTGGTTTCGAGTTTTTTTGTTTTCTATTAAAGGCTATTGAGGCTAGATGTTGGGTTCATGAGCCTTTACGTATTGAGAAGCTGGTCTCGAGTGACTTTTTGAAATTTGGGGGCAATTTTTGGGTGCGTCCTCATGTGGAAGATATAAAAGTCATGTGTCCTGGGGTCACCATATACATTAGTTTTTACAAAAGCTACTGCAAGTCAGTACATTCATATTTGGCTGAGCAGGCCTCGGTCATATACTTCCAAATTCTGCTAGTCATATGTTGCAAAGTCTGGTCAATGGCTTGTTCAGCTTCCTAGGTCTTAGTCAGTGGACTGATGACCATTGTTCCCTGCTCAGCTTTAGCCATAGATGAGGATTTAAAAAAAAAAAAATGTCTACAAAGTAGCACCGAATGACCTGTGTGGGACACTGAATTGAACCACCATGGTCTGGGGCCTCTACATGACCTCTTAAAAGGACTAGCCTTGGGGAAGATGCAAGAGGGTTGGGCTTCAGAATGCTGTACGATGGAGTATCTGTGAGTCTTCTGTTAGTGTTTGATGCTACTTGGAGATCGACTTGGAGTTTCTTCTGCATTAAAGGCTATTAAGGCTAGATGTTGGGTTCATGAGCATGTACGTACTGAAGAGCTGGTCTCAAGTTTTTTTGTTTTCTGTTAAAGGCTATTGAGGCTAGATGTTGGGTTCATCAGCATTTACGTACTGTGAAGCTTGTCTTGAGTTTTTTTTTCTGTTTTGCAGTAAAAGCTATTGAGGCTAGATGTTGGGTTCATGAGCATTTAGTACTGAGAAGCTTGTCTGGAGTTTTTTTTTTTTTTTCTGTTTTGCAGTAAAGGCTGTTGAGGCTAGATGTTGGGTTCGTGAGCATTTACATACTGAGAAGCTGGTCTCGAGTTTTTTTTTTTTTGCAGAAAAGGCTATTGAGGCTAGATGATGGGTTCATGAGCATTTACGTACTGAGAAGCTTGTCTTGAGTTTTTTTTTTCTGTTTTGCAGTAAAAGGCTATTGAGAGTATATGTTGGGTTCATGAGCATGTACGTACTGAGAAGTTGGTTTCAAGTTTCTTTGTTTTCTATTAAAGGCTATTGAGGCTAGATGTTGGGTTCATGAGCCTTTACGTATTGAGAAGCTGGTCTCGAGTGACTTTTTGAAATTTGGGGGCAATTTTTGGGTGCGTCCTCATGTGGAAGATATAAAAGTCATGTGTCCTGGGGTCACCATATACATTAGTTTTTACAAAAGCTACTGCAAGTCAGTACATTCATATTTGGCTGAGCAGACCTCGGTCATATACTTCCAAATTCTGCTAGTCATATGTTGCAAAGTCTGGTCAATGGCTTGTTCAGCTTCCTAGGTCTTAGTCAGTGGACTGATGACCATTGTTCCCTGCTCAGCTTTAGCCATAGATGAGGATTTTAAAAAAAAAATTGTCTACAAAGTAGCATTGAATGACCTGTGTGGGACACTGAATTGAACCACCATGGTCTGGGGCCTCTACATGACCTCTTAAAAGGACTAGCCTTGGGGAAGATGCAAGAGGGTTGGGCTTCAGAATGCTGTACGATAGAGTATCTGTGAGTCTTCTGTTAGTGTTTGATGCTACTTGGAGATCGACTTGGAGTTTCTTCTGCATTAAAGGCTATTAAGGCTAGATGTTGGGTTCATGAGGATGTACGTACTGAAAAGCTGGTCTCGAGTTTTTTTGTTTTCTGTTAAAGGCTATTGAGGCTAGATGTTGGGTTCATCAGCATTTACGTACTGTGAAGCTTGTCTTGAGTTTTTTTTTCTGTTTTGCAGTAAAAGCTATTGAGGCTAGATGTTGGGTTCATGAGCATTTAGTACTGAGAAGCTTGTCTGGAGTTTTTTTTTTTTTTCTGTTTTGCAGTAAAGGCTGTTGAGGCTAGATGTTGGGTTCGTGAGCATTTACATACTGAGAAGCTGGTCTCGAGTTTTTTTTTTTTGTAGAAAAGGCTATTGAGGCTAGATGTTGGGTTCATGAGCATTTAGTACTGAGAAGTTGGTCTTGAGTTTTTTTGTTTTCTATTAAAGGCTATTGAGGGTAGATGTCGGGTTCATGAGCATGTACGTACTGAAAAGCTGGTCTCGAGTTTTTTTGTTTTCTGTTAAAGGCTATTGAGGCTAGATGTTGGGTTCATCAGCATTTACGTACTGTGAAGCTTGTCTGGAGTTTTTTTTTTTTTTTCTGTTTTGCAGTAAAGGCTGTTGAGGCTAGATGTTGGGTTCATGAGCATTTAGTACTGAGAAGCTTGTCTGGAGTTTTTTTTTTTTTTTCTGTTTTGCAGTAAAGGCTGTTGAGGCTAGATGTTGGGTTCGTGAGCATTTACATACTGAGAAGCTGGTCTCGAGTTTTTTTTTTTGTAGAAAAGGCTATTGAGGCTAGATGTTGGGTTCATGAGCATTTAGTACTGAGAAGTTGGTCTTGAGTTTTTTTGTTTTCTATTAAAGGCTATTGAGGGTAGATGTCGGGTTCATGAGCATTTAGTACTGAAAAGCTTGTCTCGAGTTCTTTTTTCTTCTGTTTTGCAGTAAAGGCTGTTGAGGCTAGATGTTGGGTATATGAGCCTTTACGTATTGAGAAGCTGGTCTTGAGTGACTTCTTGAAATTTGGGGGCAATTTTTGGGTCTGTCCTCACGTGGCAGATATAAAAGTCATGTGTCCTGGGGCCACCACATACAGTGGCTTGCGAAACTATTTGGCCCCCTTGAACTTTGTGACCTTTTGACACATTTCAGGCTTCAAACATAAAGATATAAAACTGTAATTTTTTGTGAAGAATCAACAACAAGTGGGACACAATCATGAAGTGGAACAAAATTTATTGGATATTTTTAACTTTTTTAACAAATAAAAAATTAGGTGTGCAAAATCATTCAGCCCCATTGAGTTAATACTTTGTAGCGCCACCTTTTGCTGCGATTACAGCTCGAGCTCAGTGAGGTTGGATGGAGAGCGTTTGTGAACAGCAGTTTTCAGTTCTTTCCACAGATTCTCAATTGGATTGCGGTCTGGACTTTGACTTGGCCATTCTAACACCTTGATATGTTTTTTGGTGAACCATTCCATTGTAGCTTTTGCTTTATGTTTTGGATCATTGTCTTGTTGGAAGACAAATCTCCGTCCCAGTCTCAGGTCTTTTGCGGACTCCATCAGGTTTTCTTCCAGAATGGTCCTGTATTTGGCTCCATCCATCTTCCCATCAATTTTAACCATCTTCCCTGTCCCTGCTGAAGAAAAGCAGGCCCAAACCATGATGCTGCCACCACCATGTTTGACAGTGGGGATGGTGTGTTGAGGGTGATGAGCTGTGCTGCTTTTACGCCAAACATAACGTCTTGCATTGTTGCCAAAAAGTTCGATTTTGGTCTCATCTGACCAGAGCACCTTCTTCCACATGTTTGGTGTGTCTCCCAGGTGGCTTGTGGCAAACTTTATGGACTTTTATGGATATCTTTAAGAAATGGCTTCCTTCTTGCCACTCTTCCATAAAGGCCAGATTTGTGCAGTATACGACTGATTGTTGTCCTATGGACAGATTCTCCCACCTCAGCTGTAGACCTCTGCAGTTCATCCAGAGTGATCATGGGCCTCTTGGCTGCATCTCTGATCAGTCTTCTCCTTGTATGAGCTGAAAGTTTAGGGGGACGGCCAGATCTTGGTAGATTTGCAGTGGTCTGATACTCCTTCCATTTCAATATTATTGCTTGCACAGTGCTCCTTGGGATGTTTAAAGCTTGGGAAATCTTTTTGTATCCAAATCCAGCTTTAAACTTCTCCACAACAGTATCTCGGACCTGCCTGGTGTGTTCCTTGTTCTTCATGATGCTCTCTGCGCTTTAAACAGACCTCTGAGACTATCACAGTGCAGGTGCATTTATACAGAGACTTGATTACACACAGGTGGATTCCATTTATCATCGTTAGTCATTTAGGTCAACATTGAATCATTCAGAGATCCTCACTGAACTTCTGGACAGAGTTTGCTGCACTGAAAGTAAAGGGGCTGAATAATTTTGCACGCCCAATTTTTCGTTTTTTTATTTGTTAAAAAAGTTAAAAATATCCAATAAAGTGTGTTCCACTTCATGATTGTGTCCCACTTGTTGTTGATTCTTCACAAGAAATTACAGTTTTATATCTTTATGTTTGAAGCCTGAAATGTGGAAAAAGGTCACAAAGTTCAAGGGGGCCAAATAGTTTCGCAAGCCACTGTACGTTACATTCGTATCTGGCTGAGCGGGTTGGTCATATATTTGCAAAGTCTGCTAGTCATATGTTGCAAAGACTGGCCAATGGCTTGTTCAACTTCCTAGATCTTAGTCAGTGGGCTGATGGCCATTGTTGTTCCCTGGTCAGCTTCAGACATAGATGAGGATTTAAAAAAAAGTTTTGTCTACAAAGTAGCATTGGATGACCTGTGTGGGACACTGAATTGAACCACCATGGTCTGGGGCCTCTACATGACCCCTTACAAGGACTAGCCTTGGGGAAGATGCAAGAGGGTTGGGCTTCAGAATGCTGTATGATAGAGTATCTGTGAGTCTTCTGTTAATGTTTGATGCCACTTGGAGGTCAACTTAGAGTTGCTGTTTTTGTGGAGGGTTTTGAAAGGTTCTCAAGGGTAGATTCTGGATTTGTTGTCCTTCACATACTGAGAAGTTGGTCTTCCAAGACCTTCTGAAATTCGGGTCCAGTTTGGGTTCCTTGCTTTTTTTGATAGATTGGGTAGCCATTGAACCTAATGTTCAAGTACAATTTAACTTTGCAACTGAAAGTGAATGCAAATCAGCACACCGATATTTGGTCAAATTGGACTAAGTCATACACTTGCACGGTCAGTTAGTCACAGTCAGCAGATACTGGCTAATGGCTTATTAAACTACAAGACCCCTGAAAGAGACTACTCTTGGGGAAGAGGCCAGAGGGTTGGGCTTCAGAATGCTCGACGGTAGGGTCTCTATGAGTCTTCTGTTAGCATTTGATGCCACTTGGAGATCGACTTGGAGTTTTTTCTGCATTAAAGACTATTAAGGCTAGATCAAATCAAATCAAATCAAATTTTATTTGTATAGCCCAAAGTCACAAAACACATTTTGCCTCAGAGGGCTTTACAATCTGTACAGGGAGTGACACCCTCTGTCCTTAGACCCTCGGTTCGAGTGAGGAAAAACTTGCCCACAAAAAACCCTTTTAACAGGGAAAAAAAAACGTGGAAGAAACCTCAGGAAGAGCCACAGAGGAGGGATCCCTCTTCCAGGACGGACAGACGTGCAATGGATGTCACATGTACAGAACAATCAACACAAACATATTGTACAATTACAATGAATTACAATAAATGGTAAGGTGATTGCAGTAGCAGTGGAACACAGATGCACAGCAGCAATAAGTCATTAACCAGCATGAGCATGTACGTACTGAGAAGCTGGTCTCGAGTTTTTTTGTTTTCTATTAAAGGCTATTGAGGCTAGATGTTGGGTTCATCAGCATTTACATACTGAGAAGCTGGTCTCGATTTTTTTTTTTTTGTTTTGCAGTAATGGCTATTGAGGCTGTTTGTTGGGTTCATGAGCATTTAGTACTGAGAAGCTTGTCTCAAGTTTTTTTGTTTTCTATTAAAGACTATTGAGGCTAGATGATGGGTTCATGAGCATTTACGTACTGAGAAGCTTGTCTTGAGTTTTTTTTTCCTGTTTTTCGGTAAGAGCTATTGAGGCTAGATGTTGGGTTCATGGGCATTTAGTACTGAGAAGCTTGCCTCGAGTTTTTTTTTTCTGTTTTGCAGTAAAGGCTGTTGAGGCTAGATGTTGGGTTGATGAGCTTGTACGTACTGAGAAGCTGGTCTCAAGTTTTTTTTTTTCCTGTTTTGCAGTAAAAGCTATTGAGGCTAGATGTTGGGTTCATGAGCATTTAGTACTGAGAAGCTTGCCTCGAGTTTTTTTTTTTTTCTGTTTTGCAGTAAAGGCTGTTGAGGCTAGATGTTGGGTTCGTGAGCATTTACATACTGAGAAGCTGGTCTCGAGTTTTTTTTTTGTAGAAAAGGCTATTGAGGCTAGATGTTGGGTTCATGAGCATTTAGTACTGAGAAGCTTGTCTCAAGTTTTTTTTTTCTGTTTTGCAGTAAAGGCTGTTGAGGCTAGATGTTGCAAAGTCTGGCCAATGGCTTGTTCAACTTCCTAGGTCTTAGTCAGTGGGCTGATGGCCATTGTTGTTCCCTGATCAGCTCTAGCCATAGATGAGGATTTAAAAAAAAGCTTCGTCTACAAAGTAGCATTGGATGACCTGTGTGGGACACTGAATTGACCCACCATGGTCTGGGGCCTCTACATGACCTCTTAAAAGGACTAGCCTTGGGGAAGATGCAAGAGGGTTGGGCTTCAGAATGCTGTACGATAGAGTATCTGTGAGTCTTCTGTTAATGTTTGATGCCACTTGGAGGTCAACTTAGAGTTGCTGTTTTTGTGGAGGGTTTTTTGTTACATGAAAGGTTCTCAAGGGTAGATTCTGGATTTGTTGTCCTTCACATACTGAGAAGTTGGTCTTCAAAGACCTTCTGAAATTCGGGTCCAGTCCAGTCCGACTTTAACTTTGCAACTAAAGTAAATGCAAATCAGCACACCAATATTTGGCCGAATTGGCCTAAGTCATACACTTGCACAGTCAGTTAGTCACAGTCTGCAGATATTGGCTTCGCTAATGACTTATTGACCTTCTTAAACCTCCGTCTGTGGAATGATGGCCTTTGCTGACCTCGGGCCAATTGTTTCTATTTATGAAGGAGTAAATAAAGGTTTTTGCTACAAAATAGCATTGGATGACCTGTGCTGGACACTTATTTGAAAGACTATGGTTCAAGGCCACTACAAGACCGCTGAAAGAGACGAGCCTTGGGGAAGATGCAAGAGGGTTGGGCTTCAAAATTCTGTACGATACAGTATCTGTGAGTCTTCTGTTAGTGTGTGATGCCACTTGGAGATCAGTTTGGAGTTTTTTCTGCATTAAAGGCTATTAAGGCTAGATGTTGGGTTCATCAGCATTTACATACTGAGAAGCTGGTCTCGAGTTTGTTTTTTTTTCTGTTTTGCAGTAAAGGCTATTGAGACTAGATGTTGGGTTCATGAGCCTTTACGTATTGAGAAGCTGGTCTCGAGTGACTTCTTCATATTTGGGGGCAATTTTGAGGTGCGTCCTCACGTGGAAGATATAAAAGTCATGTGTCCTGGGGCCACCATATACCTTAGTTTTTACATGAGATACTGCAAGTTAGTACATTCATATCTGGCTGAGCAGGCCTCGGTCATATACTTGCAAAGTCTGCTTTGTCATATGTTGCAAAGACTGGCCAATGGCTTGTTCAACTTCCTAGGTCTTAGTCAGTGGGCTGATGGCCATTGTTGTTCCCTGGTCAGCTTTAGTCATAGAGGATGATTTAAAAAAAACTGTCTACACAGTAGCATTGGATGACCTGTGCTGGACACTTATTTGAAAGACTATGGTTCAAGGCCACTACAAGACCGCTGAAAGAGACTCGCCTTGTGGAAGACGCTAGAGGGTTGGGCTTCAGAATGCTGGACGATGGTCTCTATGAGTCTTCTGTTAGTGTTTGATGCTACTTGGAGATCGACTTGGAGTTTTTTCTGCATTAAAGTCCATTAAGGCTAGATGTTGAGTTCATGAGTTTTACGTATTGAGAAGCTTGTCTCGAGTGACTTTTTGAAATTTTGGGGCAATTTTTGGGTGTGACACTTAATGGCAAGGCTATGGTTCAAGGCCACTACAAGACCCCTGAAAGAGACTAGCCTTGGGGAAGACGTTAGTTGTTACAAAAGCTACTGCAGTCAGTAAATTCAAATTTGGTTGAGCAGACCTCGGTCATATACTTGTAAAGTATTCTAGTCATATGTTGCAAAGACTGGCCAATGGCTTTGAAAGACTTAGAAAATAGATGATGCACAGACAACTCAGTTCCTTTTCTTCTTTGAATTCATTTTGTTAATTCAGCAGGAGGTTTAGTTTGAGGTTAATAACCTTAAATCATAAAGGAAAAAAACAATTACTGCATTATCAGCTTCCATAAACAAGAAGAATTGATGTGGCATTGCCATGACTGCAAAGCCTAGTTTGACCCAGTGCATATTAATGATGGAAAATTCCCAAACACGTGCCGTTTCAAATAAACAAAAGATGAAACAATAGACTGGCGTCTAACACCACTATTCTCTCTTATAATCTTGAAATGAATAAACAAATAATGAAACATTCAGCACATGATGAGCTGCACCAAACCTACAGAGTCTCTGTGGCATCTCCTCAGGTTGAAGAAGTAATGGTTGTCATTCATTAATTTGTGATCCAATTATTAATCTAACTCAGATTTATTTGTTATATTCTCTTAACCTGAAGAGTAAGTTTTTATGTGATACTAAAAACTTGCAGTTTTGCATGTAATCTTTGTGCTGACTCTACAGCAGCAACCAAAGCCTGCAGTTTTGGTTTCTCACTGCTCAGCAGCCAGAGCAGGCTGGCAGTAAGCAGGCAGAAGGCTCCCCTGTGAGAGTGACAGCAGCAGAGAGCATCGGCTGCAGGGATCAGATTGTTTTGTCTTGCAAAATATGCTAACCTTGCTACTAACTTATTTTATTTTCCTCGGTTGAGATATGGCGTGTCAAGGGGAGGGGGAGGCTGCAGAGCAGCAGCACCGCTTCCGCCCATGACTCAGAGGCGCATTACTAATGAGCAACTGGCTCTCCGCAGAAGGAGAGCCTTGGAAAATGGCACAGGTTGTTATTTTGGCTAAAAACTTCATAACAATTTAAAGACCAGTGAGAATGAAAATAGCTAAAAAAAGGAGGATTGGAGTGGGTCTTTAGCAGGGTTTTTAAGAGTTTAAATACAGTAGAGTATTCTTGTAGACCTTGGTCTATTGGTCAGTCCTCCGTCCGTCTTCTTCTGCTTATTCAAGGGTGGGTCGCGGGGGCAGCAGCTTTAGCAGGGAGACCCAGACTTCCATCTCCCCAGCCACTTCGTCCAGCTCTCCCAGGGGGACCCCAAGGCGTTCCCAGGCCAGCTGAGAGACATAGTCCCTCCAGCGTGTCCTGGGTCTTCCCTGGGGCCGCCTCCCGAAGGGACGTGCCCGGAACACCTCACCAGGGAGGCGTCCAGGAGGCATCCTCACTAGATGCCCGAGCCACCTCAACTAGCTCCTCTCGATGCGGAGGAGCAGCGGTTCTACTCCGAGCTCCCTATCACCCTATCTCTAAGGGAGAGCCCAGCCACTCCGCGAAGGAAACTCATTTCGGCCGCTTGTATCCGCGATCTCATTCTTTCAGTCACTACGCAAAGTTGATGACCATAGGTGAGGGTAGGAACGTAGATTGACTGGTAAATCGAGAGCTTTGCCTTTCGGCTCAGCTCTCTCTTCATCACGACGGACCGGCGCAGAGTCCGCATCACTGCAGAAGCCGCACCGATCCGCCGGTAAACCTCCCGTTCCATCCTTCCCTCACTCGTGAACAAGACCCCGAGATACTTGAACTCCTCCACTTGAGGCAGGATCTCAACCCCGACCTGGAGACTGCACTCCACCCTTTTCCGGCTGAGAACCATGGCCTCAGATTTAGAGGTGCTGATTCTCATCCCAGCCGCTTCACATTCGGCTGCGAACCGCTCCAGAGAGAGCTGAAGGTCACGCTCCGATGAAGCCAACAGGACCAGGTCATCTGCAAAAAGCAGCGACCCAATCCTGAGGCCACCGAACCGTAGCCCCTCAACGCCCTGACTGTGCCTAGAAATTCTGTCCATAAAGGTTATGAACAGAATCGGTGACAAAGGGCAGCCCTGGTGAAGTCCAACTCTCACAGGAAACAAGTCCGACCTACTGCTGGCGATGCGGACCAAGCTCTGACACCGAGAGTACAGGGATCGGACAGCCCGTATTAACGGGTCCGGGACCCCATACTCCCGGAGCACCCCCCACAGGGTTTCCCGGGGGACACGGTCGAATGCCTTCTCCAAGTCCACAAAGCACATGTAGACTGGTTGGGCAAACTCCCATGCACCCTCCAGGACCGTGCTAAGGGTATAGAGCTGGTCCACAGTTCCACGGCCAGGACGAAAACCGCACTGCTCCTCCTGGATCTGAGGTTCGACAATCTTGCGGACCCTCCTCTCCAGGACCCCCGAAAAGACCTTCCCAGGGAGTCTGAGAAGTGTGATAGTGCTCCCCTATAGTTGGAGCACACCCTCCGGTCCCCCTTTTTGAAGAGGGGAACCACCACCCCGGTCTGCCAGTCCACAGGCACTGCCCTGCGATGTTGCAGAGACATGTCAACCAAGACAGCCCCACAACATCCAGAGCCTTGAGGAACTCCGGGCGGATCTCATCCACCCCTGGGGCCCTGCCACCGAGGAGCTTTTTGACTACCTTGGCGACTTCAGCCCCAGAGATTGGCGAGCCCACCACAGGGTCCCCAGACTCTGCTTCCTCAGTGGAAGACGTGCTGGTGGGATTGAGAAGGTCTTCAAAGTATTCCTTCCACCGACCCAGGACATCCCCAGACGAGGTCAGCAGCACCCCGCCCCCACTGAACACAGTGTTGACAGTGCACTGCTTCCCCCGCCTGAGCCTCCGGATGGTGGTCCAGAACCTCCTCGAAGCCGTTCGAAAGTCATTCTCCATGGCCTCACCAAACTCCTCCCCCACCCGAGTTTTTGCCTCGGAAGCTGCGTTCCGCTTGGCATGTCGATACCCGTCAGCTGCTTCAGGGGTCCCACAGGCCAAAAAGGTTCTGTAGGCCTCCTTCTTCAGCTTGATGGCATCCCTCACCACCGGTGTCCACCAGCGGGTTCGGGGGTTGCCGCCACGACAGGCACTGACCACCTTGCGGCCACAGCTCCGATCAGCCGCCTCGACAATGGAGGCATGGAACAAGGTCCACTCGGACTCAATGTCCCCCACCTCCCCCGGACGTGAGCGAGCTCTCCCGGAGATGAGAGTTGAAGCTCTTTCTGACAGGGGGATTCAGCCAGACGTTCCCAGCAAACTCGCACAGAACGTTTGGGCCTGCTAGGTCTGACCACTGTCCTCCCCTACCATCGGAGCCAACTCACCACCAGGTGGTAATCAGTTGACAGCTCCGCCCCTCTCTTCACCCGAGTGTCCAAAACACATGGCCGCAAATCCGACGACACAACCACAAAGTCAAATCAAATCAAATCAAATTTTATTTGTATAGCCCAAAGTCACAAAACACATTTTGCCTCAGAGGGCTTAACAATCTGTACAGGGAGTGACACCCTCTGTCCTTAGACCCTCGGTTCGAGTGAGGAAAAACTTGCCCACAAAAAACCCTTTTAACAGGGAAAAAAAAATGTGGAAGAAACCTCAGGAAGAGCCACAGAGGAGGGATCCCTCTTCCAGGACGGACAGACGTGCAATGGATGTCACATGTACAGAACAATCAACACAAACATATTGTACAATTACAATGAATTACAATAAATGGTGAGGTGATTGCAGTAGCAGTGGAACACAGATGCACAGCAGCAATAAGTCATTCAAAGTCGATCATCGAACTGCGGCCGAGGGCATCCTGGTGCCACTTGCACATATGGATACCCTTGTGTTTGAACATAGTGTTTGTTATGGACAATCCATGGCGAGCACAGAAGTCCAACAACAAAACACCATTTGGGTTCAGGTCAGGGGGGCCGTTCCTCCCAATCACGCCACTCCAGGTCTCACTGTCGCTGCCCACGTGAGCATTGAAGTCCCCCAGGAGGACGAGGGAGTCCCCAGAGGGAGCGCTCTCCAGCACCCCCTCCAAGGTCCACAAAAAGGGTGGGTACTCTGAACTGCTGTTCGGTGCATAGGCACAGACAACAGTCAGGACCCGCCCCCCCCCACCCGAAGGCGAAGGGAAGCTACCCTCTCATCCACCGGGGTGAACCCCAATGTACAGGCGCCTAGCCGGGGGGAAACAAGCATTCCCACCCCTGCTCTGCGCCTCTCACCGGGGGCAACTCCAGAGTGGTAGAGCATCCAACCCCTCTCGAGGAAACTGGTTCTGGAGCCCAAACTGTGCGTCGAGGCGAGCCTGACTATATCTAGCCGGTACCTCTCAACCTCGCGCACCAGCTCAGGTTCCTTCCCCGCCAGAGAGGTGGCGTTCCACGTCCCTAGAGCCAGCTTCTGCAGCTGGGGGTCAGACCGCCAGGGTCCCCGCCTCCGACTACTGCCCAACTCCCTACGCACCCACCCCCTGTGATCCCTCCCACAGGTGGTGGGCCCATGGGAAGGGGGGCCCGTGTCACCCTTTCGGGCTGTGCCCGGCCGGGCCCCATGGGTAAAGGCCCGGCCACCAGGCGCTCGCCAGCGAGCCCCTCCCCCAGGCCTGTCTCCAGGGGGGGGGGCCCGGTAACCCACGTCCGGGCAAGGGAGACCTGGCTCCTTTGATCTCTCTCTTCATCAGGGGGGTGGGTGAGCTGCACTTTGTCTGTCCCCTTACCCAGGACCTGGTTGCCATGGGGGACCCTACCAGGGGCATGAAGCCCCCGACAACATGGCTCCTGGGATCACTGAAACACGCAAACCCCTCCACCACGATAAGGTGGCAGCTCCAGGAGGGGTGGTCAGTCCTCTTATACCATTATCTGGTTTGTGTCTGTGTGTTACATGTAAACAGACCTCATAAACACTGTTGGTCTCACAAACCAGTATTTGGTCTGACCCCATAAGCCTGTGATATGTCACATATTCTTCTAAAAGAGAAATGATGATTTTGAAGTCAGATTTGTGTTCTGCAGATAAAATACACATTTTTGATATGTCTTTTAAGTTCACCAGATGTTCACCAGGCTACAGCCTGCAGCTCTGGTGCTGATGCTGCATGGGCCCCCGGACGCCCCCCGGTGGAGGCAGAGGGAACCCACAGGCTCTTCCTGTTCAAAGCTCCTATGGCATGCAGCGTATGTGCTGAGGCCGCACATGTGATGCTCAGAGTGGGCTCAGCACTATGTCTGTCTGTCTTGTCTGGCTGGCTGTATATCTGGCTGTCTGGGAGAAGCTCAGGTGTGTGTGTGCGTGTTTGCCTCCCTCCCTTCCTGCCCGTCTGCTGCCACAGAGCACATCAGACTTGGATTAGGTCTTAGTGTCACCAATTTCAATTTCAGTTTTATTTGTATAGCCCAAAGTCACAAAGTACATTTGCCTCAGAGGGCTTTACAATCTGTACAGGGAGTGACACCCTCTGTCCTCAGACCCTCGGTTCGAGTGAGGAAAAACTTGCCCACAAAAAAACTTTAACAGGGAAAAAAGGTGGAAGAAACCTCAGGAAGAGCCACAGAGGAGGGATCCCTCTCCCAGGACAGACAGACGTGCAATAGATGTCACGTGTACAGGTCAAATCAACACAAACATACTGCACATTAGCATGTTCGCATTAGCATGTTAACAGTAGCATGTCACAGCTGATGCGCTAGCAAATAACATTAACATGTTACCATTAGCATGTTAGCATTACCATGTTAGCATTAGCAATTAACATTAACATCATATCAAATCAAATCAATTTTATTTGTATAGCCCAAACTCACAAAGTACATTTGCCTCAGAGGGCTTTACAATCTGTACAGGGAGTGACACCCTCTGTCCTTAGACCCTCGGTTCGAGTGAGGAAAAACTTGCCCACAAAAAAACCCTTTTAACAGGGAAAAATGTGGAAGAAACCTCAGGAAGAGCCACAGAGGAGGGATCCCTCTCCCAGGACGAACAGAACAGAACAGTGCAATGGATGTCACATGTACAGGACAAATCAACACAAACATATTGTACAATTACAATGACTGACAAAATGACAATGAAACACAATGAATGATAAAATGACCACAGTAGCAGATATGGTAGTAATAATGACAGTAATAATATGCATAGTGACGTCGTGCAGGACCCCAGCCACGATCCACGAGAACCTGCTGGACGACAGAGCACAGAAACTCCGGGGAAGTTTGGTTAGTAGAATGCAATAATGAGAGAGAGAGAGAGAGAGAGAGAGAGAGAGAGAGAGAGAGAGAGAGAGAGAGAGAGAGAGAGAGAGAGATCTAGAGATCTAGAGATCTAGAGCGGCATAACTAAGGGATGACCTGAGCCAGCCCTAACTGTAGGCTTTATCAAAAAGGTAAGTCTAGTCTTGAAGGTGGTCTACCTCCCGAACCCAGAATGGTAGTTTGTTCCACAGAACAGGAGCCTGATAGCTGAAAGCTCTGGCTCCCAATCTACTTTTGGAGACTATAGGAACCACAAGGAACCCAGTGTCCTGAGAGTGCAGTGTTCTAGAGGGGTAGTAAGATACTATGAGCTCTTTTAGATATGATGGTGCCTGACCATGAAGAGATTTCTGAGTAAGGAGAAGAATTTTAAATTCTATTCTAGATTTAATAGGTAGCCGACATGTTAACATTAGCATGTTAGCATTAGCAATTAACGTTAACATGTTAACAGTAGCATGTTAATGCTGATGCACTGACGCGCTAGCAATTAACATTAGCATGTTAACATTAGCATGTATTTAATCCTAGTGGCTAATATTAATTAGCACTAATTTTAGCATTGGTCGCTAATGTTAGCAAATAGCATGTCTTTACAGCTAGCGCTAACACGCTAGCTGCTCTGCTGTCTCTGGCTGCCATTTTATACAGACAAGGTCAAATTAAAGGGATAGTTTGGGATTTTTGACATGAAGCTCTATGGCATCCCCATCAGTAGTGTCGCACATCCACACCGACTTACCCTCGACAGTGTCCCGTGGGCCGAGTTCTGTCCAGGTTTGGTCAGTCACGAAAGTAGTCTGGCAGGTTTCCTGGGACACGTAAATGTTTTTCTTCTCAAAACAGCACGTGTTCAAAAGAGTGATTTATTTGCATCGC
Organism: Nibea coibor; assembly: GCA_023373845.1. Classification (NCBI taxonomy): domain Eukaryota; kingdom Metazoa; phylum Chordata; class Actinopteri; family Sciaenidae; genus Nibea; species Nibea coibor. Next base: position 228 of record JALLKU010000181.1, on the reverse strand, counting down.
GAAACCGATGTCTGCGAAAAAGTCCCACGTCGTAATCACTTGGCCCTACTTTCTCTCTTTTTGTATCTCTGCACTGCTGCAAGTGGCCGCTACTGTTTAGTTTTGTTCGCGGACGTGCCGTGTCTGAATGGGGCGACCCGGCTCTTTCGGCCCCACCACGCTCTCTCCGTGCAGCCCAGCCCTCGTCTGTCATCTTGCAGCAGTGCAGAGATACTCTTCCCCTTACAT
>JALLKU010000180.1:0-22757 GCA_023373845.1 Nibea coibor | reverse complement strand
TGGCCCCAGGACACATGACTTGTATATCTACCATATCAAGCTATGCCCAAAATTTACCCCAGATTTCAAGAAGTCACTAAAGACCACATTCTCAATTACATAAAGGCTCATAGACCCAACATCTAGCCTTAGGACCCTTTAATGTAAAAATGTCTGAGTCGATCTCCAAGTGCCATCATTATTATGGCAGGTTTTCTGAAATTGGTGATGAAAGTAGTGGCGTTTTTAGACATTTCGTTGCAATAAAGTTGCGGAAGCAAGTCAAAGTTGCAGGAAAAAAAGTTGCGACCCATCACCCCCTTTATATAATTATACATCAACAATTAATTAAAACTATGTTCTCTGGCAGAGGCTTTTCAGCCAAAAAAATCTATCCAGGTAATCTCCAGCATACGGTAATGTTTTTGACTGTGTAATTGGTGATCAGAGATGGAATTTTAGCAGACTGATTTAACTATTCAGCGAGTTGAAAGAAATCTTAATTGTTTTACTGGAACTCAAAAATATACACTTATAAAGATATATACCTCAAACCTGAAATATGAATATGGCTAAATATAATAACCCTTGTGTTAACTGTTGAAGGAAATTCAGATTTAGACTATATGCAGATTACAGTTATACTTAATTAGTTGTCACTTAATTATCTTAACAATCAAACATGTGTGTGTAGTAGAAGGTAACAAGGGAATTATTTTTATTGCTTTTATACTGTTACATTGTTTTATATAGTTGTAGTTAGTTAATAAAAAAGATTTTTATTTACCTAAAATATTTGTCCTGTGTTTTCATAATCATAATCAACTGACTAACGGCAAAATCACAAAATTATTCAATGATCATGACATTTCAAGTAAAAAGTAAAAATCGGTATCAGCGATACTAGCCCTGAAATTTACTTGGTATCGGATCAGTGCGAACATTCAAATCAATTCAATAATCACTTGATGGTCAAATGTGCATGAATGCTATGGTCAAAAATGTCCAGCAAGAAAGTAACATCTCTCTACTCATCTGCAAGTGGCACATGTCCCAGCATGGATGATGCTGCTGAGATCAGCTCCTGTGTGCTAAGGTCTCTGCAATTGCTCCTCAACCAGGTCCATCAGCTCTTCTATAATGGAGCTGCATGAGGGATCAACTGAGTCGCAGTACACTTTTCCTGCCTCAAGTGTGCTGTCTAGGAGGATATCTGGCTAGTTTGATGAATCCACACAGATAAGCTCCAGTCTAAATAGCTCATCTTGGAAGTGCTTGGATGTGCACTCCATTTTGGAGTGAAACACAGAAACAAGGAATAGGTTATGTTAAGAGTAGGCTGAGGTTATGAGTAGGATTATATCAGGTTGATCAGGCAAGGTTAGTTTTCTCTCCTCCAGCCCCTCCTCCCTCTCTCTGTCTCTCCATCTGCGCATAAAACATTATTGCATTTTATTAACTTTGTGCTTTGTCTCTTCTATAATTGTGCTTCTCCCCTTTGTCTGTCCTCCCTCTTCTTGTCTTCTCCCTGCCAGTACTGCTAATCTGAGAGCTGCAGGACCTGGACCTATCATGACCACTGTTTCTATTACTAGGACTCACTGCTCCTTGTCTCTCTATCTGTCTGTCCCCTCCTCTGCCCTTCCTTCATGCTTTTGTCCTCTCCATCTTCTCCTCCACAGACAACATTTAAGAAGGAGTGTTGACACGAGTCTTCTCTGACACCACAGATTCTGATTCAGAAAATGAGAGGCCTCTGGAGGCCAGCAGCAGAGCCCCTCTAGAGGCTGGCGGAGGTGGTGGCGCCCCTCTGGAGGCCAGCGGACAGGCTGGCGGAGGAAAAGACGGAAGCCAGGCCACTGACAGAGGAACAGGGACTGGTGTTGGCCAGGCCACCGACTGAAGAACTGGAGTCAGCCGGGCCACTGACGGAAGAGCAGAGTCGGCCAGGCCTCCGATGGAAGAGCAAGAACTGGAAGGAGGGAGGGAAGCAGGATGGGAAGGAGTCGGCCAAAAGTTGGTCCACTGACCCAGCTCAGCAGCAAAAAGCTACAGTTGGGCCACCAGTCCATCCATGCACTCCTGGCGCTTCAAAAGTAACTCCTCCAGCCGACGTAAGGCTCCTAGGTCCATTTTAGACCACCAGAAATTCTCACTGGGGTCCATAGGTGAAGTAGGGAGGTACAGGAACGGACGCAAACCGGGAAATTAAACAAGTGCTCTTTAATGAAAAACAGAACGGTGAGCACTAAAACACAAAGAAACCAAGAACAGGATACAAATTCAAACAGACACAAGAACAGAAAAGCAGTTGGAAAACTTGTTGAAAAACAAGAACACATAAACACATGAGAACACAAGAAACCAAGAAACAACATAAAACAACATGAAATCATGATCCAATCTTTGGATAGAGTGCCCCCCACGTCCTTATGAGGTGTGCTGACCAGCTAGCTGCGGTGTTGATGGACATATTCAGCCTGTCACTATGACAAGCTTAACAACATGCCTCAAAACCTCTGCTTCTCTGTAACACAAAAGTGAAATACTCACGATAAGCATGTGACCTTTCTCATATATAACAGTAAATATTGCAGGTAAGTCGTTGAATATATACTAAATCACTGCTCTCTGGTCCTTGACACCAACAGTACTGAAGATTTTTCACTTCACTCTCACTCTGACACTTGATTCATTACATCTTTGTTCATTAGTCAGTCAACATCAAGCAAACAAGTCCTGGCTCAGAGCACACATCTGACATAGCTACTGATTGTCGATGGCCATGAAGTGCTGGATTCAGACCCACTACATTACATTGAACACAATGATGATGATCTCACCTCATCTGTCCGCCTCCTTCTCAGGGCTGCAGATATTCTTTGGCACATCCTTTTTCATAGGCATCTGATTGAAAAGACACATCACGAAATTTGTACAATTTTATATTGAAGGCGATCGGCTTTTTTCTGAATAATTACAATATAATAAACGGTTTCCTGAAGCAAGACCTGTACATGAGTTTGGAATTTCAGTTATTCATAAACTTGTACGTATGTCTAAATCAGAGACATGCACTCACTGTATTTTTCATACCAAATTATTACACAATTGTAATTTCTTAAAGGTACCATGTGAAGTACATTTTGTTAGGTCACACTTATTATCACATTATTAAACCCCACATCTCAGTACAGTCAGGTCCTGTCACCCTATATCTCTAAATAGACCCTACATTTTTTCTTTCATAGTCATGTGACCTTAAAAGCATCAGATAAATCATGGGACAGATACATGTGGTATTTGCATAATCATTGTACATATTGACTGTCACTCACAAGGTCCTTTTATTCATTTACCTTGTGCTCTTGCTGCATCTCTGTGTCCATACACAGATCCATAGTTTCATACACTCCCTCCATATCCTCAAACATGGCCACTGGTGTCTATTAGAGCAAAACATTACATGATTATACCACTGTAACTTCTTAAATGTGCCATGTAAAGAACAGGGTGTTGGGTCAAACCCATCATCTCAGTAACAGCCCCGACATCTTAGCACAATCAGCTCCTGTGACCCTACATCTCCATATAGACCCTCTGTCACAACGGACGTGATGTTGGTGCTCTTATTGTTGTCTTGTGACTTCCTGTTTTATTTTGAAATTTACCTGCCCTTTCGTTTCAGGTCACTTACCCTTCCCGTGTGTCACCTGTTGCCGTGATTCCCGATTGTCTCCACTTGTTCCCCATTACCCATCTGTGTGTCTATATAAATTCTGTGTCTGCCTTTGTCCTGTTCCAGAGTGTTTTTGTCCTTCATGCACCTCAGCCCTATCGACCACGTCCACTGTTTTTCCAGAATTTTCCTGTTTCCTCGTCTTGCCTTTTTACCTCCACATCAGAGTGTTTTTTGTTTCCCTCCTTTGGAGTGTTTTTTTGTTAAATAAATTTGTCTTAAATCTTCACCTCTTTGCACCTGAGCCCTCCTTCCCATCCAGACCTGACACCCTCCAGTTGTTTAAAGTTGTCATTTTGTATACATATTTGACTGTTACAAACTTCTTCTCAGTGGTTTCATAGTCTGTGTATTTGTCTTCATTATTAAGATGTGTGTGCATGCTCTCATGCCTTTTCAGAGTTGTCTGGTGGAGCAATATATCTTGGGATTATACCACTGTAACTTCTTAAATGCACCATGTGAAGTACATGGTGCTGTGTGACACCCGTCATGACAGTATCAAACTCAATATCTTACAGTCAGGTCCTGTGACCCTACATCTTTGTGTAGACACCACATCTGTTTACACTTGTGTTGTCTTAACATCATTATCTAAATCATAAAACAGACATGCAATCACTAATATTGTTTATACATTTTTGACATTTACTCTCTTCGGCCTTTCTCTTGAGCCATAAATCCACCTTCTTATATACAACCATATGCCTTTTTGTGAACAAATTATCAGATCATTGACATTTCTTAAATATAACATGTGAAGTACAATGAGATGACTAACACTGAGAAATTAATTTTACCAAAGTTTTCCTCACCTGTGCACTGCTCTGGGCCCTTCGACGGCATTTAAGGGGAGGGAGTTCATCTTCCAGTATTTCATTGCTAAATGACTCTTCATTCTGTTTTTTTTTTTTCTGTGGCAGAAGCAAATCACGGTAACAGCAGCGATGATGACCACAACCACAGTAGGAACAGCTGCTGCCACAGCTTCAGGTCCATGGCTCGTTGTCTGCGGTGATGTTATGCTGAGTGTAACTTCACAGTCCTCCATACCGACAAGATTCTCAACCGTACAGAGGTAAGTTCCACAGACCTGCTCTGTGATATCAGGTAAATACAAGGTACCACCAATAGTGTCAACAAAGGCATCACGATGCAGCATCTGGTTTCCACTTGTCTTTGACCATCTGTAGTTCAGAGGGGGAGTACCTTGTGAGGATCTACACCACACGGTTACCCTCCGTAGCTTCACCTTCCATGTAACATACTGGTTTGCTTGGCCTTTCCATTACAGTCAGAAAAATGTTTTTGATGTCGATCTCAGGTAACCTTTTCACCTTGCATTGGTAAGTCCCCGTATCTGTTAGCCTCAGGTCCTTGATGCTTAATGAAGCATCACCATTTTGGGGCTCAAGAGATGTGAAGTGCACCCTACCCTTTAAGGGATCATATAAATCATTATATAACATGCCTCCAGTCAACCAGATAATGGTCTTGTCACTCGTCCTTAAACAGAAACAATGGACAGTTTCACTTGCACAGTCTTCAAGTCCACCTCCTCTAACTCTAGCACAGAAAATACGCAATAACTTTTTAGCAGGCTACAGTTTCACAGTTTTCTAGCAAAAAAAAAAAAACAAGTGGGCAACAATTTCACAACAGTACTTAAGCAGAAAAAAGAAACAGAAAAAAAATGTCATCACTGTAGCAGGTGGCGGGGGCAGAGCAGAGGAGAGTTATGTGAATGACCAGCTCTCAGGTAAGACACCTAACCTTTATGATGACATGAAGTCTTCACATCTGTGCAGATGTGTTAATGAAGGGTGCATGTACTTGTACAAGCAAGATAATTCACTGTTATTTATGCTTTTATGTCACAATTTTTGAGTGTGTGTGTTTTTTAAAGTAGCTTTTCTTCTTCTTTGTTGTGTCATAGTGTATGTTTGTGCTGCTCTAACACAACAATTTCCCTTTGGGGATAATTTAATTCTGTCTTATTATATTTCATTATCTTCAGTACATGATAAATAAATAAATGATACATAAAAAGAAATAAAATAAAGAAATTAATAAAAATGTAATACACTGATTCTTGAGAATCGTAACACTTGCTGAAAACCTTTTTTTTAATTTACACTATATTGGTTACAGTAATATATTCATGTAGATAAAGATCTGTGCTATTTAACCATGTAAAGGTGCAGGCTGGAGGTTAAAAAACATTTTTAACAAATTCACATGTTTACCTTAAAAACTTGATTTGTGTCAACTCCATCAGACACAAGTTTATAATCATATAATTAGAATAGCCCAACATGAATCTTAAGTTCTGATGTATGTTGTAATAGTGTTTAGCTATATGCAGTACTCGAGTTGGGGGGGGGGTCAAAATCATAACTCTTCTAAAATGGTCATCCCTGCTTCCATCCCTTGTGGCATTTTATCAATGCATGTGAAAATTGCTCTTTAACTCTGGAAATAGAATTACTATTTGACATTTAGGGGGGGCTTTATGACAATCAGCCTATTACCTATGACAGCGGTTTTCAAAGTGTGAGGCGCGCCTCCCTTGGGGGCCGCCAGAGGACTTCAGGGGAGGCGTGGCGGGGATAAAAATAAATATATCTTACAAAGATATGTGTCTCATCACTGTGCGATGAAAACTTGGCGAGCTAGCCTCCAAAGAGTAGCAAAAAAAAAAATCCACAAAACGACGCAGTATGTCTTATCTTTGCTGTTTCGTGTCAAAACCTCTATTCCAGCCCGAAGAAACGCTGCTAATGTCTCCTACTAATGTCTCCTGCTAATGTCACGAAACTCCTGGTTGTTTACATAAAGACAAAGAGGCTTTGACAGTGAAGTGTGACCTCTTGCTACGATATACTACCTTTGGGTTTACTTCATTCTGGATCGTCATTGGTGGGTCAAAGGTGAATGTGGGCGGTACTAATAGATTCTCCTGAATCTGATTGGTCGACAGGTGTCAATCATCAAAATCCACCAATCGGGACATCCACACTGTGTGTTGTTTTAGCCTTAGCAGCACCGCTAGCTGCTACCGACACTGCTTTATATTCTTTTAATACCGCTTGTTTCAAATATCGCGTCGTCTTAAAACTCGAAGTCTTCTTTCATCCTCCTTAAATTGTGTCTCTTTTTAACAAATGTGTTTAAAGTATTTAAATATGTTTAAAAACACACAAAGATGTTAATGTGTGTTTTAAAAAAGATGTTAAAAACATACACAAAGATTGTGTTTAAAAAAAAATATTTGAGCACATTCACAAATAAAGATATTTAAAATGTTTTTACAAATATGTTTAAATAGGATGTGAATGACATGATGTCCACAGTTAAGTGGTTATTGTTTCTTTTCGATAAATACTATTGTCTTGTGCAGGCCATGCGACTGAGAATGCAAGCTATGAATCAGATGGGATTTAGGATTTGCCATGTCTAGCAAGTCACCCTAAAATTGACTAGAATGCAAAATTTTCTGGGGGAGGACCCGCAGACCCCCCGCTGGAAAATATGTCACACAAATGAAAAATTTCACCATCCCCCCTTGTTTCATGTTACAACTCGACTACTGGCTATATGTGAACATTAATGCAGATAAAACCCCAAAATAACATTCTATTACTTTACTATGTTCGAAAATAGTATAATATCAGCACATTAAGCGGTTATTGGTGGATTTGTCAACTCTGTCAGCTTACATGTCAACTCCGTCAGACGGACAAAATGGCGTGTTTTTTCCCTCTGCAGAAAAAACACTGCAGCTAGCTAGCTAGTTTTTTGGCTATTGCTAGCTGTCTTCATAATCTCAATACAACACTTTGGTCCACTATGGTTTAATAAAAAGTCAGAATGGAGAGATGGTGTTGACATGCTCGAGCTGTAACCATAGGAACATTGACATTGTTCATCAAAAATATCAAAAGATGTCAAACATACCAGACCACGTGTAGTATTATTGGTGCATTCACCACAGCCAGGAGAATGAAAAGGGATCCTCAGGGATATAGCTGACCATGCTATTGCCCGATTTAATGAGGTTTATGGAAAAAATCTGACAGAGTTGACGAAACAGAGGACACAATTTTGATAGACAGATTTCTATGGAAAATATTTTTAGATGTTCTTGGCATGCATTGTTTTACACATTTATAGCCATTATCTTTGATTTGATAAAAGTGATGTTTTTAAAGTTTTTTGGGGCTGGTGAATACACTGGTCATACATTTAAACAAAAATCCCCCCAAAAAGTAATTATCTATGCTAAAACATTACATCAGTATTCACAGTTCCTTTAGATGTAACTTTGTGAGTATGTCAATCATTATTCATTTCTTTATTTTTGATATAAATAAGACTTGTCTATGTGGGACTCCCCCCTGCTTCAGATATTAATTGACCTGACACGCACCTGCAAAAGGTCCATCTACTTGATGTATGTATTTTTCAGAGGCAGCGCTGGATACATACATAAATGCAAACATACACCTATGGAATATGATTGGGCATCCAAGCTGTTATATTGTGAGGTTCATAGATGACGCAGCACTGGTCAGATGCATCACTAACAATGAGTTTGGGTACACACAGGAAGTGGAACACCTGGAGGGTCACTCTACAGGTGTGAAGTGCGTCCTTTGCTCCTGCATCACCATGTGACGTAGCAGCTGTTCTGTGGCAGAGAAGAAGACTGCAGAGAGTGGTGAAAGCCGCACAGAGGACTGTGGAAGGAAGCCTATCCACCACCACGGACATATACATCTCCATAGGAAATGGCCTTCTGCATCACAAAGGACCCCACAGACCCTGCACACACACTGTTTTCCCCCCTACAATCAGGCAGGAGGCTGCATTAAGAACAGGACCACCAGAATGAGGAACTGCTTCTACCCTGAGGTTGGTTACACTGTAGCCATGCTGCTACCCGAAACGGTCACTACCTCATATAATATTGGCAGACAATATATTTCACCAGAATATATTATATTTCGCGTACATCATTTTGTGCTGTCATCACCAATGTCACTGTAATAATGAGTTAGGAAGGTGAATGATAAACACTGATTATAGCAATAGAACAGTGCAAACAGTTGAAGTAATTTTATTTGCGGCATTAAAATTATATTTGAAATGCATGGCCTAGAGTGGTTTTAAACAAATAATTAGTTACTCTTTCATATAGCCCACATTGTTTGCCACAGGCCAGTGGAAAGGTGTTCTCGTACAAGGCAAATGGCAGCACCAAACTTAGCAGGCAGAACTGATGGTGCAGGTATAGCCTCTGCGTGCAGTAGCATCTCTGTGTGGGCCAGGGCAGTGGCCTCATAAAGCAGCTCCTGTGTGAAAATTCAAATAATAAATTAATATTGTCCACCTGTCACAGAAGTCAAATGAAGTGTTTCTTACGCTGGTATGGTCGCTCACCCTCCTGTCCACTCATATAGAAACATATTAGCAAGTTATGGCAAAGATATATAATGATGATGATCTGCAGGACGCTGGATGTCCCAGTTACAAACATTTTTTTACTCTGTGTGAACGCAGCTTCACAGTCAACAACAGAACACAATACATGAGTTTTTACATCACATCAACGCGTAAGTATTCACACGCTCTCTCTGCTGCAGTCTGCAACACACTGTTTAAATACATTAATGTTTTCTTTCTTATGTCTGGTTGTGAATGACTGAAAGGTGTGTCAATCTGTGTCGCTGCCACAAAGAATTGTGGGACGACATTAAATCAAATCAAATCAAATTTTATTTGTATAGCCCAAAGTCACAAAACACATTCTGAGCCAGCCCTAACTATAAGCGCTATCAAAAAGGAAAGTCTTAAGTCTAGTCTTGAATGTGGTGACCGTGCCTGCCTCCCGAACCCAGAGAGGTAGTTTGTTCCACAGAAGAGGAGCTTGATAGCTGAAAGCTCTGGCTCCCAGTCTACTTTTGGAAACTATAGGAACCACAAGGAACCCAGCATTCTGAGAACGCAGTGGTCTAGAGGGGTAGTAGGGTACTATGAGTTCTTTTAAATATGATGGTGCCTGGCCATGAAGAGCTTTGTATGTTAGGAGAAGAATTTTAAATTCTATTCTAGATTTAACAGGTAGCCAGTGCAAGGAAGCCAAAATGGGTGAGATGTGATCTCTGATCTTGGTTCCTGTCAGAACACGTGCAGCAGCATTCTGAATTAGCTGCAAAGTCCTAAGAGACTTATTGGGGCAGCCTGATAATAGAGAGTTACAGTAGTCCAGCCTAGAAGTAACAAATGCATGGACTAGTTTTTCTGCATCCGCTTGGGACAGGATGCGTCTGATTTTGGTAATGTTGCGTAAGTGGAAGAATGCAGTCTTTGAAATTTGTTTTATGTGAACATTAAAGGACAAATCCTGATCAGAAATAACTCCAAGGTTCTTTACGGAGGAGCTGGAGGCCAGGGTGATCCCGTCTAAGATGGCCAAGTCTCCAGAAAGAGAGTTTCTGAGGTGTTTGGGTCCAATTACAAGAACTTCAGTTTTATCTGAGTTCAACATCAAGGTCCGTCTGGTCCACCACTGTAAAAGCTGCTGACAGAAACTTGCAGAAAGCGCTGTGCAGTGGATGGTGCTCTGACACACACTCTCTGGAGAACCGCCACATGCAGTGGAACAAGTCCAGCTTAATGTTGATGTTGCTGTTATATTTTTTGCGGGAGGCATAGGTGTCAATGAGATTCCCAGTGGTTGCCGCAGCCGCTACAGCCTCTTTGGTCTTCCAAGAATCCCAGATGAGATGCTCCTGGGGCGCAGTGTTTGGGATCCTGAAGGCAGCACTGCAATCTGTCCACAGACAAAGAGAAGTATGTTTAAAATATTAAACATCCACATAAATACATAGGATACATGTATCTGTAATACTATATTTTGCTTACTTGACTTAACAAATATAATACAGATGGGAATAAAAAAATGTGATGGCTGGTTCTTACCTGTCAACCCACTGGTAGTTGGCTTTTGGCAGTTCTGCAGAAATGTAACGATGGGACAGCCCCTCATACATTGGCTCCAGCGATTTATCACTTTCAGACTGCAGCATCACCCAGGACAAGATCATCCAGTTTTCATTCATCACAGCATAGGATGACATAGTACCTGATGCAAGCATCACCGTCCGGGCCACCCTGCGGGTATGGTCAGCCCTTAAGGCTTGTCCAAAAGTGCCCTGGAGGAGCAGATTGAGTGTGGTCTCCTGCCTATGGTACTCCCGAATGAGGCAGTCAACAAAGTAGTGGGATGAGACTGTTACTCCGCACCAGCCGTCTAGATCACCATACCCACCAAATGGAGCAGGAGTATTTGTTACTCTTACTGCCCCTGTGATGGTCTGTTGACCATAATGTCCACTGTCTCCATCCAGCACATTCTTAACAGTAGACAGGTAAGCCAGGTGTGCACGCTCATACCTGAGGTGGAGAGCTTCATTCAGCTGATTGGCCATATCGTTGGGAGACTTTGCTGAGCGCCGTAGCTCATCCATCACAGTCTTACATATGGCCTTCTTGTGTGTCCGAAAAGCTGGCAAAATATTGCAGAGCCGACTTGGCAGCATGTCCATCCACTGGGGTTTGTCTGCAAACCAGTACTTTTTGCAGGCTTTGCAGCTGAGCCGAGAGGCCAATATGTAGTACTGGCTGCTTGTGCTAACTATCACACGGGGTCGTCCAACTCCCGAGGATACTACATGTGGATTTGGACAGCCGTACAGACAAGGGAGAGTGTATTGGTTCCGGACTCTCTGCATAATGGTGTGTTCCGGTTTCCAGATGAAGAAGGGGTGAAGCTGGAAGTACTTTGGTGACGGTAAGTCATAGACGGAGTCAATCAGCTCAGGCTGAGGAGGGTAGCGCCACAAAGAGAGCATGTTCATCGGATGCCTAACAGGTTTGGAGCCTGGCCACAGTCCCAAGGCTTCCATTTCTGTTTTCATCCATATTTTCTGTTGGTGAGAACAGCTCCAGTTGGTTACATCCTGCTCATAGCGTGGCAGTGGTGGAAGAGCAGGGGACAGAGTGGAGGGGTAGCCAGGAGAGGCTGCAGGGGATGCTGTGGGGGGAGCAGAGGCTGCGGGCAGTCCCAACAAACACTGGCCAGCAGCTGCAGGGGGTCCTGAGGGGGGAGCAGAGGCTGTGGCCTGTGGAGAGGTCACTGGGAGGAGGGCAGGATGACATTGGACATAGATGAGCATTACATTTGTTAAATGTGTTAGATTAGTTTTAAATGATTTGATTAAGTAATGTAAAATGATGTTACATTAAGTCCTTACATTGAGAGAACACGGTTTCCTGTGCTGGTCCCAGATTTTTTTTCCAGTTCAAGCAACTGGGGAGGCACCGGTAAAGGAACCCTCACTGTAGTGAAGGGAATGGGTGAAACACTGATCAGAAACAAGCATATCTTTATAGTAGAGTCAGTATGTGTACATGTCTGGTGATGCAGTAGCACATTATTCATAAGGCCGGTCTGGTTCTCCCTAACACAGAAAAATGTAAGGTTATTTTAATCCCTTGCAGTGCTGTCCCTTAGTAAATGTGTTAATAAGTAATTATTGTAAAATATTTTTATATTTTATTGGTGAAGCAACGCAATGGATTGTAGAAACCGTGTAACATCCCTAATATTTATCACCTTTGTCATGGCCCGGCTCTAAAGGCGTGACAAACACAAAGAGGTACACGGGTTGAAGGCCAAAATTCAGATCATTTATTATAAGAAACTCAACACAAACAACTTTTATCAACGAAAAAAACAACCAAAGGAGCAATGGGGTATGTGGATCAGTCAATCAGTGGTGAAAGTGCATGTGTGCATGAGTGGAAATGGGTAGGTGTGGGATGTTGTGTGCAATGAAAAAGAAGAAATCACAAAACCATGAGGCAGCCTGGAGAGGTGTCTGGAGCCTGCCAGGAGGAGAGAGAGAGAGAGAGCGAGTTAATAGGTGGAGCTTTTATGCCTTCTCTAACCAGGGCCCAAGTCCTTCCACCAATCAGCTGGGTACAGGAGCACACCCTCAAGTTACCCAGGGAACCATCACACCCCCCCCCATAAAAACGGGGTCCCAACAGGATTCCCGTTAAAAAAAAAAAAAACAAAAAAAACAGACACTATCAAATGTGACACTAAGCCAAAAGCAAACCAACATTATGCTGGAGCCCTAGATAACGCGTCTGCCACCACATTGTCCGTTCCCTTAACATACTTCACATCCAAGCAGAACGACTGCAGGAACAATGACCAACGCACCAGCCGCTGGTTTGGACACTGCAAAGAGTTGAGGAATGTCAACGGGTTGTGGTCTGTATAAACCACAACCGGTGTACTGCTGCCACCTAGGTACACCTCGAAATGTTTTAATGACAAAATTAAGGCTAACGCCTCTTTCTCTATCACGGAGTAATTTAGCTGACATGAGTTAAACTTCTTAGAGAAGAAACTAACTGGTTTTTCAATTCCTAGGTCATCAGCTTGCATCAGAACTGAACCCGCACCTACATAACTGGCATCGACATAAAGTTTAAACTGCTGATCAAAGCGTGGCGCAGCCAAAACTGGGGCGGAGCAAAGCAGTTTTTTCACTTGTTCAAATGCCTGCTGACAAGCAGGCGACCAGAAGAATTTTACCTTCCCTTTCAACAGATCGGTTAAAGGTGCCACCACGGTTGAAAAGTTCCTGCAAAAACTCCTGTAATACCCCACGAGGCCAAGAAAACGCATAAGCTCCTTCTTCGTCGCTGGGACTGGATACTCTTCCACAGCCCGGACTTTGGCATCAACTGGGCGCACGTGACCTCGTCCCACCACTCGGCCAAGATAGGTGATAGTCGCTCTCGCAAACTCACACTTTGCCAGGTTTACTGTAAGCCTTGCCTCCGCCAAACGGGTGAACAGTTCACGAATGCGTTCCAGATGATCTTCCCAGGTGTCCGAATAAACAACCACATCATCTAAATAAACCGCGCATCCCTGCAAACCACAAATGACACGGTTCATTAACCGTTGGAATGTAGCTGGAGCATTTCGAAGACCAAAGGGCATCACCAAATAAGAGTATAGGCCACCAGGAGTTATAAAAGCAGCTATCTCCCGTGCCCGTTTGGTCAATGGAACTTGCCAATACCCCTTAAGTAGGTCGAACTTACTCACAAATTTTGCAGAGCCGACCTGATCAATACAGTCCTCCAACCTTGGCAGAGGAAAGGAGTCGGGTTTAGTGACATTATTTACCTTACGAAAATCTGAACAAAAACGGGGCGTGTTATCAGATTTTGGCACAAGCAAGCATGGTGAGGACCAGCTTGAATTACATGGCTCTGCAATGCCATTTTCCAACATATATGCAACTTCGTCATCCAGATACTTGCGCTTTTCTGCATTTACCCGATAAAACCTCTGTTTTATTGGCTTTGCATCTCCAACATCAATATCATGCTCAATAAAATGAGTACGACTAGGTGTATCGCCAAACAAACAGGGAAAATTCAGAATCAGCTGAACCAACTCACTACGACAGGGTTCTGGCAAGTGCTCCAACAGTTTATCCAGATTCTGTAGAGCATCAGAGTTTTTTAGACGCCCACGCAACATGGCTTGATCAGGTGCAGTCAACCCATCACCCTCCTCACTTACATGAAGAGACGACTCCTGCACTGGTCCAGCAGCACACACAGCCCGAGTGTGACCCACATCTAGCTGTGAAGCAGGAATGGCTGACTCAGTGGTGGGTGCATAATATGGTTTAAGTAAATTTGCGTGGCAAAGCTGACTCTTATTCCTGCGACCAGGAGTTGAAATTATGTAATTTTGTTCAGAAATCTGTTTCAACACTGTGTGTGGACCTGAAAACTTTGCCTGGAACGGTGACGTAACAATAGGGAGCAAAGCAAGTACCTGATCTCCCGGACTAAATGTGCGAAGTTCAGTGTGGCGATCATACCACGATTTCATTTTTTCCTGAGCACATGCTAGTTTTTCTTTTGCCAACTGCCCCGCTGCATACAACCTGTGCCGAAACCCATTAATGTAATCAATCAAGTTTTTGGGTGGATCTGATCCTTTCCAGTTATCAGCCAAGACCGCCAAGGGACCTCTTACCGTGTGCGCGAACACAAGCTCATTTGGGCTGAACCCTGTACTCGCCTGTGTTACCTCCCTTGCCGAGAGCATCAACCATGGCAAACCTTCCTCCCAGTCTTTTCCTAACTCCGTACAGTATGCACGCAGTAGAGACTTTAAAGTCTGATGGAAGCGTTCTAACGCCCCCTGACTCTGTGCATGGTAAGCCGTACTCTGCTTATGCTCTACCCGGAGTTGCTTCAACACCTGTGCAAACATGTGTGAGGAAAAATTTGAACCCTGGTCGGACTGTATACATTTTGGAATGCCGAAAATGGAAATAAACTGAGAAAGTGCTCGGACGACAGACCTCGTAGTTATTGTGCGCAGAGGATACGCAGCTGGATACCGTGTACTCTGGCACATGACAGTCAATAGGTACCTAGCACCTGATTTGGATGGAGGAAGAAGACCTACACAATCAATCATCACATGCTCAAATGGCTGGCTGATCGCAAGAATGGGGCATAGTGGTATTGGCTTTAATGTTTGGTTTGGTTTGTCAGTCAGCTGGCATGTATGGCATGTTTTAACAAATGCCGACACATCTCTCCTCATTCGAGGCCAAAAAAAATGTCTCAGAACACGATCATACGTTTTTTTCACCCCAGCATGTCCCACTTCATCATGTGCTACTTTTAAGACTGACTGACGGAGTGTACTTGGCAAAACTATTTGAAAAACAGGCACCCCAATGAATCCTTGACTGTGCTGCAACCACTTCCTCACCAGCAGTGAATCCAGAAGAAAATACCCACAAGCTCAATCCTGCACCTCACTTTCCGACTGCACCTGCTCCATCAGCCCCTTGAGAGAGGGATCAGCCTGCTGCTCCGCCACCAGATCACTGCGGGATATTGACAGAGGAAAATCAGACAAGGGTAATAAAAATTTTCGACAGCCATTTTCCTTATTCGACTGTGCTGCAGACTCCGTTTTTAACGCTGCCATGGCACGCGTCACAGCACAAGCTGTAAAAACCTCCGGCAAGCCACCTTCACTCTCATCCTGTTCCACTCCTATCCGTGGCACTAATGAAACCATCACAGGCGGAGCTACACCTGCCCACACACGAGCACCTACCAGATCGTTACCTAGGATAACAGAGATGCCCTGAATCGGCAACGCAGGGCGCACCGCCAACCTAGCCTCCCCGTGAAACAAATCACATTCAAGGATCACCTTGTGCAACGGAACAAACAATACATTTAAATCCATCCCACGAACAGGCACTGCGCTACCCGTTTCAGACTCCTTAGACAATGGCAAAACTCCAGCCTGAATAAAGGAATCAAAAGCACCAGTGTCTCTCAAAATTGTCACAGGCACCTTTTCCGCACCTCCT
This sequence comes from Nibea coibor, assembly GCA_023373845.1. Classification (NCBI taxonomy): domain Eukaryota; kingdom Metazoa; phylum Chordata; class Actinopteri; family Sciaenidae; genus Nibea; species Nibea coibor. The sequence goes on along the minus strand of JALLKU010000180.1, from coordinate 6,530 downwards.
ATCATAGACACAAATCCTTTTAAAATAAAGGGCCGGTATGGATCCAGGTCTGTAGTCCTAAATTCTTTGGTCCATAATACAGGACGTTTAACTTGAGCGTTAACACATGAAACAGGGACAGCCAAACCTACCCCTTTTACTTGGGCTTCTATGGTTGAGTCTGTAGGCCTCTGTTTTAATAAATGGCAATCTGTCTTCCAATGTCCTCGTTTGTGACAGTAATTGCAAACTCTTACCTGTTCACGCAGTCCTGTATTACGTCTACCTTCCCCTGTAAAGGTCTTATCCTGCCAGAAAAGAGACCCCCCACTGATAGTACAACCGTCATCAATATCATATGCAGACACACACTCTAACCTATGTGTCAAGACATATTCATCAGCCAAAGCTGCTGCTTCGCCCGCATTCTTTGCCTTCCGTTCACTGATATATGTTGCAACTTGAACAGGAATAGAACTCTTGAACTGTTCAAGTACTATAAGCTCACATAACCCTTCAAAGTCGCGCACCTCTGAAGCAGAATACCAGCGAGTAAAATGTAAATTTAAGTCCCGCACAAACTCAAGATGAGTCTGATTTCCTCCTTTCTTCCACGTCCGAAACCGTTGCCTATATGCCTCTGGAACGAGCTCATAAGCCCCCAACACCGCTGACTTCACAGCAGAATAACTTTTACTCTCAACACTACTTAGCGCAGAGTAAGCTTCCTGCGCCTTGCCAGTCAGCACACACTGCAACATAAGTGTGAGCGCTGACTCCGGCCAGTTGCGCACTTCAGCCACGCGTTGAAACAATGAGAAAAATGACTCTGGATCCTTCTCTGAAAACTTCGGCAAAAGCCTCAAGTTTCCCAAAACGTCAAATTCAGCAGAAGAATTTCCACCGGCATCCCCAGCTGTCAGTTTTCCCTCCCTAATCAATGACAACCGAGCTTGCTCCATATCTAACTTGGCCTGTTCGGTCTGCTGTCGCATCTTCTCTTTTTCCAACTCTGCTCTCAACTTAAACTTATCATGTTCCAATTGAAGCATTAGCAGTTCTTTTTGCTGCTCAAACGTTAACTCCGATGACAACGTAGTGACAGGTGAACCTACTGGTGGATCATGAGATAAGATTTTATTTTCAAATAAATTTGACTTTAAAATTGCCTTCACTCTTTCTTTGAGACGTTTATCTCCAATATCAATATTATAATGCTCTGCTATTTTCAAAAGTTGTTCCTTTGTGCACAAATCTAAAAGCTCCTCTGAAGGAGAATCAAAAAATTCCTCCAAATTCATGTTGTCCTGGTGTGTGAAAATCAATGCAAATGTAGAGTGTGCTCGACCTCGGCCTGCAGCAACAGTAAAATGAACAGGTGTGCCCCCCTAACTGCCTCAACCAAAAAGTACCTAAGTAAACTCAACCCTAGTCTTCATGCAGTTACTGGTGGTGGGTAATTATGCACTGAAGCCCACTGGCCAGGGAAGGCAACCAGAAACTGGCGACCCACCTGAAACCATGGATGTGCTCCCGAGCCAAGGTGCTCTAACCACTGTCACCGCAACGCTAACAAAATAAACCAGACGAAACCTAAAGAGGTAACGTCACTGCACCTGACCGGGGAACACCTGATCACATGAATTAAATATACCTGATAGAACACACTTACCCAACCTTGATTTCCAGTTCAAACACACCAGGAAAACCAAACGTCTCACTGTCTGCAACATAAATGTTAGCCAAAAACAAGCCATCAACCGCAACCCCCGAATGACACCACAGGGAATCCCCAAGGAAACCCTCACCCAAATGATGTCATAGAACCACACTTCACTCAAACAATTGGCCCTTAACCAACATGTGCTCACCAGCTAACAGGCCTACCCCTGCAGCTAAACCAAAGTAGCACCAAACAATTACAAATATCAAAATGAGTGGAAATGGGTAGGTGTGGGATGTTGTGTGCAATGAAAAAGAAGAAATCACAAAACCATGAGGCAGCCTGGAGAGGTGTCTGGAGCCTGCCAGGAGGAGAGAGAGAGAGAGAGCGAGTTAATAGGTGGAGCTTTTATGCCTTCTCTAACCAGGGCCCAAGTCCTTCCACCAATCAGCTGGGTACAGGAGCACACCCTCAAGTTACCCAGGGAACCATCACACCTTAAATAACACTGAATAAAAATGTGATGACGTGTCATGGAAATGAAGTTTTGGAGTTTTGATGGGGATATAGAAAGCATCACTCTAATTCTTCATCATCATCCATTTCTGTGAAACAAAACATAAAAGCAAAGATGCAAATCATATGTCGTCCCACATTTACATATATCAGATTTCATATATACTCAATGGCACTGTCAACAAACATGGAGGATGAGGGGCAGATGCTGCAAGGCCAGTGGAAGCAAGTTCCTCTGAAACACTCTGAAGCTGGCTCGCTTTCTGAGTGAGGTACTGCTGCAGCCGATGCATTCTGCTGCCTGGAACATCCACTGTCTCGAGGATGAATGCAGCATATCCATCTGCTCTTCTCTCCCAAATATCCCTCCAAGTCTTGTCTGCATTTGTCCCAAAGCCAACCAAGTTGTCATCTTCATTCGTCACAGGTGGTGCCACTGATCTTCCAGACAAATATTTTATGAGGTCCTCGATTTCCTTGAAGCTTCTACTGTACTCAAGATCTGAAAGTAGGCTGTCCTTCTTGGGACCCTCCGGTTTAGACTGTCCGGCTTTCTCCTCCTCTTCAACCTTCTTAATCAAGTATATTGTGTAGCCTACATCATTCTCTAGCAACCACCGGAATGACTTGCCTTTGTACTTCCCAAACTGAAGCACATACTCTCCCAGCACCTCCTGTCCATCAGACACATCTCCTCCTCACATGAAGACAACAAAGCGGGCATTCTCCTTAACCTTCTCCTGCCTTTGAGCGGCTGATTTATCTTGCAGACGGGGGTTGTCTTTAATTTTCCTTGCTTCGTCTGAGGGATCTTGCCTCAGATACCCAGTCGGGCCTTTCCTGAAGGACACTTTCATCTTGCCTGGGAAGATCACTTTCACCTTCATCCTGCTGTGTTGTACACAAAGAGCTGATCAGTGTTTATGGCCTGTTGCAGTGACAATTAACACACTTATATTCTGATTTAAATGATTTGCTTCCTTAAATTGTCCCTTCAATAGTAAACATGATGTTAATTCAGACTGTGACTTTAACAGCATAATTACACAGTATAATCATTTTAATTCCAATCTCGTTGTGGAGAAGTCCATTGTTGATGTTAGAAGGGTAAGAAAAAAAAACGGATGAAATATATGACCAACACTTTTGAGGTAATTGCTGTATTTCTTCTGAATTCACAAATAAGAACAATCATAACTATCATATAACAACACGAAAACAACACACATTATGAAAAAACAGTCAGGCAGCAGCAGATTATGTTATGTTACCATTGAGTTATGAGAACATCCTGCAATATAAGGCAATTTATTACCACAGCTGGCTTGATACAGTTGTGAGTCCTCCCACACTTGCAGGTTCCTTGGCCTTTGGTGTTTTATGGGGGACTTAAGACAGTTAAAGAGTGCTTACACAAACAAGTTGCCCTGAACTCTACTTCACCCCTTGACCCTCCCCCTCTGCCTTGACATTGTGAGATCTCCCTCAGAAGTCACCTCAGCAGGCACCTTGGGTCTTTGGGATGTTATGGGGGACTTTAAACAGTCGAAGAGTATTTACACAACACCCCACCCCCCACCCCTCGCGTCTGGTCCCGCCGTTTCTTTCGGCATATTAATTACCATTTACATTACACATTATATACTGCCACATTATATCATATATATCATACTGCTACGCCACTACTACGCACCGTTTCTTTACATATAAGCCTACATAATGTGTTGATTAATGACACTGATTGACACATTTTTTTATTAAAGTACTTATTATTTGTCTAGATTCCACAGATGATGAAGATGAGAGTGAGGAGGAACAGACCATTGAAAACAAAGCGAGATTGTCCTTGTGAACTGAACGGTATGTATTTTAAATGTGAACTAGCATGTTGGTCCACATAGTACATACTACTGGAAACTAGCTCTAGACACTCTCCATTGATTAATTTATTACCTATTCCGTCATTTAATTTTTTTATTTTTATTTTATCCCATGTAGATCCTGGCCACTTTACAACTACACTCCACTGCGTAAAAATAAAGTGTAGCCAGGAGCTGCGCCTCTGGCTTAGGGCAAGATCACACCGGGTTGCCCTCCAGATGTTTGGAGACACTAAGCTGATGAGGAGTCAGATCTCATGGGATGTGTATGGAAAAGTTAGGATAAATAATAGTCATGATGATTACACACTCAAGTACTTTGAGGTCTTGTTCACGAGTGAGGGAAGGATGCTGCTTTCATTGAGCTAACTGATGTTGGAAATTAGTGTTTATTGAACCTGCTCTCTGGGCCAGGTTTCTTGTCCTCAATAATGTCGAACATATTTACAGTAAAAATAACACACTGTAAATAATGTTCAATATATTGCATTACAAATCTGAACAACATATACTATTTATTAAAATGCATCTACTATGCACACATGTACACATTTTTCAGACATGGACACTCCTGAAGCAGACGGACTCCTTCCTGTACATAATGGTCAGATCAAATCAAATCAGATTTTATTTGTATAGCCCAAAGTCACAAAGTACATTTGCCTCAGAGGGCTTTACAATCTGTACAGGGAGTGACACCCTCTGTCCTTAGACCCTCGGTTCGAGTGAGGAAAAACTTGCCCACAAAAAACCCTTTTAACAGGGAAAAAATGTGGAAGAAAGCTCAGGAAGAGCCACAGAGGAGGGATCCCTCTCCCAGGACGGACAGACGTGAAGCCCCTGTACAGATTGTGAAGCCCACTCAGGCAAAATGTGTTTTGTGACTTTGGGCTATACAAATAAAATTTGATTTGATTTGATTTGACATCACACCAATATACTGTTTGGACTGACTGGTCTCCACAAAGGCTATGCATGTCACCTGAAAGATATCTTGCTGAAGCAATGGCTTAATGTAATGTAACAAAAATGTTATGAGACTATGGCAAGATAAATTATACTGTGGGTTGCCACATTCTGGGTAATTAATGGAGAACACTGATATTAAAGTTAGAACCCTTTATGGGTTAAGTTTGTTGGCAAACCAGTACTGCACAGACATAAAACTTCTTTGTAATATTTGGTTGCACTAGGGATTATGATAATCACTCGCCCTCTCTTCTAAGGTTATCATCTCAACTTCTTAGCTATGATCTATACTGCCTAAAAATGAACCGTGAACCATGCCTGCTTTTCTTACTCCACTAGCCTTGCTTTGATCTTGTAATAATAACTCTGTGACAGAGCTGTTGTCTTTTCTAATGTATCTAGATACAAAGACATCTCTAGAGGAGCATTAGAAACATCAGAATGTCATATTGTATTCCAGTCACAGCGCACTGTAAGTCACTAACCCACTGTACTTTTCTAAATTACAATACATCTGACGAGAAAAAAGCAATTACACTGACTTACCATCTACTCCCAAATTAGAAGTCCATCATCCTCACCAAGGTAGAGGCAAAGTGCCTTGAGAGCTGCTTCCTTTTTGAGATTTCTGTGTGAAGACATTCCACCGATTAAAACATTCATAAACACATGAATAGCTACAAAAAATATTTCCAATATCCACCCTGTGGTAACCTACAAACACTGACTTCCAATCAGCTTTGTCAAGTTTGATCTATATAGCTCAATATTATGTCAAACATAATGTAAAAGATCATCCTTTTTAACTACAAAATAACTGAAGGGTGGCCTAGTTTTTATTCAAAACAAACAAACAAAAAAGGACATACAGTACAACTGACAACAATGCTGTCCTCTTAACACACAGGTGCTTAGTACATCTACTGCCTGATCTTATTATCACCACCTGAGAAAACAGGATTGACCTGGCACCTGTCTGACTGCATCTCTAGCCCATATAGTATTATACAATACATTTCCTTAGAATTATTTTTGCACCTTGCAAATAATCCAGACTGTTAGGGTCATTTTGTTTTACCTCATCAGACTTTCAGTTTTAACAGCTGCACACTGAAATTGCATAATAAGAAGAGGGGAAAAAGGCAAGCATGTGTTTACCTCACATCATTCAAAAGTTCAACTCTCACATGTTCCAGACTTTCATGTGTGAGGGTGTGATGGACAATTTGGTTTTGTATTTTGATTAATAGTGCATGGGTGACATAATACATAATTGATAGTGAACCCTTGCCAAAAATTTGACCACATCTGAAGCCAGACAGACCAGGTAAAAATTCCTACTTATATCTGCATCAAGACAACACAATATCAACTTCAGTTGACCTATCCGCCAATAAAGTAATGAGGACAACAGTGTTCTGTTATTTTGTCTCTTTTTTAATTCAATTCCTGAGAATTTGGATAAAAGTGGTTTAAACTTTGAAAAAAAAAAATGAAGATATCTATACTCATGTTTATAGAAC
>JALLKU010000179.1:0-221884 GCA_023373845.1 Nibea coibor | reverse complement strand
GGGTGGTGTCAAAATTTTGGAAAAAAAAAAAAAAAGTCAAAATTCTAGAAAAAAGAGGCCAATTCTGGGGGAACAACGTCACATTCCTGAGGTAAAAAGTTCAAAATGTTGAGAAAATAAAGTTAAAATTGCGTGAGACTTCTGAAACAAAACATCAAAATTCTCAGGAAAAACGACAAAATTTCTAAGGGGGGTGGTGTCAAAATTTTGAAAAAAAAAAGTCAAAATTCTGGGGGAAAAATGTCAGATTTCTGAGGGAAATTGTTCAAAATGTTGAGAAAATAAAGTTAAAATTGCGTGAGACTTCTGAAACAAAAAATCAAAATTCTCAGGAAAAATGTCAAAATTTCTAAGGGGGGGTGGTGTCAAAATTTTGAAAAAAAAAAAAAGTCAAAATTCTGGGGGAAAAAACGTGAGATTTCTGAGGGAAATTGTTCAAAATGTTGAGAAAATAAAGTTAAATTTGCGTGAGACTTCTGAAACAAAAAATCAAAATTCTCAGGAAAAATGTCAAAATTTCTAAGGGGGGGTGGTGTCAAAATTTTGGAAAAAAAAAAAAAGTCAAAATTCTGGGGTAAAAACGTGAGATTTCTGAGGGAAATTGTTCAAAATGTTGAGAAAATAAAGTTAAAATTGCGTGAGACTTCTGAAACAAAACATCAAAATTCTCAGGAAAAATGTCAAAATTTCTAAGGGGGGGTGGTGTCAAAATTTTGAAAAAAAAAAAGTCAAAATTCTGTGGGAAAAACGTGAGATTTCTGAGGGAAATTGTTCAAAATGTTGAGAAAATAAAGTTAAAATTGCGTGAGACTTCTGAAACAAAAAATCAAAATTCTCAGGAAAAATGTCAAAGTTTCTAAGGGGGGGTGGTGTCAAAATTTTGAAAAAAAAAAAAAAAGTCAAAATTCTAGAAAAAAGAGGCCAATTCTGGGGGAACAATGTGAGATTCCTGAGGGAAAAAGTTCAAAATGTTGAGAAAATAAAGTTTAAAATTGCGTGAGACTTCTGAAACAAAAAATCAAAATTCTCAGGAAAAATGACAAAATTTAAAAAGGGGGGGTGGTGTCAAAATTTTGAAAAAAAAAAAAAAGTCAAAATTCTGGGGGGAAAACATCAGATTTCTGAGGGAAATTGTTCAAAATGTTGAGAACATAAAGTTAAAATTGCGTGAGACTTCTGAAACAAAAAATCAAAATTCTCAGGAAAAATGTCAAAATTTCTAAGGGGGGGGGTGTCAAAATTTTGAAAAAAAAAAAGTCAAAATTCGGGGGGAAAAACGTCAGATTTCTGAGGGAAATTGTTCAAAATGTTGAGAAAATAAAGTTAAAATTGCGTGAGACTTCTGAAACAAAACATCAAAATTCTCAGGAAAAATGACAAAATTTCTAAGGGCGGGTGGTGTCAAAATTTTGAAAAAAAAAAAAAAAGTCAAAATTCTGGGGGGAAAACGTCAGATTTCTGAGGGAAATTGTTCAAAATGTTGAGAAAATAAAGTTAAAATTGCGTGAGACTTCTGAATCAAAAAATCAAAATTCTCAGGAAAAATGTCAAAATTTCTAAGGGGGGGGTGGTGTCAAAATTTTGGAAAAAAAAAAAAAAAGTCAAAATTCTAGAAAAAAGAGGCCAATTCTGGGGGAACAACGTGACATTCCTGAGGTAAAAAGTTCAAAATGTTGAGAAAATAAAGTTAAAATTGCGTGAGACTTCTGAAACAAAACATCAAAATTCTCAGGAAAAATGTCAAAATTTCTAAGGGGGGGTGGTGTCAAAATTTTGAAAAAAAAAGTCAAAATTCTAGAAAAAAGAGGCCAATTCTGGGGGAAAAACTTGAGATTCCTGAGGGAAAAAGTTCAAAATGTTGAGAAAATAAAGTTAAAATTGCGTGAGACTTCTGAAACAAAACATCAAAATTCTCAGGAAAAACGACAAAATTTCTAAGGGGGGTGGTGTCAAAATTTTGAAAAAAAAAAAGTCAAAATTCTGGGGGAAAAATGTCAGATTTCTGAGGGAAATTGTTCAAAATGTTGAGAAAATAAAGTTAAAATTGCGTGAGACTTCTGAAACAAAAAATCAAAATTCTCAGGAAAAATGTCAAAATTTCTAAGGGGGGGTGGTGTCAAAATTTTGAAAAAAAAAAAAAGTCAAAATTCTGGGGGAAAAACGTGAGATTTCTGAGGGAAATTGTTCAAAATGTTGAGAAAATAAAGTTAAATTTGCGTGAGACTTCTGAAACAAAAAATCAAAATTCTAAGGAAAAACGACAAAATATCTAAGGGGGGGTGGTGTCAAAATTTTGAAAAAAAAAAGTCAAAATTCTGGGGGAAAAACGTGAGATTTCTGAGGGAAATTGTTCAAAATGTTGAGAAAATAAAGTTAAAATTGCGTGAGACTTCTGAAACAAAAAATCAAAATTCTCAGGAAAAATGTCAAAGTTTCTAAGGGGGGTGGTGTCAAAATTTTGAAAAAAAAAAAAAAGTCAAAATTCTAGAAAAAAGAGGCCAATTCTGGGGGAACAATGTGAGATTCCTGAGGGAAAAAGTTCAAAATGTTGAGAAAATAAAGTTAAAATTGCGTGAGACTTCTGAAACAAAAAATCAAAATTCTCAGGAAAAATGACAAAATTTAAAAAGGGGGGGTGGTGTCAAAATTTTGAAAAAAAAAAAAAAGTCAAAATTCTGGGGGGAAAACATCAGATTTCTGAGGGAAATTGTTCAAAATGTTGAGAAAATAAAGTTAAAATTGCGTGAGACTTCTGAAACAAAACATCAAAATTCTCAGGAAAAATGACAAAATTTCTAAGGGCGGGTGGTGTCAAAATTTTGAAAAAAAAAAAAAAAGTCAAAATTCTGGGGGGAAAACGTCAGATTTCTGAGGGAAATTGTTCAAAATGTTGAGAAAATAAAGTTAAAATTGCGTGAGACTTCTGAAAAAAAAAATCTAAATTCTCAGGAAAAAACGACAAAATTTAAAGGGGGGGGTGGTGTCAAAATTTTGAAAAAAAAAAAAGTCAAAATTCTGGGTGAAAAACGTCAGATTTCTGAGGGAAATTGTTCAAAATGTTGAGGAAATAAAGTTAAAATTGCGTGAGACTTCTGAAACAAAACATCAAAATTCTCAGGAAAAATGTCAAAATTTCTAAGGGGGGGTGTCAAAATTTTGAAAAAAAAAAACAGTCAAAATTCTGGGGGAAAAACGTCAGATTTCTGAGGGAAATTGTTCAAAATGTTGAGAAAATAAAGTTAAAATTGCGTGAGACTTCTGAAACAAAACATCAAAATTCTCAGGAAAAATGACAAAATTTCTAAGGGCGGGTGGTGTCAAAATTTTGAGAAAAAAAAAAAGTCAAAATTCTGGGGGAAAAACATCAGATTTCTGAGGGAAATCGTTCAAAATGTTGACAAAATAAAGTTAAAATTGCGTGAGACTTCTGAAACAAAACATCAAAATTCTCAGGAAAAATGTCAAAATTTCTAAGGGGGGGTGGTGTCAAAATTTTGAAAAAAAAAAAAGTCAAAATTCTAGAAAAAAGAGGCCAATTCTGGGGGAAAAACTTGAGATTCCTGAGGGAAAAAGTTCAAAATGTTGAGAAAATAAAGTTAAAATTGCGTGAGACTTCTGAAACAGAAAAATAAAATTCTCAGGAAAAATGTCAAAATTTCTAAGGGGGGGGGTTGTGTCAAAATTTTGAAAAAAAAAAAAAAGTCAAAATTCTAGAAAAAAGAGGCCAATTCTGGGGGAAAAACTTGAGATTCCTGAGGGAAAAATTTCAAAATGTTGAGAAAATAAAGTTAAAATTGCGTGAGACTTCTGAAACAAAACATCAAAATTCTCAGGAAAAATGACAAAATTTCTAAGGGGGGGTGGTGTCAAAATTTTGGAAAAAAAAAAAAAGTCAAAATTCTAGAAAAAAGAGGCCAATTCTGGGGGAACAACGTCACATTCCTGAGGTAAAAAGTTCAAAATGTTGAGAAAATAAAGTTAAAATTGCGTGAGACTTCTGAAACAGAAAAATAAAATTCTCAGGAAAAATGTCAAAATTTCTAAGGGGGGGTGGTGTCAAAATTTTGAAAAAAAAAAAAAAAGTCAAAATTCTGAGGGAAAAACGTCAGATTTCTGAGGGAAATTGTTCAAAATGTTGAGAAAATAAAGTTAAAATTGCGTGAGACTTCTGAAACAAAACATCAAAATTCTCAGGAAAAACGACAAAATTTCTAAGGGGGGTGGTGTCAAAATTTTGAAAAAAAAAAAGTCAAAATTCTGGGGGAAAAATGTCAGATTTCTGAGGGAAATTGTTCAAAATGTTGAGAAAATAAAGTTAAAATTGCGTGAGACTTCTGAAACAAAAAATCAAAATTCTCAGGAAAAATGTCAAAATTTCTAAGGGGGGGTGGTGTCAAAATTTTGAAAAAAAAAAAAAGTCAAAATTCTGGGGGAAAAACGTGAGATTTCTGAGGGAAATTGTTCAAAATGTTGAGAAAATAAAGTTAAATTTGCGTGAGACTTCTGAAACAAAAAATCAAAATTCTAAGGAAAAACGACAAAATTTCTAAGGGGGGGGAGGTGTCAAAATTTTGAAAAAAAAAAGTCAAAATTCTGGGGGAAAAACGTGAGATTTCTGAGGGAAATTGTTCAAAATGTTGAGAAAATAAAGTTAAAATTGCGTGAGACTTCTGAAACAAAAAATCAAAATTCTCAGGAAAAATGTCAAAGTTTCTAAGGGGGGTGGTGTCAAAATTTTGAAAAAAAAAAAAAAGTCAAAATTCTAGAAAAAAGAGGCCAATTCTGGGGGAACAATGTGAGATTCCTGAGGGAAAAAGTTCAAAATGTTGAGAAAATAAAGTTAAAATTGCGTGAGACTTCTGAAACAAAACATCAAAATTCTCAGGAAAAATGTCAAAATTTCTAAGGGGGGGTGGTGTCAAAATTTTGAAAAAAAAAAGTCAAAATTCTAGAAAAAAGAGGCCAATTCTGGGGGGAAAACTTGAGATTCCTGAGGGAAAAAGTTCAAAATGTTGAGAAAATAAAGTTAAAATTGCGTGAGACTTCTGAAACAGAAAAATAAAATTCTCAGGAAAAATGTCAAAATTTCTAAGGGGGGGGTGGTGTCAAAATTTTGAAAAAAAAAAAAAAGTCAAAATTCTGAGGGAAAAACGTCAGATTTCTGAGGGAAATTGTTCAAAATGTTGAGAAAATAAAGTTAAAATTGCGTGAGACTTCTGAAACAAAACATCAAAATTCTAGAAAAAAGAGGCCAATTCTGGGGGAACAACGTCAGATTCCTGAGGGAAAAAGTTCAAAATGTTGAGAAAATAAGCTTAAAATTGCGTGAGACTTCTGAAACAAAAAATTAAAATTCTCAGGAAAAATGTCAAAATTTCTAAGGGGGGGTGGTGTCAAAATTTTGAAAAAAAAATAAAATAAAATTCTGGGGGAAAAACATCAGATTTCTGAGGGAAATTGTTCAAAATGTTGACAAAATAAAGTTAAAATTGCGTGAGACTTCTGAAACCAAACATCAAAATTCTCAGGAAAAACGTCAAAATTTCTAAGGGGGGGTGGGGTCAAAATTTTGAAAAAAAAAAAAAAGTCAAAATTCTATCTATAATTCTATAACCTCAGGTATATAATGGCAGTCTGGCCTAGAATACATTTCCATAAAAATATTTGGAGATTTTCACAGCGCCTCCTAGTGGCGACAGAAAAGACCACTTTTACGAAATGACGTCCAGCTCGGAAAATATTGACCATATCCACCTCAAACTAAGTGGACATGTTGTCAAGGCCTTGGTGTTGACATCTGAGAAAGAATTTCAACTTGTCATCAGAGGGCGTGGCCTTGACGGCACGCCAAAGTCAAACGTGCAGATTTTTTCGGTGAAAAAACAAACTCCATTGACTTTTTGGGTGGTTTTCAGGCAAGTCTGTTGGGCTTTCATATACTTTGTCAGAGTTGTCTAAACCTTCTTGTGGTTATTTAGGTCTATATTCTGCAAAGATCGGCTGCATAATTAATTATCTGTGGGATACCGTAAAACGTACGGAAGAAGAAAAATAACTAAAAAACTGCATTTCCTGTGGAAATACGCTGTGGGGGCCCTCTGCCACCCGTCGTTGCACGGTGTTCCCCCACCTCTCTCTCCCCACATTCCTGTCACTCTTTAGCTGTCTCTACAATAAACCTTGAAAAGGCCAAATAATACGTATCTAAAAAATGTAAAATAAGCTGAAAACAGTAGAATAGTATGAAGTGGTACAATGTTGTGTAATACTGTAGAAATTTGTATGAAAAGGTAGAAATTTAGAAAGTAGCCAGGTATGTGTGTCTATGAGTAGAACAGTATGAAGTGGTACAATGCTGTGTATTTCTGTAGAAATTTGTATGAAAAGGTAGAATTGGAGAAAATATTAGAATAGTCTAAGAAAGTGTGAAATTAGCTGAAAAAAGTAGAATAATATAAAAGTGTGAAATTAGCTGAAAAAAGTAGAATAGTATCAGAAAGTGTGAAATTAGTGGAAATAAGTAGAATAGTATAAGAAAGTGTGAAATTACGTGAAAAAAGTAGTACATAGTAGTAGGAGTAGTAGTATAATAATTTGTGAAATATAAATAGTAGAAATTAGGAAGGAGAAGTAGTTTAAATTCTAGGTGGTTTGTAAAAGGTTAGTAGAAGGTTAGTTTGTAGAAGGTTAGTGTAGTAGTAATGTCCCAAATGAGCACTAATGTGCTAATGTTAGCAAATATCAACGCGCTAGCTGCTCTGCTGTCTCTTTAGACAGACAAGTTCAAATTCAGTGCCAATAACTGCTAAAATAGCTGCCTAGTGTTAGCTATTAGCATGTCTTTAATTTTTAGTGGTTAAAATTATGTTATGATTTCACACAGTCCTGCTGGATTCACTGTCAAACCAGATGACTGATATCTGTCACATCATAGGCATAGCAACAGCAGATTTAAACACAAACAAAGCAAACTGACAGTCACTACAGAAAATGTCTTTCTTGAGCTGCATGTTGCTCTCTGTCAGTTAATGGCTAGGCTAGCGCTAACGCATCAGCTGCTCTGCTGTCTCTATCTCTATCTGTCTCTATCTCTGCTCTCTGAGACAAGTTCAAATTCACTGCCGCTATCTGCTAAAATGGCCGCCTAGTGTTAGCAATTAGCATGTCTTTAATTTTTAGTACCTAGAAATTATGTTATGATTTAACACTGTCCTGCTGGATTCACTATCATATCAGATGACTGATATGCATCATAGGCATAGCAACAGTAGATTTAAACACAAACAACACAGACTGATGGTCACCACAAAAAATGTCTTGCTTGGGTTGCTTGTGTTAATGTCTGTCAGTTAGTGGCTAGTGCTAATGCGCTACCTGCTCTGCTGCTCTGCTCTCTCAGACAAGTTCAAATTCACTATGTGCTAAAATGGCCGCCTAGTGTCAGCAATTAGCATGTCTTTAATTTTTCGGAGGTAGAAATTATGTTATGATTTCACACAGTCCTGTTAGTGGTTAATTGCTAGCGTGTCGGTGCTAGCCACTAATGCGCTAGCTGCTCTGCTGTCTCTCGCTGTCATTTTAGATAGACAAATTCAAATTAACTGATAATAACTGCTAAGATGGCCGCCGCCAGGCAGTTAGTGCACCTTTTAGGATGTCAGTTGGAAATGCACAGAGAGAAAATGCTGAGACCACGCCTCGAACAGGAAGGAGATCTGGCCAAACCGTATTTCCAATCATTAAACCGACTGAGTTTGGGCATCTAGAGCCCTTCCTGAACATCTAGATATGCAGTTTATGTGTAAAATGAAGAAATATGACCTATTAAAATCAATTCAAAGAAAGGTTACTTCTGCTTTCCTCCAGAAAATTTCCCACCTTTTTAAGATGGCAGTCTATGGGGCTGTGGATGGGTGTTGGTGGCAAATCTTTGTGTCTGAGGCCAAAACTATAATACTGACAGCTTTAGTAGATGAATCGCAGTGAGAAGACAAATTTCCCAACGTTTTTTTTATGTATAAATCATGTCTGTAGTGTGAAATTTGTGGCCACAGGAGCAGTTTACGTTTTATTATTTTTTTCTCTCCTCCACACTCTAGCTCATGATGTCATCCAGTCTGGCAAAAACATTCCGCGCAATACACACCCATTATAAACCCCGAAATTTGACCAAAAATCTTCTCACCTTTGAGCGCAGTGAATAGTAAAGAGTGTGCTCTCTCAGGCACACTCAATAATAATTCTCAGATACCTAAATCCTCAATCAGCAAAAGGATAGCCTGGCTATCTTCTGACTATATAACAAGGGAGACATAGTCTGAGCACCACCTACTCGATTTCTCGTTGGGGAGGTGTGGTTAACGATTGCCCATGGCCGTTCATTGGGTGTTACGAATGTCTATAATTTGGCGTCTACGTAGCCCATAACCAATCATGTCAGTTGTACCCAATGACGTATTTAGAGCGACAGAAATTCGACGCAAAGGAAAAGCTGTCATTTTTCCCAATGTCCGCGAAGACAGAAGGCATCCGTAAACGGTATCAAACAAACTACAAGCTTCCCTTTGTCGTGCAGTATGCATCATTGTCTTTCCACTCCTCCCCACTCTCTGATTGGCTCACTGCCTCAGGCGAATGTTTTGGCATGGGTGTCCATGCTGTCTTTCAGATGAGAACGATTGTGCAAGGGAGCATGGGATTTCCCAGGCTAGCGAAAGGATACACTATGATTTAATTGTGTAAGCCAGGTACCCAAAATCATCATGGCTTCTGATTTAGTCTCATTAATTTTGTATCCAGACACCCATATTCATGCAGGCATTTCATAAATGCAGGGGTGGAAAGAAGTGGATTTTTTACAGAAAGTAAAATATTGTTTGCGAACAGAGCTATCTTACGAACTCACCCCCTTTTATCTGCTATCCCTCAATATCAAATCAAATCAAATCTAATTTTATTTGTATAGCCCAAAGTCACAAAACACATTTTGCCTCAGAGGGCTTTACAATCTGTACAGGGAGTGACACCCTCTGTCCTTAGACCCTCGGTTCGAGTGAGGAAAAACTTGCCCACAAAAAACCCTTTTAACAGGGAAAAAAATGTGGAAGAAACCTCAGGAAGAGCCACAGAGGAGGGATCCCTCTTCCAGGATGGACAGACGTGCAATGGATGTCACATGTACAGAACAATCAACACAAACATGTCGTACAATTACAATGAATTACAATAGATGGTAAAGTGATTGCAGTAGCAGTGGAACACAGATGCACAGCAGCAATAAGTCATTAACCAACAAAGCTGTAGTGGGGATGGTAGCAATAATGACTATATATGGCATGTAATGCTAAATATGGTGGACGTCAGCAGCAGACCACGGCGGCAGCCATGATCCATGAGAACCTGCTGGACGAGAAAGCACAGAAACTCCGGGGAAGAAGTGTAGTTAGTAATATCCAAAGAAAAGGTGTAAGAGAGATAATGATTGACAGAACAATAAAACCTCAGGCCCCGTTTATGCGGACTCTAAGGGATATCGAACTGCCTTACATTGATAGAGAGAGAGAGAGAGAGAGAGAGAGAGACAGAGAGAGATAATGATTGACAGAACAATAAAACCTCAGGCCCCGTTTATGCAGACTCTAAGGGTTATCGAACTGCTTTACATTGATATGCATGATAAGAGAGAGAGAGAGAGAGAGAGAGAGAGAGAGAGGGTTTACAGTAAGGCGTGGACGTCCCCCGGTAGTCTAATCCTATGGCAGCATAACTAAGGGAAGGCCTGAGCCAGCCCTAAGTATAAGCGCTATCAAAAAGGAAAGTCTTAAGTCTAGTCTTGAATGTGGTGACCGTGTCTGCCTCCCGAACCCAGAAAGGTAGTTTGTTCCACAGAAGAGGAGCTTGATAGCTAAAAGCTCTGGCTCCCAGTCTACTTTTGGAAACCATGGGAGCCACAAGGAACCCAGCATTCTGAGAGCGCAGTGGCCTAGAGGGGTAGTAGGGAACTATGAGCTCTTTTAAATATGATGGTGCCTGGCCATGAAGAGCTTTGTATGTAAGGAGAAGAATTTTAAATTCTATTCTAGATTTAACAGGTAGCCAGTGTAAGGAAGCCAAAATGGGTAAGATGTGATCTCTGATCTTGGTTCCTGTCAGAACACGTGCAGCAGCATTCTGAATTAGCTGCAAAGTCCTAAGAGACTTATTGGGGCAGCCTGATAATAGAGAGTTACAGTAGTCCAGCCTAGAAGTAACATGGACTAGTTTTTCTGCATCCGCTTGGGACAGGATGCGTCTGATTTTGGTAATGTTACGTAAGTGGAAGAATGCAGTCTTTGAAATTTGTTTTATGTGGGCATTAAAGGACAAATCCTGATCAAAAATAACTCCAAGGTTCTTTACGGAGGAGCTGGAGGCCAGGGTGGTCCCGTCTAAGGTGGCCAAGTCTCCGGAAAGAGAGTTTCTGAGGTGTTTGGGTCCAATTACAAGAACTTCAGTTTTATCTGAGTTCAGCATCAGAAAGTTATAGGTCATCCAACTTTTTATATCCCTAAGGCACGCTTGCAGTTTGGCTAAATGATTGGTTTCATCAGGCTTGATCGATAAATATAATTGGGTGTCGTCAGCATAACAATGAAAATTAATGGAGTGCTTCCTAATAATGTTCCCTAGAGGAAGCATATATAGACTGAATAGAAGTGGTCCTAGTACAGAACCTTGTGGGACTCCATGACAGACTTTGGTATGTATGGAGGATTCATCATTGACGTGAACAAACTGAGATCGATCTGAGAAATACGACCTAAACCAGCTTAGGGCGGTTCCTTTGATGCCAATCTGATGTTCCAGTCTCTGTAAAAGAATTTGATGGTCTATGGTGTCAAATGCAGCACTAAGATCTAACAGGACGAGTACAGAGATGAGTCCTTTGTCTGATGCCATTAGGAGATCGTTTGTGACTTTGACTAGTGCGGTGTCTGTGCTATGATGGACTCTAAATCCTGACTGAAAATCCTCAAATAAACTGTTCTTGTGAAGAAATTCACACAGCTGATTAGCTACAGCCTTCTCGAGTAACTTAGAAAGAAAGGGAAGGTTTGATATCGGTCTATAGTTAGCCAAAACCTCTGGATCTAGAGTGGGCTTTTTAAGAAGAGGTTTAATTACAGCTACTTTAAAGGACTGTGGTACATATCCTGATAATAAAGACAGGTTAATCATATCCAGTAAAGAAGGGCTAACTAAAGGTAAAACATCCTTGAGCAGCCTGGTTGGGATGGGGTCTAGGAGACAGGTTGACGACTTAGATGAAGAAATTATTGAAGTTATTTGATGAAGGTCAATGGGAGAGAAGCAGTCTAAATATGTATCAGGTTTTGCAGCTGTTTCCAAACTTGCTGTATCAGAATGCAGATCAGTGCCTGTCGAAGGCAAGGCATGATGTATTTTGTCTCTAATGGTCCTAATTTTATCATTAAAGAAGCTCATGAAGTCATTACTAGTTAGACCCAGAGGAGTAGATGGGTCAATAGAGCTGTGGTTCTCTGTTAGTCTGGCTACAGTGCTGAAGAGAAACCTGGGGTTGTTCTTGTTTTCCTCTATTAAAGAAGAGTAATAAGCTGTTCTGGCATTACGGAGAGCCTTCCTGTAGGTTTTAAGATTATCTTGCCAGACTAAGCGAGATTCTTCCAGTTTAGTGGCACGCCATTTGCGTTCAGAATTACGTGCCACTTGCTTTAATTTGCGAGTCTGCTGGCTATACCATGGAGCTAACCTCCTCTGTTTAATATTCTTCTTTTTCAGAGGTGCAATAGAGTCAAGTGCTGTCTGTAATGAGCCTGTAGTGCTCTCAACAATATGATCTATTTGTGAGGGGCTCATGGGAGCAGACAAGTTCTCTGCTACATTGAGACATGGCATTGAGTTCAGTACTGAAGGAATCACTTCCTTGAATTTTGCAACAGCACTATCAGATAAACATCTGCTGTAAGAGTTTCTACAAAAAGGCTTATATTCCAGTAATATGAACTCGAAGGTTATTAAAAAATGGTCAGAAAGAAGAGGATTCTGTGGATAGACTATAAGATGATCAAGTTCAATGCCATATGAGAGAACGAGATCAAGGGTGTGGTTCAGACGATGAGTCGGTTTATTTACAATCTGACAGAAGCCAATTGAATCTAATAAAGAGATAAATGCAGTACTAAGACTATCATTGTGGTTGTCCACATGAATATTAAAGTCACCTACAATGATTACTTTATCTGTTTTAAGGATCAAGCCTGATGCAAATTCTGCAAATTCAGATAAAAATTCAGAGTAAGGGCCAGGAGCGCGATATATTATAACAAATAACAAATTGGCTGTACTGTTTTCCATGTTGGGTGAGTGAGGCTAAGAACAAGACTTTCAAATGAATTAGAATTTAGTTTAGGTTTAGGATTTATTAATAGACTTGAGTCAAATATGGCTCCAACTCCGCCACCTCGACCATTACTTCGAGGAATATGAGTGTTACAATGACTGGGAGGAGTGGATTCATTTAAGCTAACATATTCACCCTCCTGCAGCCAGGTTTCAGTGAGACAAAATAAATCAATATCATAATCAGATATTAATTCATTGACTAAAAGAGCTTTAGAAGACAAGGACCTGATATTCAAGAATCCACATTTAACGCTCTTGTTTTGTACTGGTGGAGATGTTGATTTAATTTTTATTAAGTTTTTATGATGAACTCCTCCTCTGTTTCTTTTATCTTTAAACAATGTAGGTGGACGGGGGACAGACACAGTCTCTATACTAAAGTACTGGGTGGGCAACTGCTCTAATGGAGGCGCAGAGAAGCGTGTAAGACTGCAGCTCTGCTTCCTGGTCTCAACTCTGGGTTGTCACGGTTTCGGTCGTTTAATAAATTGGTCCATGTTTCTAGATATGAGAGCTGCTCCATCCAAAGTGGGATGGATACCGTCTCTCCTAATCAGACCAGGTTTTCCCCAGAAAGGTGTCCAATTGTCTATGAAGCCCACATCGTTTGCTGGACACCACCTCGACAACCAGCGGTGAAATGACGACATGCGGCTATACATATCATCACTGGTCACATTGGGCAGGGGTCCAGAGAAAACTACGGAGTCCGACATCGTCTTGGCGTATTCACACACCGATGAAACATTAATTTTAGTGACCTCCGATTGGCGTAACCGGGAGTCATTACCGCCGACGTGGATAACCATCTTACTGTATCTACGTTTAGCCTTAGCCAGCAGTTTCAAATTTGACTCGACGTCGCCCGCTCTGGCCCCTGGGATGCATTTGACTATGGCCCCCGGTGTCGCTAACTTCACGTTCCGTAAAATGGAGCTGCCAATAACCAGAGTTGGTTTCTCAGCGGGTGTGTCGCTGAGAAACTAACTCTTGAATTAAGATTTAACAGAACATACCAAGCCATTCAATACAATGTACTAACTGGATCATATTCTGGTGGCTCCAAAAGTGTAATTGTCTTCCCAGACACTGCAAGGAAATCCAAAGTGAGACAGTATATTATAATTGATTGTGTTCCATGTGCAGTAGAACTGCAATATGTACCTTGTATGAAGTGGGCAGTTTCAGTGGCTGGGACAGAGTCGGTTACTGTCCCTCTCTGGATCCCCTCCATCACTGCCCTCCTTTTATTTAAATGGAGTGCCAGCTCCTACACTGGGGTCATATCCTAGCTTGGTGGGTGGGTCGCCCCCTTTGCCAGTTCTATGGCATTTTTTTTTAAAACTGCTACAATCATACAGACATTCAACATGTCACCAGACACCTAATCTATACACCTCATGTTCACTGTTATCTACTTTAAAGATACTTACCAGCCTGCAAAATGTTCTTATATTTAAATTTTACTTGCTGCCAGGTCCTTTTTATGGTCAGACAGGTTTGTTCTTTATGAAGGATAGAAAGATAAAACAGATAAAAATGAAAAATTAGAAAAATAGATTAAATGACACACATTGTGGATAATTGTTTGCACCTAATCATACTCCACATTTCCTGAGTAACATGCAGCTGCTTGCCACTTTTAAAGTAAAGTGTACAACAGTTAGTGGACTTGAAAAGTAACTCCTTTAATTGTAGCCTAATTATGACATTGCAGTGGAGCACTGTTTATTAATTGTACAGTTTTGGACTACTTGTGCATTAAACCGGTCTGCTAATGTCTGCCAAGCTTTCTTGCGTTCTTTAATTATGCCATTGGCATTGCCTTTTTTTTCTTATAATATCATTCACTTTGTCATAGAACTCCATCAGGAGCTGTTCAGAGGCTGTGAAGTATGAAGCGTGACTTTTATCCATGTTCCAATCTGTGATTCTGAGAGTGATCGCGAGATCTATTGAAGTACGCGTGAACATGCACTCATCCCAGCTATCTTCACCTGGCTTAACATAGCCACACCTTTTCATCCTGGCTCAGCAAACGTGCAACCAATTAAGCCAGGGTGAGCTGTGCAGGCGAGGTCAAACTGCGCTTGCTCAATTATCCGGGATTTCTTTATTCTAGTTTTGTGCAATACCCCTCTGGGCCGCCTTAACTTAATATTAGGCCCCAGGGTTGAGAGGTCTTGTAGGCCCCCATCCCCTTGATTTATAGTCTCATTTAAAAAAAAGTGTAATATCTAGGTAATCTACATCACAAAATGCATTGGTTTCTTTTGAGACATACAACAGTGAGATTTCCCTCCAGAAAATACCATACTGAACCAGATATACATACTGAATACAATACTGAACCCGCTTGAACATAAACACAAGACACTTTATTTACCAACTACACACAGCAACTTATGGTGATAATGAAAACTAAAATGTGTGAAAGTATGATTTCAAACGATATTATGAAAAACATCACCAACTCTCACCTGTCTGCACAAACATTGATTTATCTTTATTTTGACAGGACCCGGGTCCAATTTCCGCTCAAAAAGCGTGCACTTTTGTGTCAATATTGTTTCCCCAGTGGTCACTGTTATATGGGTCATGTTACTCGTCTCCCCATAACTGGTTTGTAGCATGGTCCTCTCTCTGGGGCTCTCGTGCTCCGCTCCCCTCCTCCCCTCCACTGCTGCAAACAGTCCCCTGCTCCTCTTCAGCTACATCCACCTGCACGGCCTGTGCCTCCTCCACTCCCTCCGGTGTGTGGGATAGCAAGCTTCCTCCAGTGCTGGGTCCATCTTCAGCAGTGGCTGGTTTAACACACACACACACACACACACACACACAGTTCATCCTGACTGTCCATACATAACTGAGCTTAGACTTTTTCTGTTTTCAAATACAATTACAGTTACAATGTAATACAATACACAGTTGTCTGTGTTCATCATTACATTGCAGCATTCTTGCTGTAATCATTCAATTTCCTTTGCCCAGGCGCTCTCTTTTGCTCTCTCCTCGCATCCAGGTCGAATACTACCTTTCAGTCAATCATTGTCAACCGCCTGGCACGCTCGTGCGCCGCGGCGTTGAGACCGAACCAAACCGCAAGAGGAGCACTTTTGCGTCTGGGAGAGAGGTGGATCCTGATAACTCGCAGCGTAGAGTCGCTGCTCTGTCGTATCCTGGCGTAAATACATAATAGAAGGAAATCCATCACAATGTAAACGTTAGGCTCTTCATCGGGGCTCTTGTCTTCCGTTGCGAGCGCTCCAAGGTGTTTACTACTACACAATGCAGGCGGTGATGCTGCTAGCAATGGGTGTGTGTCATCAGGATCGCCGTAGGTAAAACGAGAAGAGGGACTGCATCCAAATAGCCTCTCCGGCACTAGAGCAAAACCGTACGCCACGGATGATGTGTTTTTGCTCCTTGTCATTCACCACCCTCGATTCGGCGGAATCGAAACAAAGGATCCTGATAGATTAAAGATATTTATTTCACGAATCAGCAGAAGTGCCAAGAGAATCAAGATGAAATTTCCGACTGAGAATCCAAGGAAACCTAGGAACATGAACCCTCCACCAGGTTAGATTGTTAATTAGTCTTATGTTATTGTAAAGACTGCAGCGTCTCTTTGGGCAAAAACACTTGAAACACTTACCCATTTGATTATATACGACTATACCGATTTTGGTCAAGTTAATTTCAAGAGCATCACATTAACTGCGTGTTTATAAAATAAATAAATAAATAAAATGCTGCAGTCTGTGAAACGGTTCCTTTATACAGTCTTAATAATAGCCATTGCGTGGTCTGCAACTATTGTGAATGTTTAGACCAGGCAGCCCCAACAGGCTTGCCAGTTAAAATTTAATGCTGACCAGAAGTACACTTTCTAGAGAAATATGATACATTAGAGAAACAAGTGGATGCTGAAGTTTATGTGTGACACTGAAATAATTCATTGGGTGAAAAAAGGAAAAATAAGAAACATGAGGAAATAATGCCTATAATGCTTTAATGTCAGTTAACAGAAGCTTCAGTGTGATGCGGTGTAGAGATGTACACAGGGTTTGGTTGAAACATTACCTCATCCACCACTGGGTAGACGGGGTTGGGGATTTAGGGGCAAGTGTGTCACGCACTTGCACAGAGCTAACATCAGCACCTTCACCTAGTCGTTACATTTTGTGAATTTGATGTTCCACACACAAATTTTGAGAGAGATATATCACGCTAATTTGTGCTTTAAACACTGGCACGTTTTTTTCTATTTCTCATACTTCATAGTGTGCTTGCTGTGCTGCAGTTATTACAGTTATAAATGAATGACTTCTTTTAAATTCCAATAAAATAAGAAATCATGTCATAGCTCCACATTGATTTGTGACTGACCAATAATTTCAATAGTTTCCCATGCCAGAATGAGGGCTACATGGCTTTTGTTCCAAAATCAAGAAATATGCAAAACCTACTTTTCCAAACTCCTCCTAGATGATCTCCATTTGGGCCAGTATATTCACTTGCTCCACAGAGGCTTTCCTTCATAGGAAGTGTTGCATGTCATGTGTCTGTGTTGTCATGCCTCACAGAGGGCACAGCATGACAACACAGCAGTATTTGGTGTCAGTCTACCACTAGAGGGGTATTGCACAAAACCAAGATAAGGGATTAAGCCGGGATATGTTGGTTATCCTTGCTGAATTTAGCCTCAAGTCGGTTGCATGAAAGCAGCTCAAACTTAACCCAGCCAAGTTACAATGGTGATTTATTCTCTGCAGCTAGCCTGCTCCAGACCAGGCTAACAGCCAGGCTAAGATTAATCCTAGTGATTCACCTGTATTTCCACCGTCAATCCTGTGAGGAATTAATGTGTTTCACAGCACATCCATGGTTTTTCTAAGTATGTTGCATCATTTTAATGATCCTGTTTTAAAATATGACATATAGTCATTTCTTATTTCATTAAAATCTGTGTGTAATTGCAACAATCTTTTTATATTGATTCAAGTGGTAGTATTATTAGTCAGGCCAAGTGAGATGGATAGATAGATTAATATTTCACAGGACATACCAAGCCTGTGATTTCGATACAATATACTAACTGGATCATCTTCTGGTGGCTCCAAAATTGCAAGCGTGTTCCCAGACACTGCAAGGAAATCCTTTATCTAAAGGGAGTGCCAGCGCCTCCACTTGGTGGGCCGCCCCCTTTAAAGTCACTTACCAGCCTGCAAAATGTTCTTATATGTAATTTTAACTCGCTGCCAGGTCCTTTTATGGTCAGACAGGTTTGTTCTTTATGAAGGATAGAAAGATAAAAAAAAAAAAAGATTAAAAATAGATTCAATGACACATTGTGGATAATTGTTTGCATCTATTCATGCCCCACATTTCCTGAGTAACATGCACATGTTTGCCACTTTTAAAGTAAAGTGTACAACAGTTAGTGGACTTGAAAAGTAACTATATTTGTAGCCATAATTGTAGCCTAATTATGACAGTTCCAGTGGACCACTGTTTATTAACCCCTTCAGACTGATTCTGACTCCTATCCAATATAAAAACAAAGTGGAAAAAACATTTTTTTTCTAACTTGTGTTTTTAATAGTATTTTTTCATGTCCATTTCAATAGACGCCACGACAAGATGGGCATAAAATGTCAAAAAGACTTATGAAAAATAAGCTCAGTTTTTCCACATGGTAATCAATTAGGTATAACCTAAACATCTGGAACTTGATGTTAGCATGGCTTTGACTCTGTGTACAGTCTGTGTACTGAACATGCACATGAACTTGATAGATGTATCACAGCGTGGGTAGGAAACAGCAGAATTTCTGTACGGTACAGACTGACAAGTTGATCAAACAGGTCAACGCCGCCCATTGCTTCATTGTATAGCTTAACCACCTCTGGATGGGTCACCATCAAAAACTGGGCCTTCTTTTTGTCCCACCACTGCACTTCATCCATTCTGCCAACTTCCACGAAGTTGGAGGCCATGACAACTGGTCTGTTGTCATACCATTTGACCAGTGCCACCTCATCACGGCTTACAACTTCATCACAGCTTCATCGAGGCTTTTTGGCCATCTCTTTGTCAGACTGTAGAGGAGGCCTGGCAAAGCGAGAGACCCTTGCTGTCCCAGCGGCATGAATTTTCCTCTCAGCCAGCAGCTCCAGAAGATTGTACGTTGTGAA
Organism: Nibea coibor; assembly: GCA_023373845.1. Classification (NCBI taxonomy): domain Eukaryota; kingdom Metazoa; phylum Chordata; class Actinopteri; family Sciaenidae; genus Nibea; species Nibea coibor. The sequence goes on along the minus strand of JALLKU010000179.1, from coordinate 203,261 downwards.
ATAATTGTCAAAATACAACTTGTGGTGGACCTCAGTGATTCGCTGGCAAAGATGGTAGACCACTCCAGCTCCAAGTCCTAGCTGCTTCTTGTGCTGTTGTGATAGCTCCATTGTAGTGCCTTGGTGCAGCAGGAAGTCATAGGCCATTCCACTTTCCCCACATAGGAAGTATATTTTCACCCCCCATGGGTGTGGCTTGCCTTTGATGTATTGCTTGACAGACAGAGTTCCTTGAAATGGCACCATTTGTTCATCAATGCAAAGGTTCTCCTCTAGTGGAAGCATCTACTGTGTATGGCATCATAGAGAGGACATACCTTGAAAAACACATCATTGTTCTCAGCTGGCTTCTCCAAATTGTTGACAAAATGCAAATGTGACCGGAGCTGGAAGAATCTGTCACCGGGCATGGTGTTTTGAAAAATACCAATGTCCATCCCACCTTCCCAATACATGGAGACTCTTGGCATTTTCATCACTCCCATAGCAAGGTGGAGACTGATTAGGGTTCTGATCTCTCCTGAACTTGTCAGTTTGAAACTTAGTGTGCCACTTTGCATGGCATACACATATGTATTGTCAGCCATCAAACTGAATATCTCATCTGGTATATACTGTTTGGAGTATTCATAGGGTCTAATGGGATGATCCTCATGAATTGGAGGACTCTCAAAGGAAGTGTCCATGATTGTAATGAATGACCTGTGACGCCACTTGATTTCTTCCTTCCTGGTTACTGTCATCTCCTCCTGTCCTCTGTCCTCCTCTGTCTTCATCCTGTCCTCCTCTGTCACTACACAGTCTGTCTCCTCTATCTCAATCTCATCTGCCACATCAAGTTCTTCTGGCATGCATGTAACCTCTCCATTGTCCCTCTCTGAATCTAATAACAAAACAATCACATTTAACTCATTTTATGTATTCTCAATCTTGAACTCTTATGCATTCCACTTATATCTTGCATATAAGACATTAAATTGATTTTTAAAAAAACATACTAAGACTTAAAAAGACTAATTTCTAAACTTACCACCTATCTCACTCCTGGTTTCATCCTCCTCATTTCCTGAATTCAAGGAGTCAAGTTCAGATAACTCTCCATTCACAAGACATTCAAGGAAGTCTTTGACTTTATACTCTACAAGAACATTATGTACAAAATATATATATTTAAAATGTATAATCATGAATAATTAAACTGTGACACCCTAATTTACCTATGAAAAATTTACAGGTGTTTTGTTTCTTTATATACTGACACTAAACATGTAAGTGTTGGCTAAACTCGCCCAACTCCTGATGTCCATTACAATGGACATCGGACTTTGAAAAAATCCTATAAATTAATGATATGATATATGTTCAAAATAACTTCAAATACTATCACTTGTAACAGTTAAAATTATACTGACTTTTGGCCAGCATGAACATAAATATATATTTTTGATTGAAAATGGAGACTTACTCTTCCCTCTCTGCAGTTGCTCTGCCATGCTTGTCTTCTCCGTTGTCTGTCACTCTCTCAGAGCATGCTCAAAGTCATGACATGATTGTGATTGGATAATCAGGATCCAGTCAGTAAATTGCATTGCTGACATCATTCAATTACAGAGTATTTATTGGTTTAGAGACAAAATGTGTCATGACCATTCCAATGGACACAGAGTCCGAAGGGGTTAATTGTACAGTTTTTGACTACTTATGCATTAAGCCGGTCCACTATTGTCTGCCAAGCTTTCTCACGTTTAATTTAATTATGGCATTGGGATTGTCTTTTTTTCTCATATCTTTCACCTCTTCACACAACTTCATCAGGAGCTGTTGTTCAGCAAGTACGAAGAGCGACTTTTATCCATGTTTCAGTCTGTGATTCTGTGAGTGATCGCAGGGTCTGTTTAAGTATGCCGTGAACACGCACTTATCTCAGCTATCTTCACCTGGCTTAACATAGCCATGCCGTTTCATGCTGGCTCAGCATACGTGCAACCAATTAAGCCAGGATGCGCCGAGCAGGCTAGGTCAAGCTGGGCTTGCTTAATTATCCTGGATTTCTTTATTCTAGTTTTGTGCAATACCCCTTAGGTGTTGCTTTTGTTGTAAAATATGCATAAGAATATGCATAAGAAAGTGCCTTTAAAGTTCCCTGTGTACAATCTATATGAAACTTCGTATGCATCATCTGTGCATCTCATGATCACAGGTCCTTAGACAATACAGATGTAAAAATAAAATGCCCTAGCTCTAAAGAAATACATTTGTGTAGGTTGCAGCCAAAATATCCCTATTTCATATAGGTCTGTCTGATTAACACAAATGTGTTAAACTGAAGGAAATATTGGGGACCGAGCTGTGGTCACTGCAAGAACCCAATTGAAATTGCTTGGAATATTATTTTTACGTATAGAAACAGATTGGAGCCTTCAGTTCAGAACTTTGATTGTACTATGATGTTCTACATTGTTAGTTGTCACTTTTAATCACTTGTTTCAAGTTGATACTGTTTACCATTTTTTTTAAACATTATCAATAGAAAAAACCTGCTACCCATTCAGAGGGTTTAAATTCCAAATTTGTTATAACCTGCGTGCACTGTAAAAAAGAAAAAGTTGAGAAACTGTAAAATATCAAGGCAGCATAATGCTGCGATAATGCTGAGATTTTTGAGTTTTCTAAACTTTTGCCTGCTGATGTTGACTTAACTAAGTTTTCAAGTTCTGCAAAAAGTTCTGCCAACTTGGATCTTCTTGTTCACCTAATTGGGATAATCCTGTGAGACTAATTAAGAAATTCTTGCTTGAATGTCACAGTTATTCCTTCAATGGCATATATTCCTAGATTCACCAAATACAAATATTGTTGTTGAATAAACATACATTTTACCTTTATAAACCAAGAAAAATTTATGTTGCTGTAGTTTTATTTGAAAAATGCTCAATATATGGATAATTAATAAAACAGACTACAGCTGAACATTATCTGAAATATTTATTCAGCTTTACAGTGAAAGACAGGTTAAGCACCCCAAATACAACATTTGTTAAAAAAAAAAAAAAACATGATGATCCTCTCAGCTGCTCTCACTCTGCGCTGCAGGGTCTTCTGGCGGGATGGGGTGCACCTGCCATACCACACAGTGATGCAGCTGGTCAGGATGCTTTTGGTGGTTCTATGGTAGAAGGTGTGCATTGTGGACACTGGTGCTCTGGCTCTTCTCAGTCTGCAGTCCTCTGGTTAGGAAGTCCAGCAACCAGTTGCACAGTGAGGTGTTCAGTCCTAGACAGTCCAGTTTCTGTATCAGCTGCTGGGGGATGATTGTGTTGAAAGCTGAACTAAAGTCTAAGAACAGCATCCTCACAGATGAGTCCTTGTCTGTGATAGAGGCGAAAATTCAGAAGCACTGCATGAAGTCCACCCCTGAAACCAAGAGACACATATAGCACAAAGTCTATTTTTCTAGAAGCACTTTCACAAGTCTCTGTAATTTATAACACAACACAGCTCTATTTCCCCAATATATGACGTATTTCAGTAAAGCAATGACAACTCCATCCATATTCAATGACTGAATAGACAATGGCTGGATTTCAATAGTTTGTGAAAGCACCGAGTCATTGCTACAATACTGTGGCAATATTGATTATAGTATCTGGTCAAAAATAGATACCGATATGAAAACAAAATGGTTACCCTGATAATAATTTATGCAATATCGACAAACCCTACTAGCCTGTAAGGTAACTGCAACAGCCATTATGGGATAAAACAACCATACATAACACAGAAAGAATCTCTAGATGCAGGAGCTGAATACATCAAGCCAAAAACAGAGGCAACAAGAAATAAATGTGCTGGGAATTAGCTTATATTAAATTATGAACACACCTATACTACATCAGAAAGATAAATGGTAAATTAATTTTCATTTTAAATTATAATAAATAAATGTAAACATGAATTCAAACTTTTTTGTCTTTGTTACTAAGATAACTAAGACACTAAAAAAACACTGGCAAAATAATATTACTATTAATTTCTCATTAAGATACACACTTCCTCTTCGTCATGTATTCTGTCTTCTTTCTCATTTCATAAAAGGCTCTGAAAACGTAAACGTCAGAGCAAATACAACTTTAATTTGTATGTGACAATTACAGTACTCATACACACAAATCAGTGTCAATCTAGCTAGCATTGTACGTTACAAATGTTTTTGTTTGGCTGGCATTATATTCAACTGATACAAATACAGTATTGTATTCTCCTAACTCACAGTCAGTATCACTCATTCAACTATACAGGAAACAGACATAATAGAAATGTGGAGAATATAACTCCATAATTAAAGCCGCAAGCAGCATTGAATGGGCCCTTGCACATGTGCACATTGGCATGTGCGCACGTCGCAAGTTTTAAGTCAATCAGATTTTTCTCATAGGGTCAAATTTGACAAAAGAGCCACACCCACACTGTTTCATCAAAATTCATAACTCTGATAACCTTTCATGGTCAAGGCCTTAAGAACACACACGCCGAGTTTCGATGGGATGAAATCCCTAGGAGGAGTTTGTTAAAATAGGCTACACACATTAGCCAGAATTGAGTCAAAGGGTCAAAGTTGATGGAGCACCACACCCACACAGTTCTCATCAAAATTCATTATTTTGATAACTTTTACTCAGGAAGTCTATATGAATGCACATACCAAGGTACCAAGGTTGAAGTTGATTGGATAAAATTTCTAGGAGGTGGTTGGCATTGAACGGGCCCTCGTGCATGTGTGCAGGTTGGCATGTGCGCACGTCAGGCAAGTCAAGCCCTAGGAGGAGTTCGCTCAAATTGACCACCCACGTTATCCAGAATTGGGTCAAAGGGTCAAATCTGACAGAGCACCACACCCACACTGTTTCCTCAAAATTCATGATTTTGATAACTTTTAATAAGGATGTCTATATGAATGCACCTAGAATGCACCAGATCTCCACAGGCTCAGCCACACCATCGCTTGGATGGCCCACAAATCAGCCACTTCATGTCACAGACACCTCGAGGAGCCCATGTCGACAGCCATGCAGCCTATTCAACGCTGGACCTCTTCCAGCTGTACTTTTCTCCAAGCACACTGTGTGCCAACACCAACACAAGCAGCACACTATAAAGAAATGGGGAAGAGGTACAGATGGGCTGATGTTGACAATGAGGAGCTCTAAAAGTTCCTTGGGCTCCTTATCTACACATCTCTGGTGTCACTTCCCAGCATTAGAGACTACAGGAAACAGGACACAATCACATCTGTGCCATTTTCAGCTACTGTCATGACGAGGCACCGCTTCAGGGCACTGCTCTCCAACATCCACCCCAGTGACCCAAAGGTGGACAAAAAAATGATGAGAGGAAGGGAACTCCATCGTACGATAAATTGTGTAAGATGAAGCCCCTCATGGATGACATCATCATTGCCTGCCAGGCTCACTATCATCTGAGGAGGGAATTGGCTGTGGATGAACAAATGGTGGCCACAAAGGCAAAAACTGGGATGACAAAATATATGAAGGACAAACCTACAAAGTGGGGATCAAACTGTTTGTTTTGGCCGACTCCACCAATGGCTAGACAGTCAACTTCCATGTTTATGTTGGCAAAAAACACGCACAGTGCATGGGATTGCATATAATGCTGTGATTGACTTGATCCAGCCATCATATCTGGGAACTGGCTACCATGTTTACATGGACAATTTTTATTCAAGCCCCGAGTTGTTCCTCAAGCTGGCTGAGTTTGGAGCCTGTGGAACATACAAGGACAACAGGAGAGGGTGCCCAACCAAGAGAGAAAATGCTCTGGTGCAGTGCGGTGGATCAGGGAGGGCTCCCTGGTCTTCGTCAAGTGGATGGACACACAGGAGGTGTTGGTGTGCTCCACGATCCATCCAGCAGTTTCTGGGGAGGTCGTCAAGAGGAGCGTGAAGGACAAAGATGGATGCTGGTCAGCAAAAAAGATCTCCTGCCCTACCCCAGTCATTGCTTACAACAAGCACATGCTCCTTCTCCACTGTGACATCACCACTTCAAACCAGGTGAAGCCCATGTCCCACAAGGACTTCCAGACTGAGCTGGTGGCCCAGCTGTGTGGGAAAGACACAAGACATTTCAGACAGATCTGAGAAAGTATAGGAAAGCCCAATACTTTTGCCTGAAAATCATCCAAAAAGTCAATGAAGTGACATTTTTTTTAAGTTAAGTACATTTTTTTGGGAAAAAATCATAACTTTTGACTTTGACGGGCCGCCGTGTATCTTTTGCAAAGCTATTCATGAAAACATGCCAAATTAAAAAAAAAAAAACGTTTCTGGTGAGCACAAGATCACCAGAAAAGTATCTCTTGCTCACCAGAAAGTATCTTGTGCTCATGAGAAAGTATCCCATGCTCATGAGATACTTTTCTGGTGCGCTCGAGAAAGTATGTTGTGCTCACGAGAAAACCTTAAGCACAGGCAGTTGTGCTTCCTGTGCGTATGCCTCTAGGCTCATTAAGATCATTAAAAGAATGGCTGCAAAAATGGATTTATTCACTTTCCTGAAAATGCAAAATATATATAGTTGTCAACTAAAAGATGATAAGGTAAAGATAAATGTTGATTTTAGCGACATAAAGTAAGCAATACATGTCAAGCCTAATGATGCTAGCTTTCTCTGCCTGCTACGTTAATGTAATTTTTCAAATGTTTTTAACGTGTGCCTTGCCTATTACAGATCGACATCAATGTCATAGATGTAGATGATTACAGATGAGGAGTCAAGACAGCATATCAAACAAATTTGGGGACAGAATTGCACTCAGAGCATTTTGTCATCAAAGAACTGTGACAAACGAAATGTCAAAGTGTCTTTTGCTCTCATGCAGAGAGTAAGAGACAGACTCAGAAGGCTCTGGTAGTGTTGGCAATAAACATGCAGTCAAAGCCACCCAGCGGGTTGAAATGGAATGGCTCCACTTTGGTAAAGGCACTTCAGCAGATCAAAACAAGAAATGGAAGTGTAGTCCAAAAATCAGTAACTATGGGTGAACTGCTGGAGACGGGCAAGGGTTTGTTTTTTCCAAATGGATAGTCATCCAAAGGACCGGTGGAAGACTTCCGAGTTTGATATTTGTGATTACAGTCACAATGCAGTAACCCCTGAAATCACAGTGAGCCAGCTGTACGAGCAGACTAAGCTACGAATGCTGCGTGTCTACACGACCTCCAAGGCTAAAGATGTCATATGTCTCTGGCATCTCACTTCGAGCCCACAGATGAGAGGCCAATGAAGGTAATTTATCTTCTGCCACATGTCTGTTATCAATACTGTAGATACCAAATTTATATTGATTGATATTAAAGGTGATGTCTGGAGAGGCTGGGGGTTAATGAAGCTACCTCAGCACCGTGCGTAAAAACGCACACATCAGCCTTTCTTGAAGGCGAGCCAAAAAAGGGCGTCTACCCTTGTTTGGAGACGCATGTATAGTTTAACCTGCCTTGTGATGCTGCAGCCAGCTGTGGCCAACAAACAGAATACCAGTAGTTATGTTTTTGTGTAATCCATACATTCAGTGACTGAATACATTCAGACATTAGTCTAACATTTATCAAACTTGCCTGAGTCATATTAATAGCTGTACTTATGAAAGAAAATCTCAGTAGATTATGTAAGAGATGTAGAATACTATAATAGTACAAATACATGATAGTTGGTTTGTGATTGTGGAAAGCTTTGTTTGTGCACAGTTATATTAATTAAAGACATGCAATGCAGGGCATTTGTGCTCTTTTTAATGTTCATTATAGACCAGTCTGTGTTTTTAGATATGGCTTTCTCAATTAGATGGCATTAAATGGGACATATGCAGGCGCTGCACAATTCTGGTGCAATTAGCAGGTGCTGTTCAGTCTTTATGGATCTGGTCAATCTTATAATTTTAGTCTTACAGCCATGTTGTTTATGTCTTTCTTCTCGTGAAATTCAACAAGTAGAATCAGTAATGAGGATACATCTATTGTATTAACTCAATGTTAAATCTATCAGGAACATGAAGCCTGCACAATATATATTATTTAGATATTTTATAATATTTATCTGCTGAGTCAGGGGTGATAGTTGAGTTGAAATACAATTTTCTAAATATATTTGCTCCACTTCTCTCTCCACTTATGTGCATGTTTAATCACAATAAGTTCAGTCAGACTTGTTTTGAACAGTTGGACAATCATGGCTGTATAAACCTATAATTTTCTGATCAGATTTTTTTTATAGACTAGGACACAGAGAGACGATCCTTGAGGAACAAAACCAGGAGACGTCATCACCGGAGGACTGGAACTGATCATCGAGTGGATCATCTAGAGAGGTCCACTGTTTTAGATCCAGCACCCAGTGGCTCAGGCAAACCATGAAAAAGTAAGCCCCAGTATTGCATTTTTATGGACATGTGATATACAGTATGGACCTTGTGTTGTATGGAGATTAATTTTTGCCAAAATGTTCAAACAATACTTTTTAATCAAAATATCAAATACAAAATTGAAACTAAAAATTATGTCAAAGATAAAATTCAAAACTTGAGAACTTGTGAAATCTATGAGGACACAGAGATGGGGTTTAAGAGACCATGATTTTGTGTTACAAACAACAAATGTAAATCCATCACAGATTTTTAAATGCAGCTAAGATGATGGAAGTAGGCAAAAGGTTTTGAGTTCAATGCCACGTTAACTCATTGTGCATATACCAAAATCTGCTCAGGTGCAAGATGTTTTTATCACATAAATGTGATAGTACACATGACAGCTTTGATCAGATGATGCAAAGATAAGGTAATAATTACATGTTTGTTTTGTTTTTTCATTTAATTATCAACAGCAAGGAGAACCAATCAGCCAATCAAGACCAGCAACAAAGAGGTCCTGCATCCACCATCTTCCAATGATGTTGGCAATCGACAAGCTGACATGGATCTGAAGATGACTGTTTAATGCATATGTCAAATCAAGATGCAGACCAGTTGTTAAGTGATGAGTCGGATTCCCCTCTTGCCCTTGCCATCCAAGCATCTCTTGAGGATGTTGAAGTAAACTTTGGATCCGTTTTTGGTGATGCTGGTGATAATCAAGACTCCACCCTTCCCTGGAATCCACATGACTTCAACAGTATGCAGGTATAGTGTAGAACTGAGTTATTTCTAACAGTGCTGCAAGAAAATATTACTGCCATTATTGATTCTTTTAAATTAGATTAGATTAGATTATACTTTCTTCATCCCACAGTAGGGAAATTTACTTGTCACAGCAGCAAAAAGAAAAAGTGAAGTACACACAACAGAAATTCTCTCTCAGAAATCTACAAAAAGTAGAAAAAAATATACACAATGTGTATGTGTAACACAATGGACAGACAGAAGTAACTTATAACCTACACAATAAACAAAAACAAACATCTGGCAAACAACAGACAATGTGCAAAATGTACTTGAGTTGTGGCATGATAAGAAAACATTGCACTGTAAGTGACCATTATATAATACATACATAATAGTGCAAAAATAATAACCAACGTAAAAGCAGTAACCATGATGTAAATAATATTGTAAAGCGTAGTAACATGGAATAAATGATATTTCAAAAGTAATAACATAGTATAAACGATATCGAAAAAGTAATAACCAAGATATACGTCAGGGGTCGGCAACGCAAAATGTTCAAAGTGCCATATTGGCCCAAAAAAACAAAAAACGTGCCTATCTGGAGCCGCAAAAAATTAAAAGCCTTATATAAGCCTGATATGACGGCAACATAGCCTGTACAAATAGGCTACAAATACAAAATGAGCATTCATGATTAAATGTTTATTTTCCCTGCAGCGCATCCCAAAGAGAATGACGCACCATGTGTCTACTCTGCTGTACGATATTTGGTGCTTCAAGTTTAACTTCCATTACAATATTAATGTTTTATGTTTTGTGGCATTGATTAAATTATAGAAATACAAGAAATAGAAATACAGATTTCTGGTGTAATTTTTTTTTTATTTTGAGGATTCAAGAAAAAAACAAAACAATGGGATGTGCATAATTGGCCTTCTGTAATTTCAGACCTTAGTATGGAAATGAAATGCAGTCCTCTTCATGTCACAGTCAGTCTCTGCTCCTCCTACTCCAGCCCCCCGGTTTCCCGCTTTGTGTCTGTCACACCCCTATTACCTGTGTATTTAAACCCCCCGTTTCCCCTTCTCCAGTGCCAGATTGTTAGCGAACCATGTTTCCTACTTTTCTTAGTTCATTTTCTTAGTGTGCTTCTCTGTTTTGACCCTTGCCTGTTTTTGGACCCCACTCTTGCCTTACCCCTTTGGATTGTTTGCCTGCTTTACCGGACTGATTTCCTGTGTACCGAACCTCTGCCAGGAATTAAAGACTGGTTACCTCCTGTGTCTGCCTCCCGAGTCTTGCAGTTGAGTCCTGTCTTTGTGCCTTGTAACAGAACAATCTGGCATACTCGCTGAGTGGATTCACGGAAGCTCTGAGCAAGATTTTTGACTCTGCTCCCAGTCGTGAGGCGGCCCAGGCTCTGATGTCACTACGGCAGGGCAGACGTCGCATAGCGGACTACGCCTACGAGTTTTGCACAGTAGCGGCCGACACTGGGTGGAACGCGGGCATCGCTGTTCGACGCTTTCCTTCATGGTCTCTCCGCCTCCATTAAAGACCTTCTTGTCCCGCTGATCTTTCTCCGAACTGGATTTGCTTATTGCTCTCGCCATTTGCACCGACAACAGGCTGATGGAGAGGGCACCCCAGTGCTGCAGTGCCCCTGTCAGCCCTGTCAGGAGGAGCCCATGCAGCTGGCACGAGCTTGAATCTCTCCAGAGGAGCGACAGCGACGCCTACTGGAGGGCAGGTGTATCTACTGTGGAGAGTCGGGACATTTTCTTGTTTCCTGCCCAGTTAAGAGACAGGGCCCACCAGTGAGGAGAGCGCTTGTGAGCCAGACTACATCTTCCAGTGATCTCTCCCGACCTCTCCTGTCTGGTGAACTTGTCACATCCGAGCAGAGGGCTGTTCACCCAGCATTAGTGGATTCCGGTGCAGACATGAATTTTATGGACCAGCAGGTGGCAGAGCATCTGGGCCTTAAGATTTTTCCCCTCTCCAAGCCTCTGGAAGCCATTGCCCTTGATGGTCATCATCTGTGCTGAAGGTCTCACAGTACTCAACCTGTTCAGCTCAACATAACAGTAATCATTCTGAGTTCATCATTTTTCACATCTTCAATCATCTTTGCACCCGCTAATTTTGGGGTTGCCTTGGCTAATTAAGCACAATCCCCATGTTGGTCTACGGGCAAGGTGTTGGAATGGGGAAAGGATTGTTTTCTCACCTGTCCTCCGTCCATCTGTGCTGTCAAGTCTGAGGATGGCTCTGATGCCTCTCCACCAGATGGCAATTCCTCACCAGGTCACGTCCACAGTGAGCTTTCGGACCTGACAGGTACTTCACCGTTCTTATGACTGCTGCATCGATCTCCTCCTGGGGACCTTCACCATCAAGAACAGGTACCCTCTCCCTTTAATCTCCTCTGCATTTGAGCTTTTAAAGGGGGCTAAGATTTTCTACAAGCTGGATCTTAGAAACGCCTATCACTTAGTGAGGATCAGGGAGGGGGAGGTGTGGAAGATAGCGTTTAATACCCCCTGTGGACACTACGAGTATCTCGTCATGCCTTTTGGACTAACTAATTCCCCAGCTGTCTTCCAGGCTTTGATTAGCGACGTCCTGTGGGACATGTTAAATCATCGTGTCTTTGAGTACCTGGACAACATCCTGACTTTTTTCCCCGGATGAGGGTTAGGGTCACGTCCAGCATGTGAGGTCAGTACTGCAGCGTCTCCTTGATCACAGGTTGTTCGTCAAGGCAGAGAAATGTGAGTTCCATGTGACTTCGGTCTCCTTCCTGGGCTTCATCATCTCCACTGACCACATCCAGATGGACCCAGAGAAGGTTAGTGCTGTAGCTACAGCACACAGAAAGTGCTGCACCATCTTATGATTAGGTAAGGTGATTAGCCAAGTGGCCTACCCCAACTAATCACAAAATGGCGCAGCACTTTCTGGGGATCGACAACTTTTACAGGAAGTTAATAAGAAACTTTAGCACTGTGGCCACGCCCTTGCATGCACTAACCTCTCCTCATGCAAAGTTTCAGTGGTCTCCCCAGGCTGAGTTTGCCTTCCAAAAGCTAAAGGACAGATTTACTTCGGCTCCAGTTCTCACCCTTCCTGATCCTCACCTTCAGTACATTGTGGAAGTGGACACCTTGGATCTGGGTATCGGGGCAGTGCTCTCCCAGCGGTCACCTTCCAGTGGAAAGCTCCATCCTTGTGCCTTTCTCTCTCAGAAACTTTCCCCGGCAGAGAGGAACTACGATGTGGGTGATCGAGAACTGTTGGCTGTGAAGGTGGCTTTGGATGAGTGGCAACACTGGCTGGAGGAAGCTGAACAGCCGTTTCTGGTGTGGACCGACCATAAGAACCTGGAGTACATTAGAGCAGCAAAGCGTCTCAACTCCAGGCAAGCCAGATGGGCGCTTTTGTTCAATAGGTTCAGTTTCACCTTATCGTACCGCCCAGGTTCTAAGAATACCAAACCCGACGCCCTTTCCAGGATGTTTGATCCTGACCCCAGACTTAAGACTCCCTCCTCAATTCTTCCTTCTTCCTGTGTGGTGGGAGTGGTCACATAGGACATTGAAAGAAGAGTAAGAGAAGCCTCAAAACATCCCTGACCCGGCAGGGTGTCCAGAAAATCGTCTCTTTGTGCCTGTTTCTCTGCATACACAGGTGATCCACTGGGCTCACTCCTCACGGGTCGCCTGCCATCCTGGGACGGCTCGAAGAATCTTCATTGTCAAGCAGCGCTTCTGGTGATCAGCGATGGAGAAGGACGTGGGGGAATATGTGGTGGCCTGCCCCGTCTGTGTGAGGAACAAGGTCTCCCAGCAACCTCCTGCGGGTCTTCTGCACCCCCTCTCTGTTCCCCTTTGTCCCTGGTCCGACATGACTTTGTGACAGGTTTGCCTCCGTCTCATGGCAACACTACCATCTTCACAATAGTTGACAGGTTTTCTAAGATGGTACACTTTGTGCCTCTCGTCAAGCTGCCCTCTGCTTAAGAGACAGCGGAGATTTTGTTACATCATGTCTGTCGTCTTCACGGTTTCCCCAGGGACGTGGTGTCGGATCGTGGTCCACAGTTTGTGTCCCAGTTCTGGTAGGCTTTTTGCACCCTCATTGGAGTCACTGTCAGCCTGTTCTCCGAGTTCCACTCTCAGTCCAATGTACAGACTGAGAGACTCAACCAGGAGGTATGCGCACAACACACTTCCCAGTTTCTTCTCTGGTCTTTCTCCCTTTCAGTGTGCATACAGATACCAGCCGCCATTGTTCCCAGAGTCTGAGGTGTAGGTGGGGGTACCGTCTGCCCAGATTTTCATTCGATGCAGCAGGAAGATATGGGCTGAGGTCTGCCACATACTGCTCCGTAGTGATGCCCGGAGCAAGAAAGCGGCGGATCGGCGTTGGACGCCAGCTCCTTCCTTTCCCGTCTCCAAAGTCTCATGTCCAAGTCCCATGTTTCACGTCAGTCGCCTGAAACCAGCTAAAGAAAGTCCATTGGTCTTTATACTGAACCTCTGCCTGGAATTAAAGACTGGTTACCTCCTGTATCTGCCTCCCGAGTCCTGCAGTTGAGTCCTGTGTCAGTGCCTTGTAACACTTCAAACCTCAATAACAATACAACACTTCTCTTTCCCCCCTTATCTGGGCAACAGAGTGCAATAACACGCAGTCTACAATTAAAACGCAGCCTGCACTTATAGAAATAAAACAGCAGCCTTTTGAAAAGGTAAGTAGGCTAAATAAAATGAAAATAAGCCAGTTTAATTTTAATTTCTGTGCATTATTCTATTTTCTTTAGTCTTCCGCAAATGCCAAGTTAAGTGGCCTAAGTCAGTGCAAATGAGTAAAATAAATAAAACAATCGTTTTTTCTCCCCCTTACGCGGCGTCAGACACAAATGAATAGGCTACAATCGCAAACGAGTAATAAAACAGCCTGCAATTCAGGCATGTAAGACATAACTTTAATCTTCACGTAGGACTGCAAGCTCTCATCTGTGAGGCGGGTGCGGTATTTGGATTGGATGTAGTTCATGTTTGAGAATATCAAAGCTCACACAGGTATGTCGATCCAAAGATGGATAATACTCCAAATGCGGGACCATCACACACCCCTATTTGTTTACAACAGCCACCCACCTGTCACCGTGCTACACTGTGTGTCGCAGGCTATGACACAATTCTGCTATTTGCCGCAATTCTGAAATTCGGTATTCATTACATAATTTTTTACAGCATAAGAATGTTTGTGTCAGGTTTTCCCCCTAAAGAAACCATATTAAACAACAACAACAACAAAAAATAATTCTTTTTCCATTTTCACGCATTTTGAAAAAGCTCCAGGGAGCCACTAGGAGGGTACTAAAGAGCTGCGTGTGGCTCTGGAGGTTGCCTCTGGGGTTGCCGATCCCTGATATAGGTGGTATTGTAAAAGTAGTAACATGATATAAATAGTTTTTCAAAAGTAAGTGACCATATTATAATACAATATAATGTAATATTGTATGGTAAGTGAACATAATGTAAATAATATTGCAAATGTAAAGTGACCATGATATAAATAATATTGTAGAAGTAAACAGAATGGAAATATAAGTACAGACAAAAGGTACAGAGAAAAAATTCTAAAGAAATTTTGAGTGAGCCTGACTCTGGCCCTGTCGCCCCCATGCATTATTACTAACACTGCTCAATAAATTCAGTATTAATACAACAAGGTGTGTCATTATTGCCCTTTTAATGGGCTTTTATTTTGAAGGGAATCTTATTTTGAAAGACCTTTTGTCTTGTCTTTGTGTGTGTGTGTGTGTGTGTGTGTGTAATCTTGTGTCTGTTAATCAGAGTTTTACAAAGTCTTTTATTTTGAAGGGACTCTTGTCTGTCCTGTGTGTCTGCCCTGTCTGTCTGTGGTGTGTGTGAGTGTGTGTGTCTGTCAGCATCTCTTATCTATGTGTCTATGTTTGTGTCTGCAAGAGAGAAGGATAAAATGGCAGACACTGAAAATTGAAAGCCATTTTTAATTTGATCAAAAACCTTAAAAAGGCATTTCAGGTCATGCAGATGACCTTTGACCATTAGGGGGCACTATAAACAGCCAAAATGTTTTTTTTTTTCTCATATCTTCATATTCCTTTGGACTTTAACCTTGATTCCAGTGCTGAATGATACTCTCAGACATCCCTCTACATTTGCTAAAGGACTGTGCGCGTTTGCATGAAAATCTGGCAACCATTTTAGCAACAAAGCTGCCAAACAGGAAGTGAGACCATATCTCTGCAAGAAGTCATTATTACAACTCATTACAACTTCTTTGAGATGCCTAATAATTTTGGTAACCTTTGACCATTAGGGGGCGCTATAAGTAGCCAAAATTTGTAAAACTCTCTCATTGACAGACACAAGGCCACACAAACACGCTGACAGCTATTCAATGCGTGGGGCCAGAGTCAGGCACACTCAAAATTTCTTTATAAATTTTTCTAGTTGAGTGTGCCTGAAAGAGCACACTATATGTTATCCACCGCACTTCTTCTTATTGAGTGTGCCTGAAAGAGCACACTCTTTACTATCCACCCGGCTTATTGAGTGTGCCTGAAAGAGCACACTTTTTACTATCCACCCGGCTTATTCTTATTGAGTGTGCCTGAAAGAGCACACTCTTTACTATCCACCCGGCTTATTATTATTATTATTGAGTGTGCCTGAAAGAGCACACTCTTTACTATCCACCCGGCTTATTCTACTTCTTATTATTGAGTGTGCCTGAAAGAGCACACTCTTTACTATCCACCCGGCTTATTGAGTGTGCCTGAAAGAGCACACTCTTTACTATCCACCCGGCTTATTCTTATTGAGTGTGCCTGAAAGAGCACACTCTTTACTATCCACTCGGCTTATTGAGTGTGCCTGAAAGAGCACACTCTTTACTATCCACCCGGCTTATTCCACTTATTATTGAGTGTGCCTGAAAGAGCACACTCTTTACTATCCACCCGGCTTATTGAGTGTGCCTGAAAGAGCACACTCTTTACTATCCACCCGGCTTATTGAGTGTGCCTGAAAGAGCACACTCTTTATTATCCCGCGGGCTTATTCTTATTATTGAGTGTGCCTGAAAGAGCACACTCTTTATTATCCCGCGGGCTTATTCTTATTGAGTGTGCCTGAAAGAGCACACTCTTTACTATCCACCCGGCTTATTCCACTTATTATTGAGTGTGCCTGAAAGAGCACACTCTTTACTATCCACCCGGCTTATTTTACTTCTTCTTATTGAGTGTGCCTGAAAGAGCACACTCTTTACTATCCACCCGGCTTATTCTTATTGAGTGTGCCTGAAAGAGCACACTCTTTACTATCCACCCGGCTTATTCCACTTATTATTATTGAGTGTGCCTGAAAGAGCACACTCTTTACTATCCACCCGGCTTATTCCACTTATTATTGAGTGTGCCTGAAAGAGCACACTCTTTACTATCCACCCGGCTTATTGAGTGTGCCTGAAAGAGCACACTCTTTACTATCCACCCGGCTTATTCCACTTATTATTATTATTCTTACGTTTCTTCCGTATTTTCGTCGGTTCGCTTCTGCTCCCAGAGTTTTTGGCGCACATACACAAACAAGGACTCAAAACGACCGGCTCGGCAAGGACACGATGGCAAAGTGGTTTTCAAAAAGTTTCACCAAACGGTTTGGCAGCTGTACACCAAAGAAAATGCCAAAAAATGAATGGGTGTGTATTGCGAGAACTTTCCAGAGCTAGAGGGCGTGATGTCATACCTAGAGTGCGAAGAGAGAGAAAAATTCATCGAAAAATAAATTTATAAACTGCGACTGCGGCCGCAAATGTCAAGCTACAGAAATCATTTATAGCTAGAAATGTAGGGAAGTTTGTCGCCGTCGCATAGATACCACTGCTGAAGCTGTGAGTATTATAGTTTTGGCCTGACACAGAAAGATTCGGCCCCAGCACCGATCCACAGTCCCATCTCCTCCCATATTAATTTGAGAGGAGAAATCTCCGGAAGGGCAGAGACCACCTGGTCTTTACCACATGATAAATGCCAGAGTTTTTAACATTTAGCTCTCAAACTGGGCACAAAACTGGTCGAGAAGTAGCCGCCGATCACGAATATTTCGGCTTTTGGATACGACACAGCGTTTGGCATTTAATGCCGCTTGTTCGAGGGACGTCATTTGGTTCCTCTCTCCCTCTCTGGGCATGTCCAACTGACGATTTTAACAGGTGCAACTGCTCTGCTGATTAGGGCCCAGCAGTTGGACCTGGTTGCTCGGCAACCTGAAGCCTGCCTGAGGGAGGAGAGGGGGGAGGGGCTATTTTCAAATCAAATCAAATCAAATCAAATTTTATTTGTATAGCCCAAAGTCACAAAACACATTTTGCCTCAGAGGGCTTTACAATCTGCACAGGGAGTGACACCCTCTGTCCTTAGACCCTCGGTTCGAGTGAGGAAAAACTTGCCCACAAAAAACCCTTTTAACAGGGAAAAAAAAATGTGGAAGAAACCTCAGGAAGAGCCACAGAGGAGGGATCCCTCTTCCAGGACGGACAGACGTGCAATGGATGTCACATGTACAGAACAATCAACACAAACATATTATTTTCATAATTATTTTCACAAACATTTTCACTGTTGCTGATGTGCGTCAGACACAAGTCATCTGGTTTGACAGTGAATCCAGCAGGACTGTGTTAAATCCTAAGTGTTAGTGGTAGCATTAGCATGTTAGCATATTAGCAATTAGCATATTAGCAATTAGCATGTTAGCATTGGCATCGATTTCATTTTTAGTGGCTAAAAAGCATGCTCATTGCTAACATTAGCGACTAATGCTAATTTTAAGTGGCTAGAAATTAGTGGTAGCAGTGCATGTTAGCAGTTAGCATGTTAGCAATTAGTATGTTAGCATTAGCATGTTAGCATTGGCATTTACTTTATTTTTAGAGGCTAAAAAGCATTCTCATCGCTAACATCAGCATCCAATGCCAAAATTAGTGGCTAGCGCATCATGCTAATTGCTAACATTAGCGACTAATGCTAATTTTAAGTGGCTAGAAATTAGTGGTAGCATTAGTGCCAGCACAGCATTTGCATGTTAGCATGTTAGCAATTAGCATGTTAGCATTAGCATGTTAGCATTGGTATTTAGTTAATTTTTAGAGGCTAAAAAGCATACTCATCGCTAACATTAGCAGCCAATGCTAAAATTAGTGGCTAGCGCATCATGCTAATTGCTAACGTGAGTAGCTAATACAAAAATTAGTGGTTTCAGCATTTTCTCTCTCTTTCTGTCAGCATTTCTAACAAGTGCAGTAACTGCTCTGCTAATCAGGGATGCGCCAGCAGGCAGCGATGGGGCCAGAGTCAGGCACACTCAAAATTTCTTCAGGAATTTTCTAGTTATTCTTACGTTTCTTCCGTATTTTCGTCGGTTCGCTTCTGCTCCCAGAGTTTTTGGCGCACATACACAAACAAGGACTCAAAACGACCGGCTCGGCAAGGACACGATGGCAAAGTGGTTTTCAAAAAGTTTCACCAAACGGTTTTGGAGCTGTACACCAAAGAAAATGCCAAAAAATGAATGGGTGTGTATTGCGAGAACTTTCCAGAGCTAGAGGGCGTGATGTCATACCTAGAGTGCGAAGAGAGAGAAAAATTCATCGAAAAATAAATTTATAAACTGCGACTGTGGCCGCAAATGTCCAGCTACAGAAATCATTTATAGCTAGAAACGTAGGAAAATATGTTGGCGTCGCATAGATACCACTGCTGAAGCTGTGAGTATTATAGTTTTGGCCTGAGATGCACAGATATGGCACCAACACCGATCCACAGTCCCATCTCCTCCCATATTAATTTGAGAGGAGAAATCTCCGGAAGGGCAGAGACCACCTGCTCTTTACCACATGATAAATGCCAGAGTTTTTAACATTTAGCTCTCAAACTGGGCACAAAACTGGTCGAGAAGTAGCCGCCGATCACGAATATTTCGGCTTTTGGATACGACACACCGTTTGGCATTTAATGCCGTTTGTTCGTGGGGCGTCATTTGGTTCCGCTCTCCCTCTCTGGGCATGTCCAACTGACGATTTTAACAGGTGCAACTGCTCTGCTGATTAGGGCCCAGCAGTTGGACCTGGTTGCTCGGCAACCTGAAGCCTGCCTGAGGGAGGAGAGGGGGGAGGGGCTATTTTCACTGTTGCTGATGTGCGTCAGACACAAGTCATCTGGTTTGACAGTGAATCCAGCAGGACTGTGTTAAATCCTAAGTGTTAGTGGTAGCATTAGCATGTTAGCATATTAGCAATTAGCATGTTAGCATTAGCATGTTAGCATTGGCATTTACTTCATTTTTAGACGCTAAAAAGCATTCTCATCGCTAACATCAGCATCCAATGCTAAAATTAGTGGCTAGCGCACCATGCTAATTGCTAACATTAGCGACTAATGCTAATTTTAAGTGGCTAGAAATTAGTGGTAGCAGTGCATGTTAGCAGTTAGCATGTTAGCAGTTAGCATGTTAGCATTAGCATATTGGCATTTACTTCATTTTTAGAGTCTAAAAAGCATTCTCATCGCTAACATCAGCATCCAATGCTAAAATTAGTGGTTAGCGCATCATGCTAATTGCTAACGTGAGTAGCTAATACAAAAATTAGTGGTTTCAGCATTTTCTCTCTCTCTGTCAGCATTTCTAACAGGTGCAGTAACTGCTATGCTAATTAGGGATGCGCCAGCAGGCAGCGATGGGGCCAGAGTCAGGCACACTCAAAATTTCTTCAGGAATTTTCTAGTTATTCTTACGTTTCTTCCGTATTTTCGTCGGTTCGCTTCTGCTCCCAGAGTTTTTGTCGCACATACACGAACAAGGACTCAAAACGACCGGCTCGGCAAGGACACAATGGCAAAGTGGTTCTCAAAAAGTTTCACCAAATGGTTTGGCAGCTGTACACCAAAGAAAATGCCAAAAAATGAATGGGTGTGTATTGCGAGAACTTTCCAGAGCTAGAGGGCGTGATGTCATACCTAGAGTGCGAAGAGAGAGAAAAATTCATCGAAAAATAAATTTATAAACTGCGACTGTGGCCGCAAATGTCCAGCTACAGAAATCATTTATAGCTAGAAACGTAGGAAAATATGTTGGCGTCGCATAGATACCACTGCTGAAGCTGTGAGTATTATAGTTTTGGCCCCAGATGCAAAGATATGGCACCAACACCGATCCACAGCCGCATCTCCTCCCATATTAATTTGAGAGGAGAAATCTCCGGAAGGGCAGAGACCACCTGCTCTTTACCACATGATAAATGCCAGAGTTTTTAACATTTAGCTCTCAAACTGGGCACAAAACTGGTCGAGAAGTAGCCGCCGATCACGAATATTTCGGCTTTTGGATACGACACACCGTTTGGCATTTAATGCCGTCTGTTCGCAGGAGCTTCATTTGGTTCCTCTCTCCCTCTCTGGGCAGTTCCAACTGACGATTTTAACAGGTGCACTAACTGCTCTGCTGATTAGGGCCCAGCAGTTGGTCCTGGTTGCTTGGCAACCTCAAGCGTGCCTTTGGGAGGAGAGAGGGGAGGGGCTATTTTCACTGTTGCTGATGTGTGTCAGACACAAGTCATCTGATTTGACAGTGAATCCAGCAGGACTGTGTTAAATCCTAAGTGTTAGTGGTAGCATTAGCATGTTAGCATATTAGCAATTAGCAATTAGCATGTTAGCATTAGCATGTTAGCATTGGCATCAATTTCATTTTTAGTGGCTAAAAAGCATGCTCATTGCTAACATTAGCAGCCGATGCTAAAATTAGTGACTAGCACATCATGCTAATTGCTAACATTAGCGACTAATGCTAATTTTAAGTGGCTAGAAATTAGTGGTAGCATTAGTGCCAGCACAGCATTTGCATGTTAGCAGTTAGCAATTAGCATGTTAGCATTAGCATGTTAGCATTGGCATTTACTTCATTTTTAGAGGCTAAAAAGCATACTCATGGCTAACATTAGCAGCCAATGCTAAAATTAGTGGCTAGCGCATCATGCTAATTGCTAACGTGAGTAGCTAATACAAAAATTAGTGGTTTCAGCATTTTCTCTCTCTCTGTCAGTGTAACTGCTCTGCTAATTAGGGATGCGCCAGCAGGCAGCGATGGGGCCAGAGTCAGGCACACTCAAAATTTCTTCAGGAATTTTCTAGTTCTTATTATTATTATTCTCACGTCCTTTCTTTGGTTCCCTACTGCTCCCAGAGTTTTTATCGCACATACACAAATTAGGAGTCAAAACGACCAGCTCGGCCGGGGCACGTTTGGAAAGGTTTTGCCGGTATACGCCAAACACCTTGCCAAAAAATGAAGGGGTGTGTATTGCGCGAATTTTCAAGCGCTAGAGTGCGTCATATCATAGCTAGAGTGTAGGGAGAGAGAAAAAGTTTTCGAGAAATAAATTTGTAAACTGTGACTGCAGCCGCAAATGTCAAGCTACAGAAATCATTTATAGCTAGAAACGTAGGAAAATTTGTTGGCATCGCATAGATACCTCTGCTAAAGCTGTCAGTATCATAGTTTTGGCGTCAGACACAAAGATTTGGCAGTGACACCCATCTCTGGCCCAATATACCCCCATGTTCATTTGAGAGGAAAAATTTCCAGAAGCAGCAGGGAGCATCTGCTCTTTACCTGATGACCCAGAGCAGAGTTTTTAACATTTTGCTCTCAAACTGGGCACAGAAGTGGTCGACAAGAAGCCATACACACGCACACAAACACCAGACAAAAGTCTTTCAAAATAAGAGTCCCTACAAAATAAGAGCCCATTAAAAAGGTGACACAGCTTGTTGTATTAATACTGAATTTACTGAACAGTGTCAATAATAATGCATGGGGTTGACGGGGCGACAGTCAGGTACACTCAAAATTTCTTTAGATATATTGATTGTCAAATGACTAATTACCTTTATAAAAAATCTTGTAGCTCTCTACACTGAATGATGGACCTGTATCATCAAGCAGTCTTCCAGCATCGCCAGACCCATTTGAAAAAGAATTCCTTATTTTAAAATTCTGAGTAAATATAGTTGATGATGTCCTTAATATCTTCATGGAATCAAAACTACTGAATGCTAAACTAAAAATGGAGTTTACAAATGAGAAAGTTGTGGACAGTGAAGGTGTGTCAAGAGAGGTATACTCCACATTCTGGGACGATTTCTTGGAACAGTGTGAGGGCGAAGATGAACGAGTACCCAGATTACGACCAGACTATTCTGAGAAGGAATGGCAAGCTCTTGGAAGAGTGTGGTTGAAAGGATACCTGGACCACAAAATCATACCAATCAGACTGTCACCAGCTTTTGGTCTTGCCAGTTGTCAAGGACTTGGTTCAGTGGATGAGGAGCTCTTGATGATGTCATTTGCTAGATTTCTTTCAGAGAATGAGCATGCATCACTTGAAAAACACTACAGGGGAACATTGATGAAACTGCTGAAGAAGACTTGCTCCACGTCTTCTCAAGAATGGGCTCACACTTCCTGCCCTCTAAAGACAACGTACGGGCTGCCATTTTAATGATAGCATACAAAGCTCTCATTCAAGAGCCAAAGTTCATAATTGACTGTTTCCACTAAAGAATTTGCAATTCTGTGCCAACATTCATAACCAACCTCTCAACATGATTCTATGTATTGTTATTTCACCATAGCTACCAACATATTGCAATGATTTCACAATGTTAGTAGTCAAAATCTAAATCTTCACAAAGTTCTCCTCTCAAAAAACTAAATCTTTTGTTATAATCACACTATTTTCTCATGGTTACAACATTTCATTCTTCCATTGTTTAATCCAAAATCACTATTAATCATATTTTTAGCTTTAGCTCATTTTTATCTTTGTGCATTACTCACATACTCAGAAATGTCCAAAGGTTTATGCCATTTCTGGCAATGATGGAAAGTCCGTTAGTTCCCAACTCTCAGGCCCTCCACCAGGGAGCTGTGGAGCAACATGCACCTACAGCTCATACCCTGAGTTTTGTCAAGAGTTTGACAATGTCCTGTCTGGCGATTGCTTTACAAGGGCTATTGTGTAATGTAATATTGTGAACGTAAGCCATCTTACACATGTTCCTCTATTACCAACGTTGTTGGCATTTGTCTGAAACAGACAACAGATTTGCATTTAAAAAACCTTATTTGTTCATTCATGTATTACAACTAAGAAAATATTCTTCCACAAGGAGAGAAAATAAAATCAGATTCATCAATATGATGATTGATTGCTTTATTACACTTAAAACTGAGTTTTGGCTTTTTTTCTGCAATTGTTAAGAAAGTTCAGCATTCAACAAAATAATACCTGTACAATGCACAGTACAGTACCATTTCAAATGGCTCCCATGGATGTTTTTGTTGAAGCCTCATATGGTAAACATACAGACGGTAACTGTCAAGAGCACAACAATGTTGAATAAAAATGTAATTCCTCTTCCATGTCCTGCCATGTTGTTTTTATTTCTTGTGGTTTTGTTTGTTTCCTGTTCATGACTGATGTAAAGGCAAAGTAAAACATCTATGGCAATACTCATATATCCTGTACAACAAATTAAAGTCTCTAATTCCAGCAAAAATGACTGAGAAGAGCTAATACTTTGTCACTGAAAAATCGCAGGTAATCCCAGACTGATTCAATGAAGAGCCTGTGCTTCTTTACCTGAAGAGACAGAAGCAACTGAAACAACCTAAATCCACGCATTTGCTAAAAGTTATCTATAACAGGCAAAATCTGCCATGTACCTTAAAAAACTGTCTGTACAATATCACAAATGTTCTTAATGTCAATGTGCACATAGTGACAGATCAAACCTTTTTCCAAGGAGAAATAATCCAAAATTCAAAATAAAACTTTTACATAGTTCCTGGGAAAACTTTCCAATGTTTGGTGAATAAAGCATGATGGACTGCAGAAGAATTTTCTGATCACATGTTCAGTTTAGATGGACACAAATGTAGTTTCATCGCAAATTAGAGAGCAGATCTTATCTCACTCCTCAAAAGCAGGTACAAATCCAATGCTTGATAAGCATCAGCTGGAAGATGCAGCTGTGACTCCACCATCAGAATGTTGCAGATGTTGTAGATGTCTGTGTCACATGGTACTGCTGGTCGAAATGTACAGTTACTCTGACACTGTACTGAACTGTACATCAGCTCTGTCCACTGGGAAAATGTGGTCATCACTTGTGTAGAGTTCTGGGAACATGTACATGATTCGAGGTCAACCACTGGGTACCCTATCATTCTTCGATGACATGTGAATCCCACAGATGGATGGTCTCATCTAATTCCCATGAATGATTCCTATGAAGCAGAACTGAATTATATATATGCACCTTCGAACAATGATCCTTCAGATCATTAAACAGAAAGATGTAGAATTCCATTGATTCCCTGCTGCCCCTTCAATGTAGCCGTCAATGCAGCCATTGATACAGATAACAGATACCAAATGGCTTTAGTTTGTCATAAGACTACAGACTTCAAGACTTCAAAATTCTTTTTAATGTACTTAGAAAATTCCCAGGTTAAAGTATAGCCAAACTAACGCCTGTACTGTCATTTTCACACAGAAACACAAACCGAAATGCAGTGGATGGTCTACCAGACATCACACGTGCATGCATACTTTCTGGTACGCATGAGACACTTTCTCGTGAGCACGAGATACTTTCTGGTGCACACAAGATACTTTCTCGTGATCATGAGATACTTTCTCGTGATCATGAGATGCTTTCTGGTGCACACAAGATACTTTCTCGAGGCTACTACAGCACAGTTAATGATAACATAAAATCAGCCCCTACTCTGCTACCTGCTTGGAGAAATACGCCACGTTCGCGGACGCACACACACACCAGAGGGGAAAAGGCGAAAAAAAGGAAAAAGGAAAAAATCAGGGCATTAATTGTACTTTAATTAATTGCACATACTTACTGGTCAGTTTAAAATTCAATAAACCACAAGTGACTCAGCCCTAACACCACAACCGCGAGCCTCAACCATTAGGTAGCTAAGCTAACTAGCCAACTAGCTAACTTATGTTGTGGTTGAATAAAAACAAATGTTGCAGTCACATTTTCCAGGCTATTAAAAAGATACAAAGTGGCGAGGTAATACAAGAGACATAAAATAACTGGACTGACATAAAATAAATAAGTAAATAAGCACAAAATGTAAATAAGCACAAAATGACAGTTAATATGTAAGTATATACAATATACAACAATATTCAACTATACGCACTGTACGATGTATGTACAGTGTACGTATGATAGAAAATCCAGTTAGCATCAACATGCTGTTCCTTGTCTGCATGTCTCATCTGCTCTGGGGTGCTGGAGAAATCGCTCAGAGGAGGCAGGTCTATGAAGCAGTTAAACCAATCGCTAATTTAAGGTATGAATGTTTGACATATGATTTAGCCAATCACCAATTAGCAAATCTACTCCAGAAAGGGCAATTATTTTATTGCCCCAAGCCTGCTACCTTTGAAGCTTTGCTACATACAAGTGCTATTCTACATGACAATGGCACACATAACTGTACTTCTCTAAGACCCAACCTGCACTACAGTAAAATCACTCCTTCAGCATCTGTTTGAGAGGAGAACTTTGTGAAAGAGCTGGACCCAGATCAACCTGCCCATGATATCAGACAGCAAGCTAGCGAAAAAGGGAAGCTAATATCACTGTATATGTAAGATTTGAGTTCAACAGCTTGATATACAGTACATTACTATATTATACATCCTTTGATGTCATTGTATATTGTTGTGATGGTATGCCTCTTGTGTTGCCCATTAACTACTAACAGCACACTTTCACGTGTTCAGCAGCGCGGCTGATCACCTCTGTAATAAGGAGGCACTTTTTTGACTTTTTTTAAGAATGCCTTTATATTGGCATTAAATAATTGCTTATTATTTCACAGAGCACTGGTATCCTGCAGTTTGTGTTAAATATATCAGGATGGTTTCCAGCTGCCACTGGTTAAAAGACTTAATTAAAGATAATTAAACTCACCTACTGGCACTGTAGGTCTGCATGGAGAAACACCACGTCACTTCAGTCCCATGCTGCAGACATTGTGTTGCTCCTCCACGGTTTGTAGGCCATTGTCAGATACATAGTCGTGTTCCACGTGTGGTAGTAGTCCTTAATTATTTAGTACAAAGTGTCTACATTTCAACTGGAATGCGATATTTGCAGGCCTGGAATTTCGTCATTTTAGGGGCAAGGCCACATGGCCTTTTGTGTTGTCAATTTTTTGAGGGCACAAATGGCAAAAGCCAGGGAACCAAGGCCATAAAATAAAACAATGATTTTAAGTCCACGTCCATAACGAATTCAATGCGATTATGTTTTTTTATTGTATGTTTTTAAAGTTGTCTATTTTTTAACCCATCTGCAAGCCAAGTTTCCCTTAGGGGACAATAAAAGCAAGTACACAGGAAACTATGAAGTTCATCACTCACTTTAAAAACTGTAAAACTTATTATCTCCACCCACGAATTTTGCTCAATTGACACCAAATGTGCAAGACCATCTTCAGACTGTCCTCAAAAAACGACTACACAGATTTTTCATTGATCAAAATTGAGCCAGTGCATCAAAATGTTTGATTGCAAAGAGTACAGTAAACATATACTAGCATATAGGCTACTGATTAACCCATAAGAGCCCAGACCGATTTCTCAATCAAAAATTGTGGAGGAGATAAAATAAACTAAATAGACAATAAAGAAAACATTTGACTTTTCATTTTTAAGAATAGCACTCTCATGTCAAGAGATCTGAAATATTATATCTGTCACATTAAGAGTAAGTCAATTTAAAAAACATTGAATCACATTGGCACCATTTGTCCTTCCAAAGTTGGAGCTGCTCCATCAGCTGCTGTTGGAGTCAAGCAGTCACTCGGATTTAGATCGTTTTCTGCACTTTTTCATTATGGCATCCAAAACCATCACGTGTTGTTGGCTCTGCAATACTTTAAAAATATGGAACACAAAGAAAGAAATGAATACTTAGTTCTGCATACTTTTGATAAACTGGAAGCTTAATTACAATCACTCCAACCTGTGTTACATCATTACATCCTTTCTCCCAACTTTCCTGCCCTTTTCTACTGGACGTCACTATTGCAACAGATTATGTAAAGCGACTATGAACAGCCAGCACACATCAACCAACTGTAACTTACTCAAGCAGCGACACCAAGTATCATAAATACATTTTTAAAAATGACACGTTACGACAGGAACCAGCAGCTCCACGAAGGAAAAACTCAACAGCAAGCTAGCAAGCGTTTGTTGACGTTAATGTTACATTAAAACTGGGTCAACGTTGCAGTGACATAATGTTTCTGTACATGCAATTTAATGTTAACTAACTTATATGTTGAAATTGCTCTTATTCATTCACTAATTTAACACACTATCTTATCTCAGTCCTGGTGACTTTTTTCCCCTCTCTTCAGTTCATTCCAATGTTACAGCCTCGCCATGGCCCTTGTGAAATTCCTGCCCTGGATCTATGACTAATCTGCAGTCTATAAATTATTCTGTCCATGCTTCAGCCTTGCCATGGTTTAAAGAAGTCAATTAAATTCAAAAGTCAGCACAAATATATGTTTTGATATATGTTTTGTAGCTCCAATCGCCCCACTCCTCCTTTTTCCTCCCTGCCCCGTCCTCCCATCTGATAACTTTCATACTTCAATCAACACACATACTGATGAGACAAAAGTTTCAAATTGTCAACACAATGACTAACTGCAAGTTTAACTTTCTAAAGGAAGAGGCTTTCACTATTATCTGCAAGTCATGTTTTGTGCTCAGGGAAGAGTAATTGTACTAACTAAATCAAGTAATGTCTAGGGGAAGCCTTTAGCCCCTACTGAGTTGGTTCCTTGATCAACACAATACACATTGGGGACAGTGCAGACTTGCTAATCAGGTGACGTCTAGAAACATCTAGCAGCCCCTAGTGTTTAGGCATTGGTCTTGTGACATGCTAAATATATGCCTTCCCTGCATACTTGTTGTATTGTTTCTGCAATGACTTCAGGTCTTAATGCAAATGCTCCCCAGTCCCTACTCTTTTACATATTCTTTGATCATGGTTGTTTTTCTGTATAAAAGTGCTCCACTTCATTTGCTCTGGGTTGACTCACTGGCTCACCCTCTGTGACTGTCAGTTCATGGACTCAGTGATTTCTTTGACACTTTTTATCGTTTAAGATCTTATCTTTTCTTATCTTGTCTGCCCTGGAGACCCATCAGACTTTTTACTGAAAGGCACAGACCCTCATCCTTCCTACCAAACATAATTTTATGATCATACTGTTTGCCATTAAAATCTGGTGTTAAAAATAATCCAGCCAGACTCTCATCACCCTATATTCTCCATATGTACTTTTATATTAGACTGCTTTTCCCTAAGAATCTTCTGTCTTTTTGCCTAAAGGTAATTAGTAGACATTTTAGAATCACTAAAATATCAGTGATCATTTGAAGATATTTATGTTGTTCACCTGTTGCATATCAGAACATTCATTAGCAGGAAACATCATTGTATAATTCAGATGTACAGTACACATTTATCCTTTGTTTCAGTGGCAGTCCAGACCAACCTGGTGCCCCCCAAGAAGGTGCAGGCAGGCATGCTTCAGTCCAGCCTGGTGCAAGCTAGCGTGGCCACCATGCAGAACCCAATGGGCTGCACTCTACCAAGGCTGTCCGTCTCCTCTCGTGCCCCCAGCATGGTGGCCAACATGGAGGTAGGGACCGATGGCTCAGCTCCGTTCACCATGATGAAATTGAAGACAGTGCTGGCAGTATTCGTGGTAGTGGTTGCCTACCTGGTTGCTGGGGGATTGGTGTTCCAGGCACTGGAGCAGCCATTTGAAAACAATCAGAAGATCACCATAACAGCAGAGAAGGCAGCCTTCCTGCAGAGACACCCATGTGTATCTCCGGATGAGCTGGAGACTGTTATCAAGGTAAGAGCAGTCACTGGTCCATACTCCAGCTTTTCCTCAGCTTGTATGTGGAATCCTGAGCTTCATATTGATCTGATGCCATTTGAGCTTCACACATAGTCCACAATCTACCAGCAACCCTGAAATTGGATACCACCCAAACACACTCAACTGTCTAGTACATATTAATAATAATACATTTTATTTATAAGCTCTTTTCTGAATACTCAAAGACAAAACAGCAAAGCAGCAAAACAACATCAAACAGTTCACTAAAAACACATTAGACTAAGCTAAACGTGTTTTTGTCAGCGATTTGAATGCTGGAAGGTTGGTACAGTCACTGATGTGTTTATGGAGAGAATTCCAGAGGGAGGGGGCAGCTACAGAGAAGGCTCTGTCGCCCCAGGTTTGATGCTAGGTCCTGGGTGGTGGAGTCAGGAGGTTAGCATCAAATGAACGGAGGTTGCAGGATGGATTGTGGTGATGGAGTGGAAGTAGAGACCAAGGTGGCAAATGATATTGGCAAAGGGGATGAGGTAGAGTATGAAGAGGAGTGGGCCATGCACCAAACCCTGGGGGACACCTTGGGACAGAAGAGTGGTGGTGGTGCAGGAGGTGCAGTTGTTGATAGGGATGAATTATTGTCAGTCTGGGAGGTATGATTTGAGCAGTGCCAATGATCTTGAGGGAGGATTCAAGGTGGGAGATAAGAATGGTGTGGTTGATGGTATCATAAGCTGCAGTGTGTTTCAGGAGGATGAGGATTGTGAGGTGGCCAGAGTCTGTGGAGAGAAGGATGTTGGTGGCTTTGAGGAAGACTGTTTCAAATCGAATCGAACCAAACTGAAATGGTTCGAACAGGTCATTTGAGCAGAGGTGGGTTTTCAGCTGTGAGCTTTTGGTGACAGTACATCTCAGTATTTTGGACAAAAAGGGGAGATTGGAGATGAGCACACACACACAGAGCACACACATATACACACACAGTTTCAAATCAAATCAAATTTTATTTGTATAGCCCAAAGTCACAAAACACATTTAGCCTCAGAGGGCTTTACAATCTGTACAGGGAGTTCTGTCCTTAGACCCTCGGTTTGAGTGCCCACAAAAAACCTTTAACAGGGAAAAAATGTGGAAGAAACCTCAGGAAGAGCCACAGAGGAGGGATCCCTCTTCCAGTACGGACAGACGTGCAATGGATGTCACATGTAGAAAAGAAGTGTTGGGATACACTCAACCACAACCAATGCACAACATAAACTAAGCAACTAGCAACACATTTGCACTGCATTTCAGACCAAATTTAAGCTGCACAATGCACAGCTTTTTCCTCAGCTAGCTCAGAAATGTATTGTGACTAGCCTGCCACTTGCACAGTTTTTTTTTATTAATATTTTTATTAGGAGGTAAGGCACATTAGAACAACAGACAATGTTATGAATACATTGAGTATCTCATCACACCCGCCTCACAAATCAAAATATAGAAAATGTAAACATATGGATACAGTAGGGATATTGTGCATTATGGAAAACGAAGAGTAAAACATCTGCCTCCTAGGATTTTTTCATTTTTGTCTGATATAACCCTAGAAGGTAAAAACTGAATTAAAATAGCAAACCCCCTAGCTTTAGAACTGAAATTTCAGTGAAATAATTCAGAAACCCAAGGACATTTAAGTCTGACCTGATCTTTGGTATGCATGTGGGTTTCCTGTAAAAACAGACCTCGATCTCTTAAAAGGACTCCCCATGCCTTTATATTCCAGCTCAAAAATCTAACAGAAGACCCAATGTGTGGGATATCAGCAGTGCTAGGATTTGAGGCCATTTCTTAAGTTCTTCTTTCCACAACCTCCCATATTGCAGAGCAGCCTCTGCCTGTTCTTCCTCCCCCATGCTCAGAGTGTCAGACAGGCAATTGCAATTACAAAGAACGCGATCTTCAACCATGTCCTATGGAAAAGACAGAAAGAAAGTTGTCTGTACCATAGCTGCCACACCAACAGTATCTGACCAGTAGATACTGTGAAAAAGCTTACGCCTTCCACTGGTGTGTTCACATCGGCAGGTCTGACAGCAGGTGAGACCTCTGCTCTTCTTCCTGAAAATATATAGATAAGCAAAATGATCAGTTGTAATATTCAAAACACAAGCTCCAAAAAAGAAAAAAAAAAAGATTCCATCATTGCCCTCCTCTAATAGGTCTCCCTAGATCTATTAGAGATGTCTAGGTAGACATTAGGTAGAGATTAACAAATGTTAATTTTTAAATCCAATCATGCATTATCAGACACTTTATTTACCTATATACCTGAAACAAGAGAAACTCAGACAGAACTCAAACAAAATAAAAATCTGACCTCAGTAATGTCATCCACCTTCCTTTTTGTCAGCCTAAACACTGGTGGCACTTCACCTCACAGAATGGCTTTAGATTCATCTGTCTGGCGAACAGCTTTCCATGTCTCAAAAAAAATGATTAAACAATAGAAATAAACTAGAAAATTCCTGAAGAAATTTTGAGTGTGCCTGACTCTGGCCCCATCGCTGCCTGCTGGCGCATCCCTGATTAGCAGAGCAGTTACTGCACTTGTTAGAAATGCTGACAGAAAGAGAGAGAAAATGCTGAAACCACTAATTTTTGTATTAGCTACTCATGTTAGCAATTAGCATGATGCGCTAGCCACTAATTTTAGCATTGGCTGCTAATGTTAGCGATGAGTATGCTTTTTAGCCTCTAAAAATTAACTAAATGCCAATGCTAAGATGCTAATGCTAACATGCTAATTGCTAACATGCAAACTGCTAACATGCACTGCTACCACTAATTTCTAGCCACTTAAAATTAGCATTAGTCGCTAATGTTAGCAATTAGCATGATGCGCTAGCCACTAATTTTAGCATTGGATGCTGATGTTAGCGATGAGAATGCTTTTTAGCCTCTAAAAATGAAGTAAATGCCAATGCTAACATGCTAATGCTAACATGCTAATTGCTAACATGCTAATTGCTAACATGCACTGCTACCACTAATTTCTAGCCACTTAAAATTAGCATTAGTCGCTAATGTTAGCAATTAGCATGATGCGCTAGTCACTAATTTTAGCATTGGCTGCTAATGTTAGCAATGAGCATGCTTTTTAGCCACTAAAAATGAAATCGATGCCAATGCTAACATGCTAATGCTAACATGCTAATTGCTAATATGCTAACATGCTAATGCTACCACTAACACTTAGGATTTAACACAGTCCTGCTGGATTCACTGTCAAATCAGATGACTTGTGTCCGACGCACATCAGCAACAGTGAAAATAGCCCCTCCCCCCTCTCCTCCCTCAGGCAGGCTTCAGGTTGCCGAGCAACCAGGTCCAACTGCTGGGCCCTAATCAGCAGAGCAGTTGCACCTGTTAAAATCGTCAGTTGGACATGCCCAGAGAGGGAGAGAGGAACCAAATGACGTCCCACGAACAAGCGGCATTAAATGCCAAACGGTGTGTCGTATCCAAAAGCCGAAATATTCGTGATCGGCGGCTACTTCTCGACCAGTTTTGTGCCCAGTTTGAGAGCTAAATGTTAAAAACTCTGGCATTTATCATGTGGTAAAGAGCAGGTGGTCTCTGCCCTTCCGGAGATTTCTCCTCTCAAATTAATATGGGAGGAGATGGGACTGTGGATCGGTGCTGGGGCCGAGTCTTTCTGTGTCAGGCCAAAACTATAATACTCACAGCTTCAGCAGTGGTATCTATGCGACGGCGACAAATTTTCCTACGTTTCTAGCTATAAATGATTTCTGTAGCTTGACATTTGCGGCCACAGTCGCAGTTTATAATTTTATTTTTCGATGAATTTTTCTCTCTCTTCGCACTCTAGGTATGACATCACGCCCTCTAGCTCTGGAAAGTTCTCGCAATACACACCCATTCATTTTTTGGCATTTTCTTTGGTGTACAGCTCCAAAACCGTTTGGTGAAACTTTTTGAAAACCACTTTGCCATCGTGTCCTTGCCGAGCCGGTCGTTTTGAGTCCTTGTTTGTGTATGTGCGCCAAAAACTCTGGGAGCAGAAGCGAACCGACGAAAATACGGAAGAAACGTAAGAATAACTAGAAAATTCCTGAAGAAATTTTGAGTGTGCCTGACTCTGGCCCCATCGCTGCCTGCTGGCGCATCCCTGATTAGCAGAGCAGTTACTGCACTTGTTAGAAATGCTGACAGAAAGAGAGAGAAAATGCTGAAACCACTAATTTTTGTATTAGCTACTCACGTTAGCAATTAGCATGATGCGCTAGCCACTAATTTTAGCATTGGCTGTTAATGTTAGCGATGAGTATGCTTTTTAGCCTCTAAAAATAAAGTAAATGCCAATGCTAACATGCTAATGCTAACATGCTAATTGCTAACATGCAAATGCTGTGCTGGCACTAATGCTACCACTAATTTCTAGCCACTTAAAATTAGCATTAGTCGCTAATGTTGGCAATTAGCATGATGCGCTAGCCACTAATTTTAGCATTGGATGCTGATGTTAGCGATGAGAATGCTTTTTAGCCTCTAAAAATGAAGTAAATGCCAATGCTAACATGCTAATGCTAACATGCTAATTGCTAACATGCAAACTGCTAACATGCACTGCTACCACTAATTTCTAGCCACTTAAAATTAGCATTAGTCGCTAATGTTAGCAATTAGCATGATGCGCTAGTCACTAATTTTAGCATTGGATGCTGATGTTAGCGATGAGAATGCTTTTTAGCCTCTAAAAATGAAGTAAATGCCAATGCTAACATGCTAATGCTAACATGCTAATTGCTAACTGCTAACATGCACTGCTACCACTAATTTCTAGCCACTTAAAATTAGCATTAGTCGCTAATGTTAGCAATTAGCATGATGCGCTAGTCACTAATTTTAGCATTGGCTGCTATTGTTAGCAATGAGCATGCTTTTTAGCCACTAAAAATGAAATCGATGCCAATGCTAACATGCTAATGCTGACATGCTAATTGCTAATATGCTAACATGCTAATGCTACCACTAACACTTAGGATTTAACACAGTCCTGCTGGATTCACTGTCAAATCAGATGACTTGTGTCTGACACACATCAGCAACAGTGAAAATAGCCCCTCCCCCCTCTCCTCCCTCAGGCAGGCTTCAGGTTGCCAAGCAACCAGGTCCAACTGCTGGGCCCTAATCAGCAGAGCAGTTGCACCTGTTAAAATCGTCAGTTGGAACTGCCCAGAGAGGGAGAGAGGAACCAAATGACGTCCCACGAACAAGCGGCATTAAATGCCAAACGGTGTGTCGTATCCAAAAGCCGAAATATTCGTGATCGGCGGCTACTTCTCGACCAGTTTTGTGCCCAGTTTGAGAGCTAAATGTTAAAAACTCTGGCATTTATCATGTGGTAAAGAGCAGGTGGTCTCTGCCCTTCCGGAGATTTCTCCTCTCAAATTAATATGGGAGGAGATGGGACTGTGGATCGGTGCTGGGGCCGAATCTTTCTGTGTCAGGCCAAAACTATAATACTCACAGCTTCAGTAGTGGTATCTATGCGACGGCGACAAATTTTCCTACGTTTCTAGCTATAAATGATTTCTGTAGCTTGACATTTGCGGCCACAGTCGCAGTTTATAAATTTATTTTTCGATGAATTTTTCTCTCTCTTTGCACTCTAGGTATGACATCACGCCCTCTAGCTCTGGAAAGTTCTCGCAATACACACCCATTCATTTTTTGGCATTTTCTTTGGTGTACAGCTGCCAAACCGTTTGGTGAAACTTTTTGAAAACCACTTTGCCATCGTGTCCTTGCCGAGCCGGTCGTTTTGAGTCCTTGTTTGTGTATGTGCGCCAAAAACTCTGGGAGCAGAAGCGAACCGACGAAAATACGGAAGAAACGTAAGAATAATAATAACTAGAAAACTGCATTTCCTGCGGAAATACGGTGTGGGGGCCCTTTGCCGCCCGTCGTCGCACGGCGTTCCCACGTACCTGTCACTCTTTCGCTGTCTGTATACAATAAAGCTTGAAAAGGCCAAACAATGCATATCTAAAAAATGTGAAATGAGCTGAAAACAGTAGAATAGTATGAAGTGGTACAATGTTGTGTAATACTGTAGAAATTTGTATGAAAAGGTAGAATTGTAGAAAATGTTGGAATAGTATAAGAAAGTGTGAAATTAGCTGAAGTAATTAGAATAGCATAAGAAAGTGTGAAATATGTAGAACAGTATAATAAAGTGTAAATTTAGCTGAAATAAGTAGAATATAGAATAAAGTGTGATATTACTTGAAGTAATTAGAATAGTATAATAAAGTGTAAAATTAGCTGAAGTAAGTAGAATAGTAGAATAAAGTGTGAAATTAGATGAAAAAGTAGAATAATAGAATGAAGTGTGAAATTAGCTGAAATATGTAGAATAGCATAATAATGTGTGAAATTAGTTGAAAAAAGTAGAATAGTAGAATAAAGTGTGAAATTAGCTGAAAAAAGTAGCGTAGCATATTATTGTGTAAAATTAGCTGAAAAAGGTAGAATAGTAGAATAAAGTGTGAAATTAGCTGAAATATGTAAAATAGCATAATAATGTGTGAAATTAGCTGAAAACAGTAGAATAGTAGAATAAAGTGTGAAATTAGCTGAAGTAATTAGAATACTATGAGTGTGAAAGTAGCTGAAACAACTAGTAGATAGTAGTAGTATCATAATTTGTGAAATATAAATAGTAGAAATTAGTAAGGAGAAGGAGAAGTAGTTTAAATTGTAGAAGGTTTGTAAAAGTTTAGTAGAAGGTTAGTGTAGTAGTAATGTCCTAAATGAGCTGAATTTAGCGATATGATTTTTATTTCTTTAGTACAGAATTTGTGGAAGTAGTTAGATGTGTGTGTGTGTGTATGTGTGTGCATGTGTGTGTGACTGTGTGTCTCTCTATCTGAAATTAGCTGAAAAAATAAAATAGTATCAGAAAGTGTGAAATTAGCTGAAGTAATTAGAATAGTATAATAAAGTGTGAAATTAGCTGAAAAAAGTAGAATAGTAGAATTAAGTGTGAAATTAGCTGAAAAAAGTAGAATAGCATAATAATGTGTGAAATTAGCTGAAAAAAGTAGAATAGTAGAATAAAGTGTGAAATTAGCTGAAATATGTAGAATAGCATACTAAAGTGTGAAATTAGCTGAAAAAAGTAGAATAGTAGAATAAATTTTGAAATTAGTTAAAATATGTAGAATAGTAGAAGAAACTGTGAAATTAGCTGAAATATGTAGAATAGCATAATAATGTGTGAAATTAGCTGAAAAATGTAGAATAGCATGATAAAGTGTGAAATTAGCTGAAAACAGTAGAATAGTAGAAAAAAGTGTGAAATTAGCTGAAAAAAGTAGAATAGTAGAAAAAAGTGTGAAATTAGCTGAAAAAAGTAGAATAGTAGAAAAAAGTGTGAAAGTAGGTGAAACAACTAGTAGTAAGTAGTTAGATGTGTGTGTGTGCATGTGTGTGTTACTGTCTGTGTTTGTGTCTGTGAGAGAGAAGCATAAAATGGCCGACATTAAACATATAGCATTTGATACATCAACAACAGTGAAAATAGTCCCTCCCCCCTCTCCTCCCTCAGGCAGGCTTAAGGTTGCCAAGCAACCACGGCCAACTGCTGTGCCCTAATCAGCAGAGCAGTTAATGCACCTGGTATAATTTCAGTTGGAAATACCCAGAGAGAGGGAGAGAGAAAGCAAATGAAGGGCCTCGAACAGACAACATTAAATGCCAAACGGTGTGTCGTATCCAAAAGCCGAAATATTCGTGATCGGCGGCTACTTCTCGACCAGTTCTGTGCCCAGTTTGAGAGCGAAATGTTAAAAACTCTGGTCTGGGTCGTCAGGTAAAGAGCAGATGCTCCCTGCTGCTTCTGGTAATTTCTCCTCTCAAATTAATATTGCCGCTTATGGAGCTGTGGATGGGTGTGGGTGGGGAATCTCTGTGTGTCAGGCCAAAACTATAATACTCACAGCTTCAGCAGTGGTACCTATGCGACGCTGACAAATTTTCCTACGTTTTTATGTATAAATCGTGTCTGTAGTGTGAAATTTGTGGCCACAGGAGCAGTTTACGTTTTATTTTTTGACCGATTTTTTTCTCTCCTCCACACTCTAGCTGATGATGTCATCCACTGTGGCCCAAAAGATTCCGTCCAATACACACCCATTATAAACCCTGAATTTTGATCAAAACCCTTCTCACCTTTGAGCCTTCATAGTTTAAAAACGGTAAAAGATTTTTAAAAAAGTTAAATACGAGTTTAATAGTTTAATATCTTGTGTACATTTTGAACTTTGAATGAAGTTTGTAGTAGTAGTAGAAGTAGTTTAAAATGTAGAATGTTTGTAAAAGTTTGTAGAAGTTTGTACAATGTATTTCAAATGGGAAAATATTTGTAGAAATAGTTGAATAATTTGTAAAATATTAATATTAGAAAAAAGTTTTTTGATAAGCCAGCATGTGCTGAATGAGCTGAATCTAGTGATATAAGTTTTGTTTTTGTAGTACAAAATTTGTAGGATCCTTGGGGTACCGAAAAACGTACGGAAGAAGAAAAATAATAACTAGAAAACTGCATTTCCTGCGGAAATACGGTGTGGGGGCCCTCTGCCGCCCGTCATCGCACGGCGTTCCCACATACCTGTCACTCTTTCGCTGTCTGTATACAATAAAGCTTGAAAAAGGCCAAACAATGCATATCTAAAAAATGTGAAATGAGCTGAAAACAGTAGAACAGTATGAAGTGGTACAATGTTGTGTAATACTGTAGAAATTTGTATGAAAAGGTAGAATTGTAGAAAATGTTAGAATAGTATAATAAAGCGTGAAATTAGCTGAAGTAATTAGAATTGTATAACAAATTGTGAAATATGTAGAATAGTATAATAAAGTGTAAATTTAGCTGAAGTAAGTAGAATAGTACAATAAAGTGTAAAATTAGATGAAAAGGTAGAATAGTAGAAGAAAATGTGAAATTATCCGAAATATGTAGAATAGCATAATAATGTGTGAAATTAGCTGAAAAATGTAGAATAGTAGAAAAAAAGTGTGAAATTAGCTGAAAAAAGTAGAATAGTAGAATAAAGTGTGAAATTAGCCAAAATATGTAGAATAGCATAATAATGTGTGAAATTAGGTGAAAAATGTAGAATAGTAGAGAAAAATGTGAAATTAGCTGAAAAAAGTAGAATAGTAGAATAAAGTGTGAAATTAGCTGAAAGAAGTAGAATATTATAATAATGTGTGAAATTAGCTGAAAAAAGTAGAATCGTAGAATAAAGTGTGAAATTAGCTGAAGTAATTACAATAATATAATAAAGTGTGAAACATGTAGAATAGTATAATAAAGTGTGAAATTAGCTGAAAAAAGTAGAATAGTAGAATAAAGTGTGAAATTAGCTGAAACAACTAGTAGTAAATAGTTAGATGTGTGTGTGTGTGTGTGTGTGTGTGTTACTGTCTGTGTTTGTGTCTGTGAGAGAGAAGCATAAAATGTCTGACATTAAACATGTAGCATTTGATACATCAACAACAGTGAAAATAGCCCCTCCCCCCTCTCCTCCCTCAGGCAGGCTTAAGGTTGCCAAGCAACCAGGACCAACTGCTGGGCCCTAATCAGCAGAGCAGTTAGGAGCACCTGGTATAATTTCAGTTGGAAATACCCAGAGAGAGGGAGAGAGAAAGCAAATGAAGGGCCTCGAACAGACAACATTAAATGCCAAACGGTGTGTCGTATCCAAAAGCCGAAATATTTGTGATCGGCGGCTACTTCTCGAGCAGTTCTGTGCCCAGTTTGAGAGCGAAATGTTAAAAACTCTGGTCTGGGTCGTCAGGTAAAGAGCAGATGCTCCCTGCTGCTTCTGGTAATTTCTCCTCTCAAATTAACATTGCCGCCTATGGAGGTGTGGAGGGGTGTGGGTGGGGAATCTCTGTGTGTCAGGCCAAAACTATAATACTCACAGCTTCAGCAGTGGTATCTATGCGACGCTGACAAATTTTCCTACGTTTTTATGTATAAATCGTGTCTGTAGTGTGAAATTTGTGGCCACAGGAGCAGTTTACGTTTTATTTTTTGACCGATTTTTTTTCTCCTCCACACTCTGGCTGATGATGTCATACACTCTGGCTAAAAACATTCCGCCCAATACACACCCATTATAAATGCTGATTTTTGATCAAAACCCTTCTCACCTTTGAGGCTCGATAGTTTAAAAACGGTAAAAGATTTTTAAAAAAGTTAAATACGAGTTTAATAGTTTAATATTTTGTGTACAATTTGAAGTTTGAATGAAGTCTGTAGTAGTAGTAGAAGTAGTTCAAAATGTAGAATGTTTGTAGAAGTTTTGTAGAAAGATTTGAAGTTTGTACAATGTATTTCAAATGGGAAAAAATTTGTAGAAAAAGTTGAATAATTTGTAAAATATTAATATTAGAAAAAAGTTTTTTGATAAGCCAGCATGTGCTGAATGAGCTGAATCTAGTGATATAAGTTTTGTTTTTGTAGTACAAAATTTGTAGGATCCTTGGAGTGCCGAAAAACGTACGGAAGAAGAAAAATAATAATAAAGATTTGAATAACAATAGTGTGGGAGCCCTCTGGGCCCCCACACCAATAAGTGGAATAAGCCGGGTGGATAGTAAAGAGTGTGCTCTTTCAGGCACACTCAACTAGAAAATTCCTGAAGAAATTTTGAGTGTGCCTGACTCTGGCCCCATCGCTGCCTGCTGGCGCATCCCTGATTAGCAGAGCAGTTACTGCACTTGTTAGAAATGCTGACAGAAAGAGAGAGAAAATGCTGAAACCACTCATTTTTGTATTAGCTACACATGTTAGCAATTAGCATGATGCGCTAGCCACTAATTTTAGCATTGGCTGCTAATGTTAGCGATGAGTATGCTTTTTAGCCTCTAAAAATTAACTAAATGCCAATGCTAACATGCTAATGCTAACATGCTAATTGCTAACATGCAAATGCTGTGCTGGCACTAATGCTACCACTAATTTCTAGCCACTTAAAATTAGCATTAGTCGCTAATGTTAGCAATTAGCATGATGCGCTAGCCACTAATTTTAGCATTGGATGCTGATGTTAGCGATGAGAATGCTTTTTAGACTCTAAAAATGAAGTAAATGTCAATGCTAACATGCTAATGCTAACATGCTAACTGCTAACATGCTAACTGCTAACATGCACTGCTACCACTAATTTCTAGCCACTTAAAATTAGCATTAGTCGCTAATGTTAGCAATTAGCATGATGCGCTAGCCACTAATTTTAGCATTGGATGCTGATGTTAGCGATGAGAATGCTTTTTAGACTCTAAAAATGAAGTAAATGTCAATGCTAACATGCTAATGCTAACATGCTAACTGCTAACATGCTAACTGCTAACATGCACTGCTACCACTAATTTCTAGCCACTTAAAATTAGCATTAGTCGCTAATGTTAGCAATTAGCATGGTGCGCTAGCCACTAATTTTAGCATTGGATGCTGATGTTAGCGATGAAAATGCTTTTTAGCCTCTAAAAATGAAGTAAATGCCAATGCTAACATGCTAATGCTAACATGCTAATTGCTAATATGCTAACATGCTAATGCTACCACTAACACTTAGGATTTAACACAGTCCTGCTGGATTCACTGTCAAACCAGATGACTTGTGTCTGACGCACATCAGCAACAGTGAAAATAGCCCCTCCCCCCTCTCCTCCCTCAGGCAGGCTTCAGGTTGCCGAGCAACCAGGTCCAACTGCTGGGCCCTAATCAGCAGAGCAGTTGCACCTGTTAAAATCGTCAGTTGGACATGCCCAGAGAGGGAGAGCGGAACCAAATGACACCCCACGAACAAACGGCATTAAATGCCAAACGGTGTGTCGTATCCAAAAGCCGAAATATTCGTGATCGGCGGCTACTTCTCGACCAGTTTTGTGCCCAGTTTGAGAGCTAAATGTTAAAAACTCTGGCATTTATCATGTGGTAAAGACCAGGTGGTCTCTGCCCTTCCGGAGATTTCTCCTCTCAAATTAATATGGGAGGAGATGGGACTGTGGATCGGTGCTGGGGCCGAATCTTTCTGTGTCAGGCCAAAACTATAATACTCACAGCTTCAGCAGTGGTATCTATGCGACGGCGACAAATTTTCCTACGTTTCTAGCTATAAATGATTTCTGTAGCTTGACATTTGCGGCCGCAGTCGCAGTTTATAAATTTATTTTTCGATGAATTTTTCTCTCTCTTCGCACTCTAGGTATGACATCACGCCCTCTAGCTCTGGAAAGTTCTCGCAATACACACCCATTCATTTTTTGGCATTTTCTTTGGTGTACAGCTGCCAAACCGTTTGGTGAAACTTTTTGAAAACCACTTTGCCATCGTGTCCTTGCCGAGCCGGTCGTTTTGAGTCCTTGTTTGTGTATGTGCGCCAAAAACTCTGGGAGCAGAAGCGAACCGACGAAAATACGGAAGAAACGTAAGAATAATAATAATAAGTGGAATAAGCCGGGTGGATAGTAAAGAGTGTGCTCTTTCAGGCACACTCAATAATAATAAGTGGAATAAGCCGGGTGGATAGTAAAGAGTGTGCTCTTTCAGGCACACTCAATAAGCCTGCGGGATAATAAAGAGTGTGCTCTTTCAGGCACACTCAATAATAACTAGAAAATTCCTGAAGAAATTTTGAGTGTGCCTGACTCTGGCCCCATCGCTGCCTGCTGGCGCATCCCTGATTAGCAGAGCAGTTACTGCACTTGTTAGAAATGCTGACAGAAAGAGAGAGAAAATGCTGAAACCACTAATTTTTGTATTAGCTACTCACGTTAGCAATTAGCATGATGCGCTAGCCACTAATTTTAGCATTGCTGCTTATGTTAGCGATGAGTATGCTTTTTAGCCTCTAAAAATTAACTAAATGCCAATGCTAACATGCTAATGCTAACATGCTAATTGCTAACATGCTAACATGCAAATGCTGTGCTGGCACTAATGCTACCACTAATTTCTAGCCACTTAAAATTAGCATTAGTCGCTAATGTTAGCAATTAGCATGATGCGCTAGCCACTAATTTTAGCATTGGATGCTGATGTTAGCAATGAGAATGCTTTTTAGCCTCTAAAAATGAAGTAAATGCCAATGCTAACATGCTAACTGCTAACATGCACTGCTACCACTAATTTCTAGCCACTTAAAATTAGCATTAGTCGCTAATGTTAGCAATTAGCATGATGCGCTAGTCACTAATTTTAGCATTGGCTGCTAATGTTAGCAATGAGCATGCTTTTTAGCCACTAAAAATGAAATCGATGCCAATGCTAACATGCTAATGCTAACATGCTAATTGCTAATATGCTAACATGCTAATGCTACCACTAACAGGATTTACCACAGTCCTGCTGGATTCACTGTCAAATCAGATGACTTGTATCTGACACACATCAGTAACATTGAAAATAGCCCCTCCCCCCTCTCCTCCCTCAGGCAGGCTTCAGGTTGCCGAGCAACCAGGTCCAACTGCTGGGCCCTAATCAGCAGAGCAGTTGCACCTGTTAAAATCGTCAGTTGGAACTGCCCAGAGAGGGAGAGAGGAACCAAATGACGTCCCACGAACAAGCGGCATTAAATGCCAAACGGTGTGTCGTATCCAAAAGCCGAAATATTCGTGATCGGCGGCTACTTCTCGACCAGTTTTGTGCCCAGTTTGAGAGCTAAATGTTAAAAACTCTGGCATTTATTATGTGGTAAAGGGCAGGTGGTCTCTGCCCTTCCGGAGATTTCTCCTCTCAAATTAATATGGGAGGAGATGGGACTGTGGATCGGTGCTGGGGCCGAATCTTTCTGTGTCAGGCCAAAACTATAATACTCACAGCTTCAGTAGTGGTATCTATGCGACGGCGACAAATTTTCCTACGTTTCTAGCTATAAATGATTTCTGTAGCTTGACATTTGCGGCCACAGTCGCAGTTTAGAAATTTATTTTTCGATGAATTTTTCTCTCTCTTCGCACTCTAGGTATGACATCACGCCCTCTAGCTCTGGAAAGTTCTCGCAATACACACCCATTCATTTTTTGGCATTTTCTTTGGTGTACAGCTGCCAAACCGTTTGGTGAAACTTTTTGAAAACCACTTTGCCATCGTGTCCTTGCCGAGCTGGTCGTTTTGAGTCCTTGTTTGTGTATGTGCGCCAAAAACTCTGGGAGCAGAAGCGAACCGACGAAAATACGGAAGAAACGTAAGAATAATAAGAATAAGCCGGGTGGATAGTAAAGAGTGTGCTCTTTCAGGCACACTCAATAATAATAAGAATAAGCCGGGTGGATAGTAAAGAGTGTGCTCTTTCAGGCACACTCAATAATAATAAGAATAAGCCGGGTGGATAGTAAAGAGTGTGCTCTTTCAGGCACACTCAATAAGTGGAATAAGCCGGGTGGATAGTAAAGAGTGTGCTCTTTCAGGCACACTCAATAAGTGGAATAAGCCGGGTGGATAGTAAAGAGTGCGCTCTTTCAGGCACACTCAATAAGCCCGCGGGATAGTAAAGAGTGTGCTCTTTCAGGCACACTCAACTAGAAAACTGCAACAGAAAACCTCCGGAAATACGGTGTGGGGGCCCTCTGCCGCCCGTCGTCGCACGGCGTTCCCACATACCTGTCACTCTTTCGCCGTCTGTATACAATAAAGCTTGAAAAGGCCAAACAATGCATATCTAAAAAATGTGAAATGAGCTGAAAACAGTAGAACACTATGAAGTGGTACAATGTTGTTTAATACTGTACAAATTTGTATGAAAAGGTAGAATTGTAGAAAATGTTAGAATAGTATAAGAAAGCGTGAAATTAGCTGAAGTAATTAGAATAGTATAACAAAGTGTGAAATATGTAGAATAGTATAATAAAGTGTAAATTCAGCTGAAATAAGTAGAATAGTAGAATAAAGTGTGATATTA
Organism: Nibea coibor; assembly: GCA_023373845.1. Lineage (NCBI taxonomy): Eukaryota > Metazoa > Chordata > Actinopteri > Sciaenidae > Nibea > Nibea coibor. Next base: position 159,007 of record JALLKU010000179.1, on the reverse strand, counting down.
GCTGAAGTAATTAGAATAGTACAATAAATTGTAAAATTAGCTGAAGTAAGTAGAATATAGAATAAAGTGTGATATTAGCTGAAGTAATTAGAATAGTATAATAAAGTGTAAAATTAGCTGAAGTAAGTAGAATAGTAGAATAAAGTGTGAAATTAGATGAAAAAGTAGAATAATAGAATGAAGTGTGAAATTAGCTGAAAAAAGTAGAATAGCATAATAATGTGTGAAATTAGTTGAAAAAAGTAGAATAGTAGAAAAAAGTGTGAAATTAGCTGAAAAAAGTAGAATAGTAGAATAAAGTGTGAAATTAGCTGAAAAAAGTAGAATAGTAGAATAAAGTGTGAAATTAGCTGAAATATGTAGAATAGCATAATAATGTGTGAAATTAGCTGAAAAAGGTAGAATAGTAGAATAAAGTGTGAAATTAGCTGAAGTAATTAGAATACTATGAGTGTGAAAGTAGCTGAAACAACTAGTAGATAGTAGTAGTATCATAATTTGTGAAATATAAATAGTAGAAATTAGTAAGGAGAAGTAGTTTAAATTGTAGAAGGTTTGTAAAAGGTTAGTAGAAGGTTAGTGTAGTAGTAATGTCCTAAATGAGCTGAATTTAGCGATATGATTTTTATTTCTGTAGTACAGAATTTGTGGAAGTAGTTAGATGTGTGTGTGTGTGTGTGTGTGTGTGTGTGCATGCGTGTGTGACTGTCTGTGTGTCTCTATCTGAAATTAGCTGAAAAAATAAAATAGTATCAGAAAGTGTGAAATTAGCTGAAGTAATTAGAATAGTATAATAAAGTGTGAAATTAGCTGAAAAAAGTAGAATAGTAGAATTAAGTGTGAAATTAGCTGAAAAAAGTAGAATAGCATAATAATGTGTGAAATTAGCTGAAAAAAGTAGAATAGTAGAATAAAGTGTGAAATTAGCTGAAATATGTAGAATAGCATACTAAAGTGTGAAATTAGCTGAAAAAAGTAGAATAGTAGAATAAATTGTGAAATTAGCTGAAGTAATTAGAATAGTAGAATAAAGTGTGAAATGAGTTAAAATATGTAGAATAGTAGAAGAAACTGTGAAATTAGCTGAAATATGTAGAATAGCATAATAATGTGTGAAATTAGCTGAAAAATGTAGAATAGCATAATAAAGTGTGAAATTAGCTGAAAACAGTAGAATAGTAGAAAAAAGTGTGAAATTAGCTGAAAAAAGTAGAATAGTAGAAAAAAGTGTGAAATTAGCTGAAAAAAGTAGAATAGTATAAGTGTGAAAGTAGGTGAAACAACTAGTAGTAAGTAGTTAGATGTGTGTGTGTGCATGTGTGTGTTACTGTCTGTGTCTGTGAGAGAGAAGCATAAAATGGCCGACATTAAACATATAGCATTTGATACATCAACAACAGTGAAAATAGCCTCTCCCCCCTCTCCTCCCTCAGGCAGGCTTAAGGTTGCCAAGCAACCAGGACCAACTGCTGGGCCCTAATCAGCAGAGCAGTTAATGCACCTGGTATAATTTCAGTTGGAAATACTCAGAGAGAGGGAGAGAGAAAGCAAATGAAGGGCTGCGAAGACGTGGCGAAATATGCCAAACGGTGTGTCGTATCCAAAAGCCGAAATATTCGTGATCGGCGGCTACTTCTCGACCAGTTCTGTGCCCAGTTTGAGAGCGAAATGTTAAAAACTCTGGTCTGGGTCGTCAGGTAAAGAGCAGATGCTCCCTGCTGCTTCTGGTAATTTCTCCTCTCAAATTAACATTGCCGCCTATGGAGGTGTGGAGGGGTGTCGGTGGGGAATCTCTGTGTGTCAGGCCAAAACTATAATACTCACAGCTTCAGCAGTGGTATCTATGCGACGCTGACAAATTTTCCTACGTTTTTATGTATAAATCGTGTCTGTAGTGTGAAATTTGTGGCCACAGGAGCAGTTTACGTTTTATTTTTTGACCGTTTTTTTCTCTCCTCCACACTCTGGCTGATGATGTCATCCACTCTGGCTAAAAGCATTCCACACAATACACAACCATTATAAAGTCTGAATTTTGATCAAAACCCTTCTCACCTTTGAGGCTCAATAGTTTAAAAACGGTAAAAGATTTTTAAAAAAGTTAAATACGAGTTTAATAGTTTAATATCTTGTGTACATTTTGAAGTTTGAATGAAGTCTGTAGTAGTAGTAGAAGTAGTTTAAAATGTAGAATGTTTGTAAAAGTTTGTAGAAGTTTGTACAATGTATTTCAAATGGGAAAAAATTTGTAGAAAAAGTTGAATAATTTGAGTTGAAGTTGAATAATTTGTAAAATATTAATATAAATTATTTTCACACCAATAATAATAATAAGTGGAATAAGCCGGGTGGATAGTAAAGAGTGTGCTCTTTCAGGCACACTCAATAAGCCGGGTGGATAGTAAAGAGTGTGCTCTTTCAGGCACACTCAATAATAAGTGGAATAAGCCGGGTGGATAGTAAAGAGTGTGCTCTTTCAGGCACACTCAATAAGAAGAAGTAGAATAAGCCGGGTGGATAGTAAAGAGTGTGCTCTTTCAGGCACACTCAATAATAATAATAAGCCGGGTGGATAGTAAAGAGTGTGCTCTTTCAGGCACACTCAATAATAAGAATAAGCCGGGTGGATAGTAAAGAGTGTGCTCTTTCAGGCACACTCAATAATAAGAATAAGCCGGGTGGATAGTAAAGAGTGTGCTCTTTCAGGCACACTCAATAAGCCGGGTGGATAGTAAAGAGTGTGCTCTTTCAGGCACACTCAATAAGCCCGCGGGATAATAAAGAGTGTGCTCTTTCAGGCACACTCAATAAGCCCGCAGGATAATAAAGAGTGTGCTCTTTCAGGCACACTCAATAAGAATAAGCCGGGTGGATAGTAAAGAGTGTGCTCTTTCAGGCACACTCAATAAGCCGGGTGGATAGTAAAGAGTGTGCTCTTTCAGGCACACTCAATAAGAATAAGCCGGGTGGATAGTAAAGAGTGTGCTCTTTCAGGCACACTCAATAAGCCGCGGGATATTAATGAGTGTGCTCTTTCAGGCACACTCAATAATTATTTGAGTGTGCTCTTTCAGGCACACTCAATAATAATAAGTGGAATAAGCCGGGTGGATAGTAAAGAGCGTGCTCTTTCAGGCACACTCAATAATAATAAGTGGAATAAGCCGGGTGGATAGTAAAGAGTGTGCTCTTTCAGGCACACTCAATAATAATAAGAATAAGCCGGGTGGATAGTAAAGAGTGTGCTCTTTCAGGCACACTCAATAAGAATAAGCCCGCGGGATATTAATGAGTGTGCTCTTTCAGGCACACTCAATAAGAATAAGCCGGGTGGATAGTAAAGAGTGTGCTCTTTCAGGCACACTCAATAAGAAGTAGAATAAGCCGGGTGGATAGTAAAGAGTGTTCTCTTTCAGGCACACTCAATAAGTAACCTACAGTGGCATTAACGATAAAATAGCATGAACTGCAATCGTCATGACTAACGTGTCAAAATAAGAATCACCAGTAGGTGTCAGTGTAGGATCACTGAACAGTACAACAGCCTGGCGCAACAAGCCAGTCACATGACCAAACTGAACGGAGACAGCCCCAGCATCCACCGATACGTTCAATCTGTCACGCCAGCCTAAATGTAATAGCAGCCTCAAGAACGACAGTTACACTGCTAAATAAACAATAACATAATGAAAGAAATGTATGCTGGTTAAATAAGTTACAGCTCGGGCCGTTCATGTTCTGTGTGGCTCTGTAACACACCACATGGTAAGCTAACAACGCAAACTGAGCTTATTAACGGGTAACATTAATAACCATAATAACATACAAATATAAACAACACCAGATAACTTACATCATCACCGACGCACACTGTTGTACAAAAATGATGATCACTGCGAGCTGGCGAAGAGTGCCTTAACTAGTTTAACTCGCATCATTTTTACACACTGCGCACGCACAAACAGTCCACAGTCTTTGCTTAGAGCAGCTTGCTGTGACATGAACTCCTCACAGCAGGGAATTCACAGCAGCCATGAATCCATGAACTAACTATAAGCTCTATGAAAAAATAAATTCTTAAGTCTACTCTTAAAGTGATGACCGTGTCTGCCTTGCATTTCAGCCGCCGAACTGGCCCACTCAACAGTTGCCGACGGTCAGGACCAAAGGCTTGATTTTGAAATAAACAATCCATTGTGCAGCTCATTAGGGTATCTACCTGATTTACTAATCATTTTATCATTCATTGTAATTGTACAACATGTTTGTGTTGATTTGTTCTGTACATATGACATCTATTGCACGTCTGTCCATCCTGGGAGAGGGATCCCTCCTCTGTGGCTGGGGCTCTTCAGAACCCCAGCCACAGAGTGCCACAGTTAATAAAGTGTTTGATCAAAGTAAAAAGAGAGATGACAAGAGGAAATCAGGTGACAAGTTACAGCAAGAAGACACCCTGGCAAAAGAGCAGCGTGGATGATAAGTAGCAACAGCTACCATCAGCCCCACTATAGATGTATGCAGATATGTGTGCAGATTTAAACAAGAAAAATGTCACAGTTGCACAAAGGTGGGACATATTGCATACATGTGTAATGAATGTGAATGAGAAGACACTACCTAAGACCCACATGTCGAACAGGAGGCCGGGACAAGCCTGGATGAGGATAATGAAAATGTGTTTGGACACAATATACACAGCTTCAAATGGTAATGATGGCTATGTGGTTGATGTGAACATTGAAGGCCAGAATATACAGATGCAGTTAGACACAGGAGCATGTGTGTCTCTTGTGTCAGAAATCCCCTACAAAGGATCACTTGCTCACTTGCCACTTTGTCCATGTAAAATACTGCTGTCTACTTTCTTGGAAGAACCTATCCCAGTGTTATTGTGAAAGGCAACAAACCATCACTTCTGGGCAGGAATTGTCCGCATAAACGGGGCCTAAGGTTTTATTGTTCTGTCAATCATTATCTCTCTGGGTGCAAAAGATGAATGACAATGACATCCACAAGACCAACAGCAGACGGAGAAACACAAGATAAACAAGAAAATAAATTTTAGTACACCTTTTCTTTGAATGTTACTAACTAAACTTCTTCCCCGGAGTTTCTGTGCTTTCTCGTCCAGCAGGTTCTCATGGATCGTGGCTCCTGCTGTGGTCTGCTGCTGACGTCCACCATATATAGCATTACTGTCATTATTGCTACCATCTCCACCACAGCTTAGTTGGTTAATGACCTATTGCTGCTGTTCATCTGTGTCTCTCTGTCTCTATCACAGATTCCACTGCTACTGTAATCATTCTACCATCTATTGTAATTCATTGTAATTGTACAATATGTTTGTGTTGATTGTTCTGTACATGTGACATCTATTGCACGTCTGTCCGTCCTGGGAGAGGGATCCCTCCTCTGTGGCTCTTCCTGAGGTTTCTTCCACATTTTTTCCCTGTTAAAGGTTTTTTTGTGGGCAACTTTTTCCTCACTCGAACCGAGGGTCTAAGGACAGAAGGTGTCACTCCCTGTACAGATTGTAAAGTCCTCTGAGGCAAAATGTGTTTTGTGACTTTGGGCTATACAAATAAAATTTGATTTGATTTCATTTGATATACTATATATGAGCAGTTAGTACTACACAATACAATACAGCACTATCAAAATCAATAATAACATAAGAAGCAAACACACCATTTCATAGTCTGTGGAGGTTCTCAGTTATCCAGTTTATCTTCCCCAAGAAGGGTTAAATCGAGACCCTTAACCTTTCTTGAAGAAAGACTATTTGATAGTATTCAGGAGTGAAAACTGTCCCCCAGCAGAAACTGAAGAATGGAGAGTTTGATGTCCAAAGATGTCCAAAGCATAGTAAGAAAGAATCTTTAGCAACCAGTGAAAGATCAAGCGTTTCTTATGCGCCTCTGTATCTACTTCTCTTCCAAGCATTCTGTGGAGGCTGTGAATGCCGGAGTGAATCCCATCGGTGATACTTCCTACAACTCCAGCCACTGGGATCTAGGAAGTGCCTTCTTCTTTGCTGGAACTGTCATCACGACCATAGGTACTGTGATTATGGTATGACTCAATGGTAATTCAATGTTGGGAATCTATGTTGCATTGGCTGCTGGCTATACAAAACTTGGTAAATAGACAGTACTTACAGTATATAGTGCCTTTCTAGTCCTATGATTGCACTGGGGAACACAATTTTTGTTACTTAGGTCTGACAGCTGTTTTTAACTAAAAGTGGCTGTTTTTAATCTAAAACTGATCTCAGTTTTTCTCTGTCATGTCAAGTTTTTGAACTATAGGATCCTTGTTTTTTTTAATATTAAAAGTTCTGTACTTAACAGATATGTGCTTGTTCTATAAACATTTTCAAATATTGACACAATGAAATATGAAAGAAACAGGCATGTCTGCAATGTTTATTTAACACTATAATGTTTCATGTGTTCCTTTGGTCCACATCTGTAAACTCTCAACACACAGCTTGCACACTTTGTGAGAGGCCCATGGCTTGTCTTGATCACTGTGTTTTACTTTAAAATATGCAAAGCCCGACTAGCTAGAGAATGATACTTTTAATCTTAGGGTCATGGGTAGGGGGTGGGCATGGCTCAGTGGTAGAGTATAACCCAAAGGTTGACTGTTCAGTGCTTGATGATTGGAAAGGTGAATTGACAGCTGGTGGGGTGTCAGTCCACCTCCTTGCCATGGCTGAGGTGCCTTTTAGCAAGGCACTGTACCCCCCAACATCTGGTCCCTGGGTGCATCAAATCGCTGCCCACCGTGTGCATTATCCATCTGCCACTATGTGTGTGATCCTGTGCATGTGTGTTTTGACAGGTGCCAACTGGATGGGTTAAATGCATAAGAATGACATTGATATGATTAATAAAGTTTCAAAATTAAAATTAAATATCAAAATATGCTTGTTTGCTGATGTTTGCCCTCTGACTTGGAATGGTGAAACTACCACAAATACAGCAAAAGGATTCAGGGTTGTTTGGGCATTTATGATGAGAAGTAGCAGGAGCATACATGATCTGGTACCTATGTAAATAAAACACTAAGATGGACTTGTAACAAGCTTAGAAAACTACAAAAACAGCGTATGCCCATGGTTAGAAGGTTAAGAGAAAAGCCAGCACAAATCCTCTTAGGCCATGATGTTCAAAATTTCCAGTTGTAGGAGAAGGAAAGTGGCGAACAACACCTGAGGAAAAACTCATTAAATTCACTCATTAATTCATTTTTTTCACTCATTTGAAAAAAATCAACATTAAATGACTGTTGACCTTTGTTCAATCAGACATCACTGCATTTAAAATGGGCTTAGGAAAAACAAAAGTTTGTCACTTCATCTACAAATCCAAGTTAATTTACTCATCTGAGATGGATTGATAGAAATGTATGGTTGATGTTTGTGTCCCAAAAACATCACAGTCTGTGCAAACCAGAAGCCATGGATGACGACAGAGGTCAGGTCCCTGCTTAAAGCCCGGAACTCTGCCTTCAAATCAGGTGATGGAACTGCCCTCAGGTCTGAAAGAGCTGATATGAACAAAGCAGTTGGCAAAGAGGGCCGATCTTTCCAGGGACACTTTCATGACCATAGAGACAACAGGAGGCTATGGCAGGGAATCCAAGCTGTTCCTCAGTCCTGTGAAGACAGCATGTATTTCCTTAACAACCTCAACAACTAGGGTTTGAGGCACTAAACCCACACAAGCGAGGAAAGCCACTCCACAGCAGAGCAATCAGGTGCTGATTCTGGACCCAGCAGATGTCCACAAGGTGCTGAGGCAAATCAACCCCCAGAAAGCTGCAGGCTCAGGCAGGATACCGGGCTGCTTGCTTGTGTGGACCAGCTGTCTAATATGTCCTCTGACATATTTAACACCTCCCTGAGACAAGCCGCTGTGCCTTCATGCTACAATAGTCAAGTCAAGGACCACATCACATCTGCCCACCCCCTTCACTGGATCCATTTCAGTTTGCCTACCACCCAAACCGCTCCAGTGAGGATGCCATATCCACTGCACTTCACTTGTGCAGGTAAGCAACAACACATCCATTACCATCTTACTCAGTACTGGCTCCCCGCAGGGATGTGTTCTTAGCCCTCTTCTCTTCACACTGATGACCCATGACTGTCGTGGACACTCCAGCACCAATCACATCATAAAGTATGCAGACGACTTGACAGTGGTGGGTCTTATCAAGGACAGTGATGACATATAGGACATATAGGGAGGAGGTGAAACTCTTCGCAGACTGGTGCAGGATAAACAACTTGGCCCTGAATGTCAAGAAAACCAAGGAGATCGTGATTGTTCATCACACAAAGTTCCTGGGGGTTCATGTGGCTGATAACCTGTCCTGGGACCTGCACACCTCCTCCCTTGGCAAAAAGGCACACCAGCATCTGCACTTCCTGCAGCGGTTCAAGAGGACCCACCTCAGTCCATCCATCCTCACCACTTTCTACAGGGGCACCATCATCATAGAGATGTGCTGATGTGTTCTGACCAGCAACATCTCTCTCTGGTTTGAAAACTGCAGTGCTGCAGAGAGAAAGGCTCTGAGGAGAGTGGTGAACTTAGCTGGATGGACTATTGGTACAACTCATCCTACTGCTCAGGAGCTGGCCCACAGAAGATATATGTCTAAAGCTTAAAGCATCATCAAAGACTCCACCTACCTCGGCCACAGTCTATTCTCCCTTCTCCCCTCTGGCAGGAGGTACCGCAGTCTGCGGACCAAGACTGTGAGGTTTCAAAATCATAGACATTACATACTCTGGGCTAAATTTACCTTTTACAATTTGTCCAAACTGTTTTAATAACGTTGTAATAACAGATGTAGGGCTAGTTACCTGGGAGACAATAAAGCACAAAGTCTGGAACAAAAGTTACTAACAAAATCAGAATCAAGTTTATTGCCAAGTAGGTTTGCACTTACAAGGAATCTGACTTGGTGTTGTTGGTACAGAATAAACATTTAAGTAAAAAAATAGGAAGCTAAAAAAGAAAACAGTATTAAAAAAAATATAAACAATATAAATATATACACAATATCTTCTAAAACAAAGGAGCTGTAGTGCAGAAATGTGCAAGTAAATGACCCATAATAGCAGTAAGAGTTGACACTAAATTTACAGAATGCTATAAATGTGCAGATATACAACAAGATGAAGTGGTCCCAAATAAATAAAGACTGAGTGTTGAGGTTCTGATCATGATGGACCGTAGCCTCCTGCTAGAGGGGAGTGTCTAAAAGAGTTTGTGTCCAGGGTGGGGGGGATCAGCCACAATCTTTCCTGCACGTACATCCTCTGCTGTGCTTTCGTGTTGAGGGAGCTGATTATCAGTGGTGTGAAGTCATCAAGTCCTGTGGTCCTTGGGAACAGGAATGATTGTTGAGGTTTTGAAGCACGCTGGCACATTACATGTCTCCAGGGAAGTGTTGCAAATGTCCGTGAACACAGCTGATCAGCGTAGTGCTTCAAGGTGGGATGTGAATGCTTTCTGGAGGTTCTGTCTCCTGAAGAGTTTGTTGACATTCCTCTCCAGGATGGAGAGAGTCGTGACTGAGATGGGTGAGGAGGTTGGGGGGGGCTCCTCCAGCATTTCAAAGGCTCATTTCAAAGCACATCTTTGACCAGAAGGAGTGTTGAGCCGCATTTTGTAATAACGCTGCATTTTGTAATAAACGTCCAAAATGTAATAACTTTTTCATTTCATTTTGTAATAAAGCCGCATTACGTAAAAAGTTATTACATTTTGACAAGATTATTACAAAATGCAACTTTTTTATTTTCTAGGAAATGTAATAACATGGTGCATTATGTAACAATACCTAATGTTGTTGTTTGTTAAACAATGAATTTATACAAGAGTGACTTTTGTTGTTTTTTATGCAATTTCCCTTAGAGCTATGTAGCCCAATAAATCTATGTATGACAGAATATAACTTTAGTTGCCTATTTTAAGTTTGGAATTATATAGGCCAATAACTTGTGGCCAAATTCAAAGCTCTACATGGTCTGTCACTCAGGCAGGGAGGGGAGGGCGGGCTGTAATCTGATTGGCTGCCGCATCAGTTCTACAAAGATCATGCGCTGCTTGCATGCTTAATTGAGACAGCCAACAGAGATCAACGTGATGCCAGGTATGAAAAAACTGTGCCAAATATTATCTGTGTAATTCAATATATGGAAGTATAAAGACATTTTGCAGTTGATCTAAAGTTATGTAAATGTTTTGCCCTTGATAAGAAATTATATGACTGAATTTAAACCTGCATTGTCCAAGTTATGCTCACTGCATTAAAACAGTTTGTAAAGTAAAACTGAAATTTATGCCTCTAAGTACATATTAAGAGTTAATAACTTAAAGCAGGACACATTTGAAGGAAAACTGTGCATGTGCAAAAAACTACACCCACCCACACACACACACACACACTAGTACACTGCTCAAAAAATAAAGTGAATATTTAAACAACACATCCCAGATCACAATGAATGAGGCATTCTGGTTAATAATGTATATTATTTACATAGTGGAATGAGTTGGAAACAAAATACTATGTGCATCAGGGCCCACTGCACCAGCATATGGTCTTACACTGGGTGGAACCCTTCATTTTTTTATTATTTTGAGTAGACTAGTGTACATTATAGGTTTTTTTTAACAGAAGGAATGAAAAGTTATGAACCATCTATATTTTAAATGCCAGTAAAACTTTGGGGTTGAACTTTCTTTGTCATTGTAAGAACATAAACTGTACTTTGCAGATCTTAATTATTTTGGATAACAAATAACTTGCTGTTTTGCTCTAAAATGGTTTAAGATGAATGCCAAACTTTACAGTTCCAAGCTGTTTCAAAGCTTGCCTCTCTGTTCACCCCTCTCATGTGTTAATCCGTGGGTAGATCTTCATTGTGAACAACAGCTTTGATAGTTGTGCTTCACCCTTCACTGTAAGTCTAATTACGTAGTTTAACTTAATAATTCACTTCTGCCTAGTTTAGCCATATGGAGAATGTTGGATAAGAGAGCAATACCTTCCCTGTGTGAAGTCACTGAAAACCATTGGCTGAATGAGTGAAGCTGAATACCTAATATTCCATGCAATGAATTAACACATTCATAAATAGTAAGCATCGAAATAGCTATTAAAAGGCTAAAAATGTTATAACAGGTGTGAAAACAATAAATTTGTTAAAACCTTGTTTTTTAGTATTCCTACAAAAGCAGCGTTCTCTTTAATGATAGCATCCTTTATCGAGACAAATCTAGGGCTATAACATAAGATCAAAATTCATAAAGCAATTTGAATTATGGTACTATGATGCCGCAGGTGGTGGTGGGTTATCATATCATATGTAAATGTTTACGAATGGATTCAATTTTGATACCCAGAGTTTTGTTCTGTATTATAAGAAGCATAATAAGGATTGTTAGATTCTTGGTGTAGTTTTGGTATCCAATAAAAAAAATCTGCAATTTACATAATATTCTCTGTTAATGCAACCTTTGAATAGTGTACTGATGTGTAATTGCTAAGTACTGCTACTAGGCTAATACAAATACTTTAAAGTAAAATAAAATACAATTAACAAACAAATAAACTATGCTTTAGATTTGTTATTACGTAATGCACCATGTTATTACATTTTCTAGAAAATAAAAAAGTTGCAAGTGCATTTTGTAATAATCTTGTCAAAATGTAATAACTTTTTACATAATGCGGCAAAATTTATTACAAAATGCGTTGGGGATGTTTATTACAAAATGCACCGTTATTACAAAATGCGGCTCAACAAGGAGGGAGAAAAGTGGGGAGCAAGTCCTCTGGTGTGTTACCCTAATGTTCATGAGCTCTTCTCTGGTGTAAGAGCTCTGGGTACCACTACAAAAGGTAGAATTAAAACACAAAACAAAACAAACAACATGCACCAACATACCGAGGCGACCATCCATGCGCCATCTTGGATCTACAAGCATTAATGGTACATGAATGTGGACAGATGAAAGAGGAAAGGAGGAAAGAGGAGCTCAGTGCATTATGGGAAGTCCCTCAGAAGTTGGATTAAACGCAAACCTGCTGCTCTGTCCACTGGTGGGGTGTCACAGCAAAAGAGGTCATGACCCCTTAATTATAGTTCTGTGAGGATAGCAGTGAGTAGGGATTGGGAGCAGGGGAGTTTGCTTAATTATGTTGTTACGTGTGTCCAGGTGATGGGGGTGTTCTACACCCAGGAGTGTTTTTTCCTTCTGTGGGCGTTCTCCTTCCTGTCCTCCCTTGTGTTCCTTCCCTTACAGGTGCCAGTCAATCTGGTAATCAGGGAAGGGTTAAAGAGAAGGAGGGAGGCAAGGCTCTCTCTCTCACACTGGGGCAGCAGCAGTAGGGGAAAGGTTTGCCTTCTTTTCTTGGGGTTGAGTTATCCCTTGTTTTTTTTTTTCCTTACTTTGTCTAGGATGGCAGAGTTTAGTTATTTTAGTTTGTTATTTTAGTTTGAGTTGGAGACCTCTGGTAGTCTAGTTTTTGCTCTGTTAACTTAGGTTTGTTTTGACTTAGTGGGGAAGCACAGGGTGCGATGGCCCACAGCGTGGCTGGCTCTGTGTTTCCCCCTCTTTTGTTTCTTTTGGCTGGGGTCCCCATCTCTTTTTGTTTGTTACTTTATGGGTTAAACTTTGTCTTTCTTTTTCCCCTGAATTTTTTAAATAAACCTTTACTTTTTGCAAACCTTGATTTTTGTGTTGCGTCCTTTTATGTTATGGCCTCATCGAGCCAATCCTAAGTTCAGTGTTAATTTAATTTTATGAGTCATTGCATATGTAAATAGGTTTATTCATTTATACGTATTTTTGTGTTTTTACTAATGGTATATGGGTTTGTAAATAGGTGTTATATTGTATTTATGGATTTATGTAAATTTATGTTATTATGCAAAAACACCTATTAATGATTTAACCTAATTTGTCATGTGGCTAAGGAAAGAGGTTTAAAAGGGAAGAATTGTTTGGTTGTGGAGTATTGGTTTGAGACCGGAGAGTGTTGGATTGCGATTATTATTGAAAAGTGTTTGGTTGTATGTGTGTTAATACACATGTTCATCACCACCTGAAGGGTCATTTTCTTATTTTGCCTCCGACACTTGGGCAAGTTGACAGATAGCCTGCCTCTATAGCAGCATAACTATGGGAACTGACCTGACATGAGTGAAAACATGAGTGGTTAACAGTGCCTCATCAAACATGGCATATATGTCAGTGGTAGTGAAAATGTATGTCTCATAGAAGCAGTAAATGTAGTCTTAAAACCCTGATCTAGACTGTCTGTTAGGGATAACAGATTAATATCAGGGTATGTTTGCTGTATTAAAACAATGTTTGCTTGTTGTAGTCCTTTAAAGTCCATCTTGTTTCCTTTTCTCCTTTTAGGATATGGTAACATTGCACCAAGTACAGAGGGAGGGAAGATTTTCTGTATTCTGTATGCAATATTTGGCATCCCGTTGTTTGGATTCCTCCTGGCAGGTGTCGGGGACCAGCTAGGTACCATATTTGTCAAAAGCATTGCCAAAGTAGAGAAAATGTTCCGGGTGAGTGTCAGCGTAAATTTCCTTTTAAGTATGACTCAGATTTTTTAAATGATGAAATTGACATATTTAATGTGACCACTTGGTTAAAAATAAGAGGACAAGTAATATTTAACTGAGACTAAGGACAATTTGTTAAGATATCTTGAGATTAGTGATATTCCTATTTTCCTATTTTTTTTTTTTTTTACATAACTTTAGTTTTTATTATTGTTCCAAATGTCAGTACAGAATTACTTTTACATACTCCATGGTCTTCATCAGGTGAGAAGTTAGGATGACAGGTCTTAAGTGGTTGGATTCCTTGGGGTGTGCAGTTTCTGGCACTGAACCACGTATGACGTTTCCCACCCGATCGGAACTCTTGAGATGATATAAACTGTTTAACTTTACCCAGTGGTCTTGTGGATTTCTTAATGAGTACTGACAAGAGGGATGGTTAGAGTGTTAAGCTAAGGCTCATTCATTCACTGGAGACCTGAATGTGGGTCGACACAAAAGAGTCAAAATGCAATCAGAAACTGCATGAAAAATAGATGGGTCCATATGGCTTACATTGCTAATACTTTGTGGATTTGGCTTTCTCTCACAGAATAAACACAACCAGATAAGTCAGACTAAAATCCGAGTGGCCTCCACACTCCTCTTCATCTTGGCTGGCTGCATCTTGTTTGTTACCATCCCAGCTGTGATCTTTAAACACATTGAGGGCTGGACTGCTCTGGAGTCAACATATTTTGTTGTCATCACTCTGACAACAGTTGGAATAGGTGACTACGTAGCAGGTAAGAGAGCTTATTCATAGTTACGATAAACATGAATGAAATTGCCTGACCTGTTTTATTTCTTACATATTATTAGTTACTGATGTATGGAAGAGGATTAGGGCCATATAAAAAAAATCTCAGAATTCTGACTTTTAATCTCAGAATTCTGACTTTTAAACTCAGAATTCTGACTTTTAAGCGGAACCTGCAGGACCACTTCACTTCACTTGTGCACTAGAAGAGACTATGAAAAGAAGAGAAAATGTTTTTTTGTTTTTTTTTTGCGCCTTCGAGGGGTCCCAGAAGACGCAATTCAACTCACAAGGAAAAGGTGAGTGAAAAGTCAACATGAGTTGGCTTGTTGGCAGGTGTGTGTAAAAGAGAAGATGTAACAGAAATGAAGCATGTAAGGTGCAGACACAGGTTAGTTAGTAGTACATTTTAGCACATTACATTAGCAGTACATTAGCTAATATGGTTGGGCGAATGGCTCCCTTTGTCGTTGGTTTCTTGTTTTGGGGCGATTTTTGGGGGGACAAGAGCCGGGGCTCAGTAGACATACACGAAACCACCTGCACCAGCCATCACGTGATACGTTGTTTATGTTCTACTGGGAATAAAAAATAGGTTTCTGAGATTTGCAAATCATTGCATTCTGTTTTTATTTACATTTTACAGCGTTCCAACTTTTTTGGAATTGGGGTTGTAAATACAAAGGAAAACCCTCCTTTTTAATTCTTAATGTTTTTAATTCTGCCAGGATGATCAGTGGTCAAGTGGTTAGAGTTCAGGGTGCAAGTAAACACACTGTGTACAACGCTGGAAAGATTTTCCTTAATAGTTTCATACAGTTTGTAACAGACACAATTCAATCAACATCTCAACCTCCTGCAACCACAGCTAGCGCTCACTCCGGTGCACACTCCCTCTTGTGGTGTAACTGAGCAACCACACTTTTAGGAAGACAGTTTATAACCATTGGAAAATGCATTTAAAGGGATAGTTCGGGATTTTTGACATGAAGCTGTATGGCATCCCCGTCAGTAGTGTCGCACAGCCACACCGACTTACCCCCGACTGTGTCCCTTGGACCGAGTTCTGTCCAGGTTTGGTCAGCAACGAAAGTAGTCCGGCAGGTTTCCTGGGACACTTAAATAAAAAGTTTTTCTTCTCAAAACAGCATGTGTTCAAAAGAGTGATTTATTTGCATCGCAAAACCGATGTCGACGAAAAAGTCCCACGTCGTAATCACTTGGCCCTACTTTCTCTCTTTTTGTATCTCTGCGCTGCTGCAAGTGGCCGCTACTGTTTAGTTTTGTTTGCGGACGTGTTGCGTCGGAATGGGGCGCTTTCCGGCTCTTTCGGCCCCACCACGCTCTCTCCGCGCAGCCCAGCCCTCAACTGTCATCTTGCAGCAGCGCAGACGGAGATGCTATAGAGCTTCATGTAAAAAAATCCTGAACTATCCCTTTAAACCTGGCCTTTTTCAGAATCAAATAGCAATTCCAGTTTTCCAATTGTTACCATGCATGCCAGTTTAACACACACATATAGGGTTTAGATATGTAAAAATGTTCCACAGTTTTCATACATTAAGTTATTATCAGTGTGTTCTAGTGGTGCATGTCCAAACACCTTGCGAGAGCTGAGAGCTACAGCGTTGGCAATTTTAATAATGATTGATTGATTGAATGTATAAATCTCCTGTAAGTATTGAATCATCTTTCTAACTCAAACTCTTCTGTACACTATGTACAAACTCTTCTGTACACTCATCTGTACACTATGTGCTGTGTCTGTCTACTTTTTAGGGTATGACATTCCTTGAGGTCACAGGCATGTTGAGGTGAGTTCCCATCTGCCTTCTATGAAATACATGTGAATCATAAATGTTGTCTTTATCAGACATTTCCGTGATTTGGACTATCCAAATTAAAACAGAGGTGAAACGTAAGAAGGTACTTATGACACATTATTTAATACTGCAAAACTGTGCAGGCTAAGAGATGTTAACAAACTGGCAGTACATGATATAGCAAAAACAGAAATGTTCAACTTATCAACAAGTAACTGACAATATGAACGTCTGTTTTCTTCATAGCTGTTTTGTTCAGCATAATTTCACTAGTTCCTTCTTAACTGTGTTTTCTGCATTCTGCTTTATTCTTTCTGGATAATAACAAACTATGAAACTCATGTTATATGTGATTTTTTTTATTCAAATGTCTGGATCTGTTTTTCTCTAAGGCATTTCTATCCACTTCATTATGACCTCTCTCTCTTTCCAACCTACTGGATTACAAACCCTCATAGATCAATGTGTCATCTGTGTGTCTCTCAAGGACCTTCAAGGACTCCAAACGCATGGTGAAGATAGTTGGGGTGGTGTTCTGGTTTCAACCAAGTTAAGGAAAAAGTGAAGTGAAATACACTACAGCTACAACTTAAGACCCTTATAAAAATAACAAAACTGTAGTTGAATTAAATGAATAAAATTTTTATGGAAGGTAATCAGTGAAATGTTTTTTGCAAAGATTGAGCTGTGCAAAAGGGTGACAAATGAATGTAATTTGGGGTCTAAAGCTGTTAATGGTCAAGTAAGTCAATATTTTATGTACATATTTTGATGTTAAATACATTTTTGTACTAATGCCCCAAGTTTGAGTAAAATACTAGTTAATTGGTCAGCTATTGATAAGTTCACAGCGCTGTTCTCAGTGTGCATTTTACATGTGAGTTGTCCACACACTTGACAGCTTACTTTGCCATGTGTGTTCAATATGAATGATAATAAAACGCTTTGTAACATCCTCCAACAATTTGTTTACCCCATTACTTTCTACCCATATGAACAGAGAGCTTGATCAACATTAGACAAACATTCAACTGAAGACCTGAATACAAAGGTGTGGAAAAGTAACATTTTATTAATATAAGATCATCAAGAACCAACATCCATGGCTTAAAAAGACATGCATACAGCTATACTAAAGCTATATGTCAGATTAGCAACGAAGAAATACTTTCTGATACTGAAGTAAGATTAGCATGAATCCCGAGAACATGAGAACACTTTGGCACAAGGATGATTGAACAATTAACAGCCATTGGGTCTTGCCAATATCAAACTGGCCGTGTAATGTAAAAACTGAATACTAACAAACATATAGTGCCTTCTTTAAAAGGTGACAAATGAAAACAGTGCATTGTTCTTGCTTGTAGAATATAGGCCTTCAATTACATGAACAAAATATATTTCAGTTGCACCAAAAGAATTGTGTTGTCCAGTTTGAGAACTCTGACTTTGATACGGTGGCCCTGAAGTGCAAAACACAATAGCAAATTCAAAAACACAATAGCAAATTGAATAACACATTAGCAAATTCAAAAACACAATAGCAAATTCAAAAACACAATAGCAAATTGAATAACACATTAGCAAATTCAAAAACACAATAGCAAATTCAAAAACACAATAGCAAATTGAATAACACATTAGCAAATTCAAAAACACAATAGCAAATTCAAAAACACAATAGCAAATCGAATAACACATTAGCAAATTCAAAAACACAATAGCAAATCGAAAAACACAGTAGCAAATTCAAAACGGAAAGGGTAGGTACCCTCGGGCGACATGAATCGTCTCTGATTGGACTGATGGTCCTTTGAACCTAACCAGCTGTTAGTGACAGCGTACGCGCTGCTATTAAAGAATATTTCGATGCAGGACATGGATATGACGTGATACTGGATATGATACTGGACTCCCTGAGGTGAGATTTTTTTTTTTTTTATGTGGCCCTAATCCTCTTCCATACTGATTAATACATACGAAAATAAAGTTTTAACAAACAGTTTAAACAAACTACATATATCATAAACATATTATGGCACTCTGATCCTTCAAACACAGCACCTGTGGATCCATTTTCTACCCTTAAAGACCCATGTTGCCAATAGATAAAATACCTGTAGGCTTAAAACCGTAATCTTCTTCCAGTACTGCCAGTGGTGGAATGTGTATGTCATCATTATGTACATACTCTGCACTTTACTGCCTTTTTCCACTTCTGGTTAGATGCTAAACTGTATTTTGTTGTCTCAGTACTTGTGCTTTGTGCAATGACAATAAAGCTAAATCTAATCTAATCTAATCTAATCTCCATAGTTTTACACAGCAGGTTGCTGGCTACATCATTTCCTTTCCAAGTCCATAGGCATGTCTTGTAAACAATGGTATACCTGGCACTCCTGAAAAAGTTGCACCATGTCTGTGCTGATGCATCATCAGAGGTCCTCAATGACTCTCCAGCAGCTGGGTTGTGAGTTTCCTGCTCACTAAGGCCCTGTCCCTCATCTCTTCAAGAAGTCTCTGAAGAAGAAGACACAGGAAAAACAAATATGAGGCTTTATAATTTGCACAATAACACACTTTACACCATGATAACACATTAACCTATAGAATAACATTGCAAGTGGTAAATGGACTATACTTATAGAGCTACTTTCTAGTCTTCTGACCACTCAGAGTGCTTTTACACTACATATCTCATTCAACTATTCACACACATTCATACACTGATGGCACTGGCTGCTGTGCAAGGTGCCAGCTGCTCATCAGTTTGAGGAGCTAACTATTCATACACATTCACACAATGATGGCACAGCCTTCGGGAGCAATTTGGGGTTCAGTGTCTTGCAGGACACTTCAACATGTCTGGAAGAGCCAGGGATTGAAATACCTGAACAATGGACAACAGACTTTACTACACAGCCATGGGCACAGCCACCCCATTCCAAGTAACATTGTTACATGAAAGCACAGAGCTGCTACATAAATACTACTCTGCATTGTGTTGGTAATACCACACAGCGAAGGTCAGAAAATAATAATGTTGTAAGTTGTAAGTTTATACATACAAAACTTGATCATGTAAATGAAAACATTTTTAGCTAGAAAATGGCCATTGGCATAATTATCAACACAATGTTTTCCAATGTCAGGGTTGAAATAATGTACGTGCTTATATAATTGCTGCAGGGCTCATGTAATAGTTTACATGACTATACTATAACTACAAATGAAACCGACCATAATGACAGAAATATATATTTTTAAATTAAATTATAAAAAATTCTTTATAGGAAGTCTCATTCTCTTTTAGGAGCATGAATCCCCTTTTCATTTTTTTTTTTAATTAATTATTTTTTGCCCCTCCTGGAGCTGCCACCTTACTGCGGTGGAGGGTTTGCGTGTTCCAGTGATCCCAGGAGCTATGTTGTCGGGGGCTTCATGCCATTGGTAGGGTCACCCATCAGGTCCTAGGTGAGGGACCAGACAAAGTGCAGCTCATTCACCCCCTGATGAGGAGAAAAATCAAAGGAGCCTGGTCTCCCTTGCCCGTACGTGGGTCACCGAAGCCCCCCCCCCCCCCCCCCCCCCCCCAGAGCCAGGCCTGGGGAGGGGCTTGTCGTGGTCAGGCCTTCACCCATGGGGCCCGGCCAGGCATAGCCCGAAAGGATAACATCCCCACCACCCATGGGAGGGGTCACAGGGGGCGGGTGCGTAGGGAGTTGGGCGGCAGTCGGAGGTGGGGACCCTGGCGGTCTGACCCCCGGCTGCAGAAGCTGGCTCTGGGGACGTGGAACGTCACCTCTCTAGTGGGGAAGGAGCCTGAGCTGGTGCGCGAGGTTGAGAGGTACCGGCTAGATATAGTCGGGCTCACCTCACACAGTTTGGGCTCTGGAACCAGTTTCCTTGAGAGGGGTTGGACGCTGTACCACTCTGGAGTTGCCCCCTGTCGCCTTTGGGTGGGGGGACGGGTCCTGACTGTTGTCTGTGCCTATGCACCGAACGGCAGTTCAGGGTACCCACCCTTATTTGGGGTCCCTGGAGGGAGTGCTGGAGGGCCCTTCCTCTGGGGACTCCCTCGTCCTCCTGGGGGACTTCAATGCTCATGTAGGCAGCGACAGTGAGACCTGGAGTGGCATGAGTGGGAGGAACGGCCCCCCTGACCTGAACCCAAGTGGTGCTCTGTTGTTGGACTTCTGTGCTTGCCATGGATTGCCCATAACGAAAACCATGTTCAAACACAAGGGAGTCCATATGTGCACGTGGCACCAGGATGCCCTTGGCCGCAGTTCAATGATCAACTTTGTGGTTGTGTCGTCGGATTTGCGGCCATGTGTTTTGGACACTCGGGTGAAGAGAGGGGCGGAGCTGTCAATTGATCACCACCTGGTGTTGAGTTAGCTCCGATGGTGGGGGAGGACAGCGGTCAGACCTGAGCTGAATCTCCTGTCAGAAAGAGCTTCAACTCTCACCTCCGGGATAGCTTCACTCACGTCCCGGGGGAGGTAGGGGAGATTGAGTCCGAGTGGACCTTATTCTGTGCCTCCATTATCGAGGCAGCTGACCGGAGCTGTGGCCGCAAGGTGGTCGGTGCCTGTCGTGACAACCCCCGAACCCACTGGTGGACACCGGTGGTGAGGGATGCCATCAAGCTGAAGGAGGCCTACAGAACCTTTTTGGCCTGCGGAACCCCTGAAGTAGCTGACGGGTATTGACATGCCAAGCGGAACGCAGCTTCTGCGGTTGCGGAGGCAAAAACTCGGGCATGGGAGGAGTTTGGTGAGGCCATGGAGAATGATTTTCGAACGGCCTCGAGGAGCTTCTGGACCACCATCTGGCGGCCCAGGCAGGGGAAGCAGTGCACTGTCAACACTGTGTTCAGTGGGGGCGGGGTGCTGCTGACCTCGACTGGGGATGTCCTGGGTCGGTGGAGAGAATACCTCAAAGACCTCCTCAATCCCACCTGCACGTTTTCCATTGAGGAAGCAGAGTCTGTGGACCACCACAGCCAATCTCTGGGGCTGAAGTCGCTGAGGTAGTCAAATCAAATCAAATCAAATCAAATTTTATTTGTATAGCCCAAAGTCACAAAACACATTTTGCCTCAGAGGGCTTTACAATCTGTACAGGGAGTGACACCCTCTGTCCTTAGACCGTTGGTTCGAGTGAGGAAAAACTTGCCCACAAAAAAAACCTTTTAACCGGGGGACCGGAGAGTGTGCTCCAACTATAGAGGGATCACACTTCTCAGCCTCCCTGGGAAGGTCTTTTCGGGGGTCCTGGAGTGGAGGGTTCGCAAGATTGTTGAACCTCAGATTCAGGAGGAGCAGTGTGGTTTTTGTCCTGGTCGTGGAACTGTGGACCAGCTCTAAACCCTTAGCGCGGTCCTAGAGGGTGCATGGGAGTTCGCCCAACCAGTCCACATGTGCTTTGTGGATGTGGAGAAGGCATTGACCGTGTCCCCCAGGAAACCCTGTGGAGGGTGCTCTAGGAGTACGGGGTCCTGGACCCATTAATACGGGCCGTCCGGTCCCTGTACTCTTGGTGCCAGAGCTTGGTCCGCATCGCTGGCAGTAAGTCAGACTTGTTTCCAGTGAGAGTTGGACTCCGCCAGGGCTGCCCTTTGTCACCGATTCTGTTCATAACCTTTATGGACAGAATTTCTAGGTGCAGTCAGGGTGTTGAGGGGCTATGGTTCGGTGGCCTCAGGATTGGGTCACTGCTTTTTGCGGATGACCTTGTCTTGTTGGCTTCATCGGAGCGTGACCTGAAGCAGCTGGGATGAGAATCAGCACCTCTAAATCTGAGGCCATGGTTCTCATCCGGAAAAGGGTGGATTGCAGTCTCCAGGTCGGGGTCAAGATCCAGCCTCAAGTGGAGGAGCTCAAGTATCTTGGGTTCACGAGTGAGGGAAGGACGGAGTAGGAGATTGACCGGCGGATCAGTGCAGCTTCTCTGCAGTGATGCAGACTCTGCACCGGTCCGTTGTGGTGAAGAGGGAGCTGAGCCAAAAGGCGAAGCTCTCAATTTACCACTCAATCTATGTTCCTACCCTCACCTATGGTCACAAGCTTTGGGTAGTGACCAAAAGAATGAGATTGTGGATACAAGCGGCCGAAATGAGTTTCCTTCGCGGAGTGACTGGGCTTTCCCTTAGAGATAGGGTGAGAAGCTCGGCCATCCGCGGAGAGCTTGGAGTAGAACTGCTGCTACTCCGCATCGAGAGGAGCCAGTTGAGGTGGCTCGGGCATCTAGTGAGGATGCCTCCTGGACGCCTCCCTGGTGAGGTGGTCCGGGCACGTCCCTCCGGGAGGTGGCCCAGGGGAAGACCCAGGACACGCTGGAGGGACTGTCTCTCGGCTGGCCTGGGAACGCCTTGGGGTCCCCCTGAGAGAGCTGGACGAAGTGGCCGGGGAGAGGGAAGTCTGGGCCTCCCTGCTGAAGCTGCTGCCCCCGCGACCCGCCCTCGGATAGAGCGGAAGATGGATGGATGGAATTATCTTTTGTGAACAACTGTTTTATTGAAATTCTGATTTCAAGGTCAGACAAGGTCGCACGGGTCAGACACTGTTAACAGTTATAACATATCCCACCCTCCCTCCCTCCATGGTGGCACCCCCCCTCTTGGTCTAGTGCCCTACAATCTTTCTGCATGCCTTTATTCTGAACTGAGCAGGTCCGTTATAGCTGAAGCATCTCTCTTCCATGAGTCCATTGTAGAACTTTTGGCATTGCTCACCCATGCTGTCATCCTTGGCTGGTCCTTCACAGGTCCTTCGCAGGTCCGTGATGGTAATGTAATCCCTCGCGATGACGTAAGCCCCGACTTTCCCGACTGGAAACGCCCTTAAGCTGCCTGGCTGAAAACCAGCTGCAATGCCTCATTTGTCCAGGGGAAGGAGCAGCGATTGTAATGTTCTGCTCTCACCGTAGACTGTATAAATCAAAATCAAATTTTATTTGCATAGCCCAAAGTCACAAAATACATTTTGCCTCAGAGGGCTTTACAGTCTGTACAGGGAGTGACACCCTCTCTCCTTAGACCCTCGGTTTGAATGAGGAAAAACTTGCCCACAAAAAACCTTTTAACAGGGAAAAAATGTGGAAGAAACCTCAGGAAGAGCCACAGAGGAGGGATCCCTGTTCCAGGACGGACAGACGTGCAATGGATGTCACATGTACATGTATAGAGACACACCTGAACAGATACACTGGGCTGTTTATCCGCGATCCATTCATATCACTCCCCATAGACCGGCACCGAGTGATCTGCGGATCAGTTGATGGAAAAAATAAGTTTCAAATAAACTGCTAATTAAAAAAAAAAAAAAAAAAAGCCCCGTAAGGTCTGATGAACCATATCTGTTTGATGCTTTCTGAAGTCTATGAAACACACTCGACTTCTGAGTATGTATTCCTCTGACCATCATAGCAGTCGCTATATGAACAGCTGTTATAGACCAGTGTGTCCAGCTGTGCACTACATGCAGATCAGGAGAAAGCGAGGAGAGAGAGAATGTGTGAGTGTGAGACAAGAGACGCGTCAGTAATTCTGTATGGACAGATCAGCCCAGATGTTGCTGATTTAGGAAACAGTGACATGTTAGATATAAATATTCAGCCTCCTTTATGACTATTGAATAATATCATAACCTCATAAATCTGTCAGCTGATTTCCAGTCTCTGTGGGTGTAGGCTATGTTATGTGCCGTCAAGTTTGACATTTTTCTTTTTCCCCCATTTACTGTGTTTTCATTTTTGTCCATCCCATAGGTTAAATACTGCATAAATAAACTGAACCATAAATGAAACTCCATGAAGCAAGAACCTTTTTTATGAATTTCCATTAAAGAGGAAGAATTACAGGTGATTAACAAGATTGGAAGATTTTTGCAGTAGTGCCGGTAGTGCATGCTTTAGGCCAGATGAGCTCATTCAAACACCTTATTAGCATTCTCATAGAGCTTGGAGAAAAACCTTTTTATTTAAATGTTTGAATTGGTTCGGTCTTTGATTTAAATTTTGATTTTGTAGTGCGTTTTTTGGAAAGCTGCTTTTCTGGGGGCTTTCGTCAACAACTCTGTCTTTTGGATTAGCATTCTGGACTAGTATTCTTAATGGGCTTTTGGGTCTCTCAGTGTCACGCAAATCAAAGAGCAGAAAATGCAGCTGGTTTGACTACCGTGTACTATACAGTAGCCTTGTGATTTCTGTGGCTTCACGAACAGGAGGATGACTCATTTCCTGTATTTTCATATTTGTTCATTCCATAGGTGTAAATGAAACTCCACGAAGCAAGAACCTTTTTTTCAGTTTTCATGTATACAGGTACATCATACTCAGCAAAGTCAGGCAAATCAAACCAAAAAGTATAACAAATTATTATATAAAACGGTCCTTGAGTCCTTGAGTTTCGTTTATTTTGACCTGGTGCCACCGGTCATGACGTAATGTGGACGTGAAGCTGTGACAGGCGACATTAACTGCATTTTGTGTTTTATTTTGAAAGGGGGCGGAAATTAATTACGCTGATTCTGTGTCAGATTACCTGTCTGGTGCAATCTGCTCTGTTGAAATTGACGCGGTTTAGCAACGGCTCGCGTCAGAAATAGAAGTGCTACGGAAAGATAGCGTTGCGCGGAGAGACGCTTCTGGGACGCTGCTCAGACATTCCGCAGCGCGCACGGTGTGAGTGGTCTCATTGATTATAATGGCAGCGATCAGCAATGGCTGACGCGACGCAGCCGTAACGCGCCGCTGATGTCCCCGGTGTGAGTTGGGCTTCAGTCTCAACATGAACAACGAGAGACTAATTGTTGAAGTGGAACAGCAAACAATAATTTATGACACAACAAATCCTTTTTATCATCTCTCCCATGCCGGAGAAGCAAAGTTAGCTGTTTGTTGTTGTTTCTTTTATACACAGTTTATCGCGGGGACTTGCGTATGTTCGTGATCTCGCGTGAATATGGCTAGTTCGCTACTCTGCTGTTACGCGCCCGGTGTGAGTTGACGCCGGGCAGAGGACGGAGCTGAACCGTGGCGCTGCTGTGACGCTGCCGTTACACGCCCGGTGTGAGTCCCGTGTTAGTTTGGCTTGAGAGGGGGGTGGTGAACTAGTGAAGAGGGGAAGAGTGGGCTGGTGGAGGTCAGGTGTTGTAGGTGGCAGGCTGAATAGTGGAGGGGGAGGGGGGCTGGCCATGAATCATAAAAGGAACTCCATGCAGCAACAAGTTCTTTTTTTAAAATTTATATGTAGACCAATACACACTCAGCAAAGGCAAGCAAATTAAAACAATTAAAATAGTATAATAATAAATCTATATATCTATATATTTTCTTGTTTGTTTTTCGTTGTCGTTTAGCAACAGTAGCCAAGATCTTGCTGCATGTAGTTTCATTTATGGTTAAATTTATTTGTCTGGGATTTAACATACGGATGGACAAAAATGAAAATACAATAAATGAGTCATCCTCCTGTTCATGAACACGCTCAAATCACAAGGCTACTGTCTAGTACTTGGTAGTCAAACCAGCTGCATTTTCTGCTCTGTGATTTGTGTGACACTGGGAGACCAAAAAGCCCATTAAGAATGCTAGTCCAGAATGCTAATCCAAAAGACAGAGTTGTTGACGAAAGCCCCCAGAAAAGCAGCTTTCCAAAAAACGCACTACAAAATCAAAATTAAAACATTTAAATAAAAAGGTTTTTCTCCAAGCTCTATGAGAATGCTAATAAGGTGTTTGAATGAGCTCATCTGGCCTAAAGCATGCACTACCGGCACTACTGCAAAAATCTTCCAATCTTGTTAATCACCTGTAATTCTTCCTCTTTAATGGAAATTCATAAAAAAGGTTCTTGCTTCATGGAGTTTCATTTATGGTTCAGTTTATTTATGCAGTATTTAACCTATGGGATGGACAAAAATGAAAACACAGTAAATGGGGGAAAAAGAAAAAACAGAGACCGGCGTTTGGGCCGGACTGGAAATCAGCTGACAGATTTATGAGGTTATGATATTATTCAATAGTCATAAAGGAGGCTGAATATTTATATCTAACATGTCACTGTTTCCTAAATCAGCAACATCTGGGCTGATCTGTCCATACAGAATTACTGACGCGTCTCTTGTCTCACACTCACACACTCTCTCTCTCCTCGCTTTCTCCTGATCTGCATGTAGTGCACAGCTGGACACACTGGTCTATAACAGCTGTTCATATAGCGACTGCTATGATGGTCAGAGGAATATATACTCAGAAGTCGAGTGTGTTTCATAGACTTCAGAAAGCATCAAACAGATATGGTCCATCAGACCTTACGGGGCTGCCGTGTCACAGCTGCAGATACGAGAGTTTTTTTTTTTTTTTTTTTTTTTTTTTTTAATTAGCAGTTTATTTGAAACTTATTTTTTCCATCAACCGATCCGCAGATCACTCGGTGCCGGTCTATGGGGAGCCCAGTGTATCTGTTCAGGTGTGTCTCTATACATGTACATGTGACATCCATTGCACGTCTGTCCGTCCTGGAAGAGGGATCCCTCCTCTGTGGCTCTTCCTGAGGTTTCTTCCACATTTTTTCCCTGTTAAAAGTTTTTTTTTGTGGGCAAGTTTTTCCTCACTCGAACCGAGGGTCTAAGGACAGAGGGTGTCACTCCCTGTACAGACTGTAAAGCCTCTGAGGCAAAATGTGTTTTGTGACTTTGGGCTATACAAATAAAATTTGATTTGATTTATACAGTCTACGGTGAGAGCAGAACATTGCAATAACTGCTCCTCCCCGTGGACAAATGAGGCATTGCAGCTGGTTTTCAGCCAGGCTGCTTAAGGGCGTTTCCAGTCGGGAAAGTTGGGGCTTACGTCATTGCGGGGGATTACATTACCATCACGGACCTGCGAAGGACCCATCAAGGACCAGCCAAGGACCCATCACGGAAACACGGGAACTTTTGAGTTGCTACATCTGTAGCAAACAAGACGTGTGGCTGGTTGGGATAAGAGGATGAGGAAAAATGCTGGTTGTCTCCGTGATGGTCGCCATCTTGGCTCCTTATGTAGCAGGTGGGTTGCAGCTGCAGCCAATCACAGGCTAGGACAGGAAAATACTTCACCAATCGGCTCCCGGAGATGGCTCAGAGGAGATGCCAAAAACACGAGACACGCAGTGCATAACCAATAGAAAAGTATATTTATTTAAATAAAGTAACATTCTTCTGTCCTCACTGAGGTGTAGTAACTCCAACTAGACAGTGAGTTAAACTCTCTCTATTCATGAACATTAAGAATGCCATAGTTTCGTTTGTAGATTTATTTTCACTCTTCACATTGTACTGAATCCATACAAGAGACGAGGTAAGAGAGAGTGAAACTAGGAAAAAACATAAGATACCACAATTAGTTACCAGTTTCCTAAACATTGCATGAATTAAAAAATGTCCTAAATTATTAGGCTACTATGAAAATTACTCAACA
Organism: Nibea coibor; assembly: GCA_023373845.1. Taxonomy (NCBI): domain Eukaryota; kingdom Metazoa; phylum Chordata; class Actinopteri; family Sciaenidae; genus Nibea; species Nibea coibor. The sequence continues at coordinate 131,295 of JALLKU010000179.1, read as the reverse complement.
GCTTAACCAACTGGTAATGTTAACATGTCCATGAGATAATACTCGTTTTACAATATGAAATTAACATACTTATGAGTTAACTTATCTAGAACAAAAATGTAATACATACAAGCGATGCCTGTGCTCATGAATCAACACGAGAGCTACGTTTTTTTCCGGTGTAAATAAATTGTGATGATCACCAGCCTGCGTTTTTAACGTTTTTAGCATTTTTAGACTTTTTCCTACTTCTGGTTTTTAGCTCAGAAACAACTTCGAAATAAGAGTCTGAATGAAACGTCAGAATAAGATTCTGCATAAAACGGAAAGTATACACTGTTAATTACATAAAAATTCAGTTTAAATGCCTGAGAGAGCAAACATAACCTAAAATAACGCAGGTATGAAGTGTGTATGTCAGTGGTTTCAGTCATGTAAGGTGAGATATTGGTGAAAATAAAGAAAACCAAAGCAGTGTGGACGCTGGCAAGGGAAGCAAGTGACAACTAGCAGACACCCACTTGCACTTTTATCCGGCTGGAACACCAGGCTCCCAATCAGGTTGATGTAATCAGCTGATCACCTCGGAAAAAGACAGACCATTATGTCAGAGTGAAACCCCATGGCAGCCTAAACAGTAGCTCCAAATGCTAGAAATGAAGTTTGGTGATATTGAACAAAACGCAGAACTAGAGGAAGCAACTCAGGTCCACTGTTCATCTTCATGAGAAACATGATGGACGCTGCTTTGTGGAAATGGAGGAGAAATATGTTGAGCTGTAGCAGTCTTGCAGTCTTGTCTTGAGTTTTGGAAGAAGAATTAAAAGCACTTGATAATAAAAAGAACATGTTGGAGAAGACCAAAGTAAGCTCTATCGAAAACCAGTTGCCAGCTAAGGTGCCAGAAGTGACCAACCGGGAGTTTTGCATCTGTGTCAATCGGTGAAGGAGGTCAACAAGACAAGTTGTCATTCACTAACCTCATGCAGCATTTGAGGACCCATTAAAACTCTTCCAAAGAAAGGATGAATGCTGCTCACCCCCCACCTGAATCTGAGGTGCACACCCTGTTAAGAGAGCTTCAAACTGAGGTAGCTGAAATGAGACGCATGATGCTGTCATTCTTGAGCACAGGCAAACAGCAGAACTCCAAGCAAGTGGCAGAGAGGAAAGACATCCAGAAAAGAGGCTGCAAGATGTGCCAGGAGAAAGGAGAAGGAGCGAACTGCAGTCACTGCTTCAAGTGTGGTCAGCTGGGCCCCATCTCCAGAAGATGCATAGCTCAGTGCCAAACAGAGGGAAACTTCACAGGGTCATTGCAGAGACCCAGCAACAACTACTGAAGTCCTGCCGCTGCCACTACTGTCTACAGGAGTAGAGCACAGACAGAAGGTTCCAGTCATGTTCAGATTGTGCAATCACAGCATACTGTGCAGAAGAATGTCAGGAGCATCAATGTCAAGAACATAAACCCCAGTGTAGAGCAGTCAGAGTAGTCAAACAACACCTAGTGGAGACAGAAAAACATAAACACAAACTACCAGATGGTGTGACAGAAGTGGTCAGTGGTGCATTTGACATTGACTCTTGTGCTGCCAAAACTTTTATCCAGCTAATGCACACTCAGGCACACAGGCTGTGAAAGAGACTGTAATTGGATGGACAGGATTACACAGTCTAAATTGGGTGGGTCTGTGTTACACACACCCATAGTGTGTGTAAGAAAATAATCGGGTGAACTGAGACTGTGTGTGGACTATCATGAGTTGAATCGCAAGTCAGTGCCAGACAGACATCCTGTTCCTAGGATATAGTACATGGACAGCCTGAGCGGAAGCTCAGAGAAAAATTATCACTTGCATTCTGGTAAGCTTGAATTTCTCGCACTTGTGTGACCCATCTATGAACGCTTCAGAGAGATCTCTTTCCTGCACCCTCTTTTGTGGTGTATACAGATAACAATCCACTGACATATCTACAGACAACAGAAAAATTAAATCTTGTAGGCCAGCGGTGGGTTGCTGATTAGCAGATTTTAACTTAACCATTAAGTACAACCGGGGAAGGCAAATGCTCATGCAGATGGCTTGTCAAGGGTGCCTGTTAATTTTGATAGCTACATGAGTCAGTGCACACAGTCACACTGTCAGGGCACTGTCAAGTGGTCAGGGCAACTGAAAAAGGCATTCTAGTGCAACAAGAAGACCTAAGCCCTCTCTTCAGTTCAATTTCATTCAACACTCTTCAAGAACAAATGGGAGTTGAGGCTCAACACAGTTCAGCCATTATCTCCGGATGAGATAAAAACATCACAACAACAAGACCCAGTAATAGGCAAGATCTATGACCACAAAATGAGAAATAAGAGACCTTGTGCACAGGAGATAAAGAATGGGAGTCTAGAGTTTAAAGCTTCAGTCAGAGAGTGGAACAAGTTTGAGATTAGAAGAGATGGGACCATGCACCGAAGGGCCGAAGAACAAAAAGTCACCTACTGCTCCCAGAGGTGTACCGTACCGTGTTTTAAATGAGTTGCACCAAGAAATGGGCCAGGTGGGTGCAGAAAGGACATTAAACCTGACAAGAGACCATTTCTTTTGGTCCAAAATGCAAAGAGACATTGAACATTTTGTGATGAATATGTGTGAGTGTCTCAAGCAGCTCAAAAGCTACAAGAGATTAAGCACTGACTGGAACAGGGCTGGCACAGAAGTTGTGTCTTGGCCCAGCTTTTATGGTAGGAGTAATTGCTGGACGAGAGAAAGGTGTGCTTTGCTACTGAGTCCAGCACAGCCAGCTCTGCCACACACACTGCCCGGGAGAGAAACAGAAAAAGGAGGGGAAAGGCACAGAGAACATAAAACCGAACAGCAAAACAAGACATGTTTAAACAAGTGCCGAGTGGGCTGTTGCCGGGGTTTTGTACTGAAAAAGCACATCTCAAATAATATTTAACATGTTTATTTACACACATGGCCAGCTAGCGCTAACGTGCTAGCCACTAATTCTAGCATCAGCTGCAAATGTTAGCAATAAGAATGTCTTTACTACCATCAGCAGCTAGCATGTTAGTGCTAGCTGCTAATGTTAGCAAATATCATGTCTTTAATACAATAAGCAGCTAGCGCTAACACCTTAGCTGCTCATGTGCAGAAGGTTTGTATAAGGTCAATATAGTAGTAATGTCCTAAATGAGCCGAATCTGGTGACATAATTTTTATTTCTGTAGTACAAAATTAGTGGAAGTTGTTAGGTGTAGGTGTAGGTGTGTGTGTGTATGTGTGTGTGTGTGTGTGGTGTGTTTATCTTGTCTGTCTCTGTGTAGGTCTGTCTATGTGTCTGTGTTACTGTCTGTCAGTTAGAGGTTAGCGCTAACGCGCTAGTTGCTCTGCTGTCTCTCTCTGTCATTTTACACAGACAAATTCAAATTAACTGAAAATAACAGCTAAGATGGCCGCCGCCGGGCATTTAGTGCAGCAGTTTGAATTTCACTTGGAAGACAGACAGAGAGAGAGAAAATGCTGAGACCACGCCTCGAACAGGAAGGATATTTGGCCAAACCGTATTTCCAATCATTGAACCGACTTAAGTTTGGGCATCTAGAGACTTTCCTGATCGTCTAGATATGCAGTTTGTGTGTAAAATGAAGAAATATAACTTATTAAAATCGATTCAAAGAAAGGTTACTTCTGCTTTCCTCCAGAATATTTCCCGCCTTTTTAACAGGGGAGTCTATGGGGCTGTGGATGGGTGCCGGTGGGGAATCTCTGTGTGTCAGGCCAAAACTATAATACTCACAGCTTTCGTAGACGAATCGCAGTGAGAAGACAAATTTTCCTACGTTTTTATGTATAAATCATGTCTGTAGTGTGAAAATTGTGACCACAGGAGCAGTTTACGTTTTATTTTTTGACCGATTTTTTTCTTTCCTCCACACTCTGGCTGATGATGTCATCCAATCTGGCAAAAAACATTCCGCACAATACACACCCATTATAAACCCCGAAATTTGACCAAAAACCTTCTCACCTTTAAGCCTTGATATTTTAAAAACGATAAAAGGTGTCGATAAGTGAAGTGAATCGATGAAGAGAAGGCAAGAGTACCTCCATTTTAAAGTTTAAATGAAGTCTCTCAGTGAAAGTATGCCAGAGCAGTTCATTTTTGAAAATGTCTGTTTCATTTTTGTTTTTTTCTGGGTTTTCCATTCATTCCTATGGGAAATTTGCCTCGTTTTTTGGGGTAAATATTCACAAAAAAATTCACAAATTTCTTACACACTTAGTAGCACTCAATTCGGGATGAAAACGCATGTTTTGCTAATTTACTTGTTGGCCGGTTCGGGCTGCATTAATTGCCGAAAAAGCCACAATCTTTCTTGCATGCGTCAGAGTCCTGGAGTCGTACAGGTTCTGCAAAGGTGGAAGATTGCAGCCAATCACCTTCTCTGCGAGAAAATGACACACTGCAGTCTGCCTGTGTCCTTGGTGGTGGTAGCAGCATGCCAGCTGGAAATAGATGATGTGAGGATGGACTCAGTGATGGAGGTGTAGAAGTGCACCATCATTGTCTTTGGCAGGCTGAATTTCTTGAGCTGTTGGTGGAAGCGCATCCTCTGCTGTGCTTTCTTGATGAGCTGTGTCAATGGTGGAGTCAGAGGGTGATGGTGGCAGGTGAGGCTGGGTTCTTCCTCCATTTGCAGTCAAAAACTGAATAGACAAACAGATAAAGTAATGGAGAGACAGGAAGAAAAAGATGGGGAAAGGCAAAGGTGGTGGAGTAGTCAGGGCCAGGTGAGTGAGGAGAGCCACTGGGGAGGCAACAATAACGGGTGCAGGTGGAGAACAGGAACAGGACAAGGAGGAGCATTAACCCGAGGTGTGTATTTATAAACTTGTGTGTGTGTGTGTTTATATATATATATATATCGTAATGTCATCATATTCTGACCTGGTCTGCACGATATGACCGTTACAAATACATACGTATTTACATACATTACGGTAGTACATTATGTAATGTTAGTCTGTTGTTTGATGTGTTATCATGGTGTAAAGTATCATTGCCTGGGAAATGTCAGCAATGAATGATATATGATATAATTGATTGAATGACAGTGATGAACTGACAGTGTTATTTTGACATTTTTGATGAGCAAACTCTGGTCATCCTACAAATCCTAATCTGTAGTGTAGTATTGTCAACATAATATCAAGCAACTTATAAAGCCTCATATTTTTTTCCTGTATTTTTTTTCTTCAGAGACCTCCTGAAGAGTCAAGTCTGGAGGAGCACAGGGAGCTCATGACCCAGCTGCTGAACAGGCAGCCAGGGCCTCTGATGGTGTATCAGAGCATGGTGCACCTTTTTCCAGGGTGTCATGTGCTAGTGCCAGGAATACCATAGTTTACTTGTGGCAGCTGTAGAGACATGCCTGCGGACTGGGAGAGGAAATACTGCGCAGTACAGGTGTAATACACATTCACAGGCAGTACTGAGAGAAGATCATGGTGTTAGGCCTACAGATATTTTATCCATTGGCAACATTGTCTTTAGGTCAGGAAAATGGACAAATCATCCCCAGCTGCTGTATTTGAAGGATCAGGAACAAGTTCCTTGATGCCCAAGGACACTACACTGGTTTTACCTGGCGTCTTCAGTACTACAAGTAATCACACATCTGCCTATGGATCGTCAAGGCATCAAACCCAATGACATGTTTAAACATTTTATTCATTATTCTATTATACACTTAATAGTCATGAATAAAAGATGATCAAGAGACGTACATTATGTATTTATTTTTATGATATGCATATAAACATGTAATTTTACAGAACATTTAGCATGGCACAGAGTACTACCGTAATTTCCGGACTATAGAGCGCACCTGATTATAAGCCTCACCCAGTACATTTTTAAAGAAAAAAACATTTTGTACATACATAAGCCGCACCTGTCTATAAGCCGCATGTGCCCACATTGAAACATGAGATACTTACAAAGAAAGACGGTACACAGAAAGAGTTTTCAAAGTTTTAATAATATACCTTAGCTTTTCTTTCCAAACAGTGCCTGTGACGCGGCAGTAACACAGCAGGAATACGGTAGCACAGCACTAACAGGGCTGGTTAAAAAAAACACCGGTAAAAGTCACTGTGACGCGGCAGTAACACAGCAGCAACACGGTAGCACAGCACTAACAGGGCTGGTTAAAAAACACCGGTAAAAGTCACTGTGACGCGGCAGTAACACAGCAGCAACACGGTAGCACAGCACTAACAGGGCTGGTTAAAAAACACAGGTAAAAGTCACGGTGACGCGGCAGTAACACAGCAGCAACACGGTAGCACAGCACTAACAGGGCTGGTTAAAAAACACCGGTAAAAGTCACGGTGACGCGGCAGTAACACAGCAGCAACACGGTAGCACAGCACTAACAGGGCTGGTTAAAAAAACACCGGTAAAAGTGACTGAGACGCGGCAGTAACACAGCAGCAACACGGTAGCACAGCACTAACAGGGCTGGTTAAAAAAACACCGGTAAAAGTCACTGAGACGCAGCAGTAGCACAGCACTAACAGGGCTGCGTCATATGCATTTCTTCTTGCATTTTCCATGATGAGGGTCTGTTCATGCTAATTTTATTCATGGACAAAGCACGAAGTTACATTAAACTTGCATCTTCCTCGACACATATTCCACCTGTCTCACTCTTACCTTTTCTGCTCGAGCGCCCCTGGCGGCCGTTAGAAAAAATGCATAAATTAGCCGCATCATTGCATAAGCCGCAGGGTTGAAAGCGTGTGACAAAAGTTGCGGCTTATAGTCCGGAAATTACGGTACTTATATCCATTAATGCTGCGCTGTGCCCAGAGCAGTAACTAAGGTATGTATTTATGAACTTACTGTAATGTTATTGTTAAAGGTCTGTATATTTCGAAGGTTACGCGTGGTGGAAGATGAAGTTGACTGGACCATGGAATCTCTAACTGGGGTGCACATTAAAACACACAGGATCCAAGAAGGCCATTTAACCATTTATTTGTGGGTTCGAGGTACTTGGTCAAATGGAAGGGAAAGATGATTATCTGTACAATAAACAAACATAAATCAGCACACTGCCCTATGTACCATAAACAAGAATTATAAACAGAGATTTGCAAGCTTACATTATTAATGCACCCACTCAGAATTTAAGATATTGCAGGTCTTTGTTGATAACGAAACAATACCTTTGGTCTGTTCAAAAAGAAATACACAAAGAATTAGGGTGCATAACCTTAGGTATACCGAAAGGACAAATAAATGATCTAAAACTGAAATATTGACTCACTCACTGATGTGGCAGCATGGCAGACAGGAACAACGGACCTAACAAGACACACCCTGTGGTACTGAACTCCTCCCTTTGTCTCAGTTGTAGGTAATCTCCACCCACCGAGTAATACAACAGCTTATTTTTAGCGGGTATTATGTTGGTCTGTGTGATATGACCAAAATCAATACAACATAGAGCAGTATTTACGTAGCAGCTCTGTGCTTTCATGCACTTTGATGTGTCGATGTGTTTATTATGTGTCAGTGCTTGAGAAACAGCAGTGTTACTGAATTATTTTATGCAGCAATAGTTTTGCTTTTGTTTGGCACGTTGATCAAATGTTGGTCAGATGACGAACACTAATCAACAATAATGTGTGTACACGGTAGAAAAAGCCATGAAAACAAATGCATGCATATTTTTGTGTGAATTGAGATGGGCACTGCACATGGTTTACATTTCATCATTTAGTTAAACCAAATAATCATCAGTCAATGAGTCACCTCTGTGTCTGAAATTTGTTAGTTGTATCATGTTATACTTTGACTTTGAGATCATTTTCAGCAGATCAGCTTATCTCTGTAACATAGTATAATTTCTGTTCTTAGAACAAAGCTAAATTCTTTTTAGTGCAGTTTTTAGTGCAGAATGTTACATTAATCCTACAACAGTTACATCAACACTGACACAGAAAAGAATTGCTTAGGTTATAAAACAACAATTCTCATTTACATTTGTGACAATGGGCTGAATTGCCTTTCAGAAGAAAACAGGACACTTCTGCATCACTTTGAAAACATTAGTCCCTCATCATATCCTTGTTTTTTGATGTTTTCTGTCCTGATTTGTTTTGCTTCTCCATGTTTTCACTTTTTTGACCCATCAAGTATTCCTGCTGTGGTGGCTTTTCTTCTGCTAAATGTATGCATAATATGTAGATAAAAAGGCTAATTCTAGGGTAATAAAAACATAAAGATTTGTTTAATACCAGTGAAAACTCTTCTGCCAATAAATCAACCTAAACTTCACACACCAAGCCTGTTAAAACAGAATCTATTAAATTTGTTATAGAGCCTGTTTGGTAACATTGTCTTCATCTTTGAAGATGATCACAGGCTGTGACTACACAGCAAAACACAATGAACTCTATGAATTTATCATTGTCTGAGCTTCATTATGTTATATACTCTGGTGGAGGTGGCAGCAACAAACTAATATGTCTAAATTCATTTATGTCTTGTTTATCAGGGGGAGACAGAAGGATTGAGTATCGGAAGTGGTATAGACCACTAGTATGGTTCTGGATCCTGGGTGGTCTGGCCTACTTTGCTGCAGTGCTGAACATGATTGGTGACTGGCTGAGGGTGCTGTCCAAAAAGACAAAAGAAGAGGTAAGAGGTCTCATTAGGAATGATTAATGCTGATATCATCATGTAGATGTTAATAAGTAAAGACAGTGTACTGATTATTTTGCTTAATTGATTATGCATCCTCTTAATATCAGAATCTATGACATGCTATTCTATTTTAATCTTTTACGATTATCTTAAATTAAAAAACCAGTAAATTAGAAAAAAATAATAATAATATGTCATCCTCACTTCAGGAGACTCTTGAGGGTGGCTGTAATGTGCTAGAACAAAATCACACAACTAAGCACTACTGTTAGCAAGCATTTTGACAGGACAGCAGATGTTTTCAGCTGTCACTATCACAGACGTCCATTGTGCAAATGCAGTGGTCTCTTGGGTGTTCTTAAATATTGCTTAAATATGCAGTATAGTTTGGAAAGTTATGTTTGCAGGGTGACTTAAAAAGCTTAAATAAAAAGGCTTAATTTGTCAGAACGAACTCCAAGTTTTATTTACATGGTACCAAATCATCTCATATCTGTAAATAACTAAATAGACTGTCTGCTTGGTATTCATTCATTCTGATGATACCTTCGCTGCCTCACTTAGGTTGCAGCTAGCAGGTGAGTCCACAGATTTTTTTTTTATTGCTTTTCTTTTTGCCTTCTTTTTGTGTGAAACTGTGAGGGTAAAAGCGTAGTATCTCGAAATACGTAGTGGAAAAGGTGATGGCAACTGGTGTTTACTCACAAGGGCCATAAGGTTTGGTAAGATATTATTATGATAAAGGTCCTGAAAGCACGTAATCCCATATCCATTCCACAACAGAAAAGAGCAGTCCAGCACAGAGGGGGGAATAGATGATTATTCATAACGGGACCTAAGGTAGACACAGAAGTAAATTTTAAGTGATGCCGGAACTCACCAAATTTTAAGGGAAGCCAACACAGCAGAGTTACTTTTGTAGTGTGAGAAGTGAAAGTGAGACAGGGTATGAAGAACACAATAGAACAGAAAAAGATGTTGACTTGCATGTCAATTAGACACCAAGAAGTATCAGCTGCATGAAACCAGAACAAGAGGATGTAGATGTTGAGTGCCCAGTAATAGTACAAAAAAAAACTGTTAGGGGGTTGTTGGGGGAATGATAACCATATATTGAGAAATTAATGGAATCGAGGAGATTACAAGCGCGATAAATCACGAACTGCATTCAGTTGGAGTATTCATAGATCTCAGAAAAGCTTTTGATACAATTAATCATAACATATTAATCAATAAACGGTACAGGCTCAGGGGGTTAGTGTTGCACTGGGTGAGAAGTTATTTAAGTAACAGAGAACAACTGGGGTGAAGTTGGGGTATCGTTCAGTCATGCTTGGACATTGCTTGTGGCGTGTGACTGTTCACTGATTTTATCATATTTACAATACTATGCAGAGGTTTGGGGCAATACTTATAAATGCACAATACACTCTCTATTCATACTGCAGAAAAGACACATAAGAATAATTCATAATACTTGTTATAGAGACCACACAAATTCACTATTCTTAAAATAAAAAACATTAAAATTAACTGACATTCAAACTTTAGTTTTTTTACAGAGTTGGGGGTTATAATCTGAGGGGTGAGTTCAACTTAAAACATCAGCGGGTACGAACAGCATTTGTTGAAAGTTTTTGTCTTTCACTTTGTGGAGTGGGGCTGTGGAACAGACTGGGTGTGGATCTCAAACAATGTCCAAGCATGATTCAGTTTAAAAAGCGGTACAAACATGGTTTTCACGAGGTGCAGGGAGGAAGAAGGGCTTTAACAATTGGGGGTTTTCATCAATGATTTCTTTTTTGTACATTCCTACACAAACTGTAGAGCTCCTTTCATTTGAAAGGAGCAAGCATTTCAACAGAGGAGTACACCCACATTGACAATAGAGCTAGACATTGATGTCATTCCAGTTTTTGTCTTAAGTACAGAGAAAGTACAACATCAGCCATCAGAGTTTATAGCTCCAAAGACTGTAATTTTTACATATCATGTGACAATACACTGGTTGCAAGTCCCACTCTTCTGTAGCAATATAAACTGCGTATGGCAGTTGTTGGAGCAGCATCGGTGGGCACACAGTTCTCCTCTTAAGGCCCATGTTGGCAGAAAGAAAGAAAAAAAATAAATAAATAAATGAAAAAAAAAACAGAATTTACAAAACTACAGTATACATAAAACCTGCTGCCTTTGCTGCCTTTATCACAAGTGTAATCATCAGTAATTTATCAGTAAATTAGAAGGGAAAAATTGTGAAGCAATATTGCCAGTGAAGTCAAAGAAAGTCTGCTCTTGTGGGAGCAATGAAAGAAATCCAATAGGTCAGTTTTTCTATCCTAAATATCTCCAGGATAATTCCAATCCATTCATCTAAGGTGGGCTGTGTCAAGCTTGATAAATGAAAATGAAATGATAAATGATTTATGTATTTGTTTATTTAATCTATTTATTTTCTATTTTATGTAAAAATATGTTTGGGGAGAAAGATTGTTAAATGAGTAGTGGAGAAGGGGTAGGGCATGGTCACTTATGACAATTGCTGAATATTCTGTGGATGTAACATTGGCAAAAAAAAAAAAAAAAAAAGACTGATACAGGAGTAGGATGATATACGTGCAGAAAAAAAGGAAAACTCTTTCACCTTGCGGATTGCGGAATCTTCACGGGTCAGCGCGGCCATTTTGTCACATGAAATCTGAAAACGACCTAGACATCACTGAGGAAGATGTAGTTCTGGGGTTGAATCAGTCCAATTGTGGATCTATAACACAGTTAAAATCACCTCCAGAAATGAAGAGGTGAGTGTTTAGGGGGGGAGGTTACTCAGTAATTTGTTTGCAAAGCCAAAATCATCAAAGTTAGGAGCATACAAATCAAATCAAATCAAATCAAATTTTATTTGTATAGCCCAAAGTCACAAAACACATTTAGCCTCAGAGGGCTTTACAATCTGTACAGGGAGTGACACCCTCTGTCCTTAGACCCTCGGTTCCAGTGAGGAAAAACTTGCCCACAAAAAACCTTTAACAGGGAAAAAATGTGGAAGAAACCTCAGGAAGAGCCACAGAGGAGGGATCCCTCTTCCAGGACGGACAGACGTGCAATGGATGTCACATGTACAGAACAATCAACACAAACATGTCGTACAATTACAATGAATTACAATAAATGGTAGAGTGATTACAGCAACAGTGGAACCTGTGATAGAGATAGAGAGACACAGATGCACAGCAGCAGTAAATCATTAACTAACTCCATTACTAAACTGTAATGGAGATATGGTAACAAGGTAACAGTACTGAATTCAAACAGATTGTTATAATTGAACTTTCTTTTTTTTTTACCATGTTCAAACCAAAGTTTGAATTCAGAATAGTATGTAATAAGTTTTGTTGGATATTTTGTATTTAATTAGCTTTATATTATTGTATATTGTATAGTGCACTAGATCTAAACCCTCATCAGCTTGCATGCCCTAGGCTACGTATCCTAAAATGATGATACCAGTACCAGTACCCTTAAGTGATGTCATTAAATTTACTTCATTCAGTACCTAGTGTTGAAGAAACCACTGACCTTGTGAACATGGTGCAGCTGTAGCATGCTTTCAGCAAGCTGAACTACAAACTCTGTGAAATATGCCAGGCCCATCCACTCCACAGACAGTATGCAACTGCTAGCCACTAGTTGTAGTAGCTGTGGTCGTGGGCCAATCATACATCACATTAAACTGAAGAAGAGCTTTCAGCTATTCAGCTATCAAGCTCCTCTTCTGTGGAACAAACTACCTTTCTGGGTTCGGGAGGCAGACACGGTCACCACATTCAAGACTAGACTTAAGACTTTCCTTTTTGATAGCGCTTATACTTAGGGCTGGCTCAGGCCTTCCCTTAGTTATGCTGCCATAGGATTAGACTACTGCTGCTGACGTCCACGCCTTACTGTAAACCCTCCCTCTCTCTCTCTCTCTCTCTCTCTTATCATGCATATCAATGTAAAGCAGTTCGATAACCCTTAGTGTAGCTCCTCTCGGTAGTAAAGCATGAGACCCGAGATCATTTTATAAAACAGGGTTTATTCAGTCATCGAGCGACCAGACCGACCCGTGAGAACTGAAGCAAAGGAAAGCAAACAAACAATCACGTAAATGAATATGCTGAAGCAGAGCTTGTAGCTGAATGTAATTACACAATACGCTAATAAACCACACCTCGTAGGCTGCACACTACCAAAGGGGCTGAATCTTGTCCTTTCTTCTTTCTTTGTCTTCTTTGTTTACATTTAACATTGTAAAACCTTATATTAACTTTACTTTGACCTGTGTGGAGACGACTTGCCATAAAGTTTCTCCCTTGCCATGCTTTTCCAGGCGGTGTATCATTTAAAAGGTACCATGTAGAAACAAAAAACAAACAATGAGCCCGCTTCACTGAAAAGATAGGTAGGAACCAAAAATAAATAATGTATTAACTGACGTGGGCAGTTACACTCCCACCAAATCACTAGTGATTTCTGAACGACTTATGGGAGACATATACTGTATGAACGTTACCTTAAATATTAACGTGTAACAAATCAATAACAAATCGATAAGGCCAGCTAATACACTGAGAGTGATAATGGTTCACTGTGGTCTTTAGTCTGCTTCCAACAGTATGACCGTATTCTGAATGGGCCTCTCCAGGTAGACTGGTTTGGAGATGCGTCTTCCCATTTTATCCAGCGTTGAATCACTGAGTAACAACTTGAGTGTTCTCACTCTTCCATCCTTCCCAGAATGAACTTGTACGACCTTTGCCAACTTCCACTTGTTCCGGGGTATTCCATCCTCCTTCATTAGAACAATGTCATTGACCTGTGCATTTCGGCGCTCCTTTGTCCACTTTTGTCTGTTTTGGAGATTTAGGAGATACTCCTTCTTCCAACGTGACCAGAAGTTGTTGGCCAGGAGCTGAACCTTACGCCATCTCTTCCGGAGGTAAAGGTCTTCTCTGACAAACTTCCCAGGGGGAGGCGATATGATTGTGGACTTCATGGTCAGAATGTGGTTTGGTGTCAGTGGCTCTGGACTGGCTGAATCATTCAGGTTGTCCGTAGTCAGCGGTCTGCTATTCACTACTGCCATGACCTCATACAAGAATGTTCGTAGAGAGGAGGAGTCAAGCTGTTTGGCAGACTGTTCTAGGATAGACATCAAAACACTTCTGATGGTGCGGATCTGTCTTTCCCAGACTCCTCCCATGTGGCTTGAGCTTGGGGTGTTAAAGATAAACTCACATCCTCTTTCCTTGAGTTGCTCTTGATCCATCTCTCTTAATGCTTCTGCAAACTCTCGCCTTGCACCCACAAAGTTTGTCCCCTGATCGCATCTTATCTGCCGTACTGCTCCACGAATGGCAATGAATGAACGCAAGGCATTAATGAATGCATCAGAGGTCAAGTCATCAAGCATTTCAATGTGAATTGCTCTGGAGCACATACAGGTGAGTAAAAGTCCGTACTTCTTTAACTCTTTCCTTCCTTCCTTGATATAAAATGGACCGAAACAATCCAAACCACAGAAAGTGAATGGCGGTGTAGCTTCAGTTCGGTCTACAGGAAGGTCTGCCATCCTTTGTTGTTCCAAACCTCTTCTGTATTTCCTGCACTTAGTGCACTTGTAAATGTGTGATGAGACCAGGTTGCTGCATCCGAGGATCCATATGCCATTGGCACGGAGCTCATTTGTGGTCATTCCCCGGCCTTGATGGTGTACTCTTTCGTGATAGTGCTTGACCAGTAATGATGAGATGTGACTGTCTCTTGGAAGAACCGCTGGATGTTTTACATGTTCATGTAAGGCAGCGTGAGTCAAGCGGCCTCCAACTCTAATGATACCTTGGTCATCCAGGAATGGATTTAATTTATGCAGCTTGGACTTTGGTTGTGTCTCCTTGTGATGCTGAAGACACTGGATTTCTTGAGACAGGTTTGCTTCTTGAACCATTTTTATTATGGTTATCTGTGCTTCTCTCCTTTCCTCTAAACTGGTGGCTTCACAGGACCGTGGCTTTAAGCCTTTGACTTCTCTAACAAGGCGCCTTAATCTGGCAATGGCTTTCACCAATCTTGACCAATCAGAGAATTTGTGTAGGCGATCCAACAGTGACTTCACCTCCTTTGCCTGTGTGTCATGAACTTGGACCTTTTTGAGCTCTGGGTCACTATTTGGGACTTCTCCCACCTTGACATCTTCAGTAGGTAACTCTTTCTGCCAAAGCAGGTCTGGGCCTGTGAACCAGTTAGATGTTGACAGCTGGTCAGCTGAGAGGCCTCTAGAGGCATGATCTGCTGGGTTTTCCTCCGAAGTCACGTACCTCCACTGTGCAGACTCTGTACTTTGTTTGATACGTTCCACGCGATTAGCTACAAACACATGGAATCTTCTGGCTTCGTTACCGATGTAGCCCAGAACAATCTTTGAATCTGTCCAGAAGACTTCATGCATGCATTCCACTTCAAGTTCTCCTTTGAGCATGTCACTGACTCTGACTGATACTACTGCCGCTGACAGCTCCAGCCTCGGTATGGTGGTCACCTTAGTAGGAGCAACTCTTGATCTCCCCATGACTAGAGTACAGTGCACTTCTCCTGATGTACTGATTGCTCTGAGATACGAACACTCTCCATATCCCGATGCACTGGCGTCAGAGAAATGATGCAACTCATAGTGCAGAACCTTGAAGCTTGGTGGAATGTAGCACCTCTGGATCTTCACCCCAACCAGGTTTTTCAGGTCTAGGAGCCATGATTCCCACAGAGGTCGCAGGTCGTCAGGTAAGATGTCATCCCAACTTAGCTTGTCGCGACACATCTGCTAGACAATCCTTTTCCCAACCAGAATGAATGGTGCCACAAATCCGAGTGGGTCAAATATTGAAGCAACCGTGGACAAGACTCCTCTTCGGGTGAGTGGGTTCTCTTTGACGACTACTCGGAACTGGAACTCATCTGAGGTCACGCACCACTGAACGCCAAGCGCTCTTTCCATATGATATTCACCCAACGCCATGTTCAGATCCTTGGCAGCCTCAACACACTCCTCCATAGGAATTGTGGCCATGACTTCCTCACTGTTTGAGATGAACTTATGCAGCCGGAGTTTGCCTGTGCTGCAGAGTTCTCTTGATTCCTTCACTAGTTGGATGGCCTGGCTTTGAGATGCAACACTCGTCTACTAACCCGTCATCAACGTAAAAATTCCTTCTGATGAACTGGATGGTGTCTTCACTGAATCTTCCCCGTCCTTCATCAGCAAGATGTCTTAGTCCAAAGTTGGCGCAGCCTGGGGAAGAAGCCGCACCAAACAGGTGAACCTTCATCCGGTAGATAGATGGTCGAGCTTCCAGATTTCCATCCTCCCACCAAAGGAAACGTAGGAAATCTCTGTCTTCTGCCTTGACATAGAACTGGTGAAACATGCGCTCAATGTCACACAATATCGCCACAGGACCTCTGCGAAAACGACAAAGGACTCCGACCAAGTTGTTTGTCAACTCAGGACTGGTTAATAGGTGGTCGTTCAAAGAAGTCTCCTGAAACTTTGCCGAACAGTCAAAGACAACACGGATCTTTCCGGGCTTCTGTGGATGATACACCCCGTGATGAGGAATGTACCACGCAGGAGTCTTGTTCATATCTTCTTCAGGAACCCTTTCGGCATCTCCGCGAACTATGATGTCATCCATGAAGGTTTTGTAGTCCTTGTAGTACTGTTCGTTTCTTTTCAGCTTCCTTTCTAGGCATTTGAGACGATGGACAGCGCATACCTTGTTGTTAGGTAAGTTAGGTCTCTCATTCTTGAAAGGTAACGGCATCTCGTAGTGACCGTCATCATTGAGCCTGATGCTCCCTTGTATCTGTGACAGGAATCTGAGGTCTTCTTGGGAGATGCTTGTGTCACCTGAAGTTCTTTCCACAAAGTCGGACTCCAGGACCTTAATGACATCTACAGGTGAGATTACCTCCTTGATCAGCGTTCTACAGACATAATGCACTTCACTTGTGACATCTGAAGCCAACTGACAACCTGGAATGACTCGTTTCACGACAACTTGGTGACTTACTCCTATTGCATCTCCATAATCAAGATCAAATCAAATCAAATCAAATTTTATTTGTATAGCCCAAAGTCACAAAACACATTTTGCCTCAGAGGGCTTTACAATCTGTACAGGGAGTGACACCCTCTGTCCTTAGACCCTCTGTTCGAGTGAGGAAAAACTTGCCCACAAAAAACCCTTTTAACAGGGAAAAAAAAAAAATGTGGAAGAAACCTCAGGAAGAGCCACAGAGGAGGGATCCCTCTTCCAGGACGGACAGACATGCAATGGATGTCACATGTACAGAACAATCAACACAAACATATTGTACAATTACAATGAATTACAATAAATGGTGAGGTGATTGCAGTAGCAGTGGAACACGGATGCACAGCAGCAATAAGTCATTAACCAACAAAGCTGTAGTGGGGATGGTAGCAATAATGACTATATATGGCATGTAATGCTAAATATGGTGGACGTCAGCAGCAGACCACGGTGGCAGCCACGATCCATGAGAACCTGCTGGACGAGAAAGCACAGAAACTCCGGGGAAGAGGTGTAGTTAGTAATATCCAAAGAAAAGGTGTAAGAGAGATAATGATTGACAGAACAATAAAACCTCAGGCCCCGTTTATGCGGACTCTAAGGGATATCGAACTGCTTTACATTGATAGATAGATAGAGAGAGAGAGAGAGAGAGAGAGATAATGATTGACAGAACAATAAAACCTCAGGCCCCGTTTATGCGGACTCTAAGGGATATCGAACTGCCTTACATTGATAGAGAGAGAGAGAGAGAGAGAGAGAGAGGGTTTACAGTAAGGCGTGGACGTCAGCAGCAGACCACAGCAGCAGTCACGATCCATGAGAACCTGCTGGACGAGAAAGCACAGAAACTCCGGGGAAGAAGTTTAGTTAGTGGGGGGGGGGGGCGGGGGTCGGGTCCCCCGGTAGTCTAGTCCTATGGCAGCATAACTAAGGGAAGGCCTGAGCCAGCCCTAACTATAAGCGCTATCAAAAAGGAAAGTCTTAAGTCTAGTCTTGAATGTGGTGACCGTGTCTGCCTCCCGAACCCAGAAAGGTAGTTTGTTCCACAGAAGAGGAGCTTGATAGCTGAAAGCTCTGGCTCCCAGTCTACTTTTGGAAACTATGGGAACCACAAGGAACCCAGCATTCTGAGAACACAGTGGTCTAGAGGGGTAGTAGGGAACTATGAGCTCTTTTAAATATGATGGTGCCTGGCCATGAAGAGCTTTGTATGTAAGGAGAAGAATTTTAAATTCTATTCTAGATTTAACAGGTAGCCAGTGTAAGGAAGCCAAAATGGGTGAGATGTGATCTCTGATCTTGGTTCCTGTCAGAACACGTGCAGCAGCATTCTGAATTAGCTGCAAAGTCCTAAGAGACTTATTGGGGCAGCCTGATAATAGAGAGTTACAGTAGTCCAGCCTAGAAGTAACAAATGCATGGACTAGTTTTTCTGCATCCACTTGGGACAGGATGCGTCTGATTTTGGTAATGTTACGTAAGTGGAAGAATGCAGTCTTTGAAATTTGTTTTATGTGGGCATTAAAGGACAAATCCTGATCAAAAATAACTCCAAGGTTCTTTACGGAGGAGCTGGAGGCCAGGGAGGTCCCGTCTAAGGTGGCCAAGTCTCCGGAAAGAGAGTTTCTGTGGTGTTTGGGTCCAATTACAAGAACTTCAGTTTTATCTGAGTTCAACATCAGAAAGTTATAGGTCATCCAACTTTTTATATCCCTAAGGCACGCTTGCAGTTTGGCTAAATGATTGGTTTCATCAGGCTTGATCGATAAATATAATTGGGTGTCGTCAGCATAACAATGAAAATTAATGGAGTGATTCCTAATAATGTTCCCTAGAGGAAGCATATATAGACTGAATAGAAGTGGTCCTAGTACAGAACCTTGTGGGACTCCATGACAGACTTTGGTATGTATGGAGGATTCATCATTGACGTGAACAAACTGAGATCGATCTAAGAAATACGACCTAAACCAGCTTAGGGCGGTTCCTTTGATGCCAATCTGATGTTCCAGTCTCTGTAAAAGAATTTGATGGTCTATGGTGTCAAATGCAGCACTAAGATCTAACAGGACGAGTACAGAGATGAGTCCTTTGTCTGATGCCATTAGGAGATCGTTTGTGACTTTGACTAGTGCGGTCTCTGTGCTATGATGGACTCTAAATCCTGACTGAAAATCCTCAAATAAACTGTTCTTGTGAAGAAATTCACACAGCTGATTAGCTACAGCCTTCTCGAGTAACTTAGAAAGAAAGGGAAGGTTTGATATCGGTCTATAGTTAGCCAAAACCTCTGGATCTAGAGTGGGCTTTTTAAGAAGAGGTTTAATTACAGCTACTTTAAAGGACTGTGGTACATATCCTGATAATAAAGACAGGTTAATCATATCCAGTAAAGAAGGGCTAACTAAAGGTAAAACATCCTTGAGCAGCCTGGTTGGGATGGGGTCTAGGAGACAGGTTGACGACTTAGATGAAGAAATTATTGAAGTTATTTGATGAAGGTCAATGGGAGAGAAGCTGTCTAAATATGTATCAGGTTTTGCAGCTGTTTCCAAACTTGCTGTATCAGAATGCAGATCAGTGCCTGTCGAAGGCAAGGCATGATGTATTTTGTCTCTAATGGTCCTAATTTTATCATTAAAGAAGCTCATGAAGTCATTACTAGTTAGACCCAGAGGAGTAGATGGGTCAATAGAGCTGTGGTTCTCTGTTAGCCTGGCTACAGTGCTGAAGAGAAACCTGGGGTTGTTCTTGTTTTCCTCTATTAAAGAAGAGTAATAAGCTGTTCTGGCATTACGGAGAGCCTTCCTATAGGTTTTAAGATTATCTTGCCAGACTAAGCGAGATTCTTCCAGTTTAGTGGCACGCCATTTGCGTTCAGAATTACGTGCCACTTGCTTTAATTTGCGAGTCTGCTGGCTATACCATGGAGCTAACCTCCTCTGTTTAATATTCTTCTTTTTCAGAGGTGCAATAGAGTCAAGTGCTGTCTGTAATGAGCCTGTAGTGCTCTCAACAATATGATCTATTTGTGAGGGGCTCATGGGGGTTGCCATGGCCTACTATGCTCCAGCCCAAGTCTGTCTTCAGTCCGAATGGCTGATTTCCTTCACCAGGCACCACCTGTCTTGGAACGAGAGCTTGAGGACAGTTATAGCCAATTAACAAGCCAACGTCACAACTTTGTTGAGGAGCTATCTCAGCTGCGATGTGTTCAAGATGAGGCCAAACTTTAGCCGTCTCTGGTGTAGGAATATGTTCTCTGTTTGCAGGTATAAAGCCTCTTGTATACGTCACTGGCAGAGGTATCACCTTGTCTGAGTAGAATCCTCTTACTTGCAGACCAGTAACTCTTTGGCATGGCACAATGGTGTTCTTTGAAGCCATGGTGGACAGCTTTAACTGAACTGGTTCATTTTTTGCGTGCAGAGTCTTTGCAGTTTCTTCAAGGAGAAAGGTTGTGTCACTCTGTGTATCTAGGAGTGCGTACACCAGAACTTCACATTCAGGCTCACTTGTGGCTGACACCCACACTGGGATGACAGTGGATGTATGAGTGTCTTTAATGTTCTGTATGACTCTGTTTGATGTTGCCTCAAATGCGGGTCTCATTGCTTTGTCTTGTCGCCGTTCAATGCTTCTGTCCTTTAGCTTGTCATAGTCACCTGCCCCATTAGCCTTTGTTAGCATCTTTGTTTCTTTAGCGCGATTATCATGGAGGCAAGTTGGATGTTTCTTCTCACATATATTGCAGGTCTGTCTCCTTTCATATTCTTTAGAGCGATGACCGGATTGCAGACAGCCGAAACATAACTTGTTTTCCTGGACAAACTTAACTTGTGCAGAGACGGTTTCATCCATGAACTTGTAACACTTGAGTAAATTGTGACCTGCCTTCTCACAGAATACACAACTCATAACAGCAGTCCTTTCACCTGCATTTGTTGCAAGCACCTTTGCTCCTGGACCTCTGTTCCTTGAGACCTTGATCTTCTCACTCTCACTTGGCTTTAGAGCATGGAGAGACGTTATTGGGTTGCAAGCGATTCTGGCTTCACGTGTGATGAATTCAACAAAGCTGCTGAAGCTTGGGAACTCGTGACTTTGCTCTTCCACTTCCATGACCTTCCTATTCCATCTAGAGGTCAGCCAATCTGGAAGTTTAGCGAGTAACTTCTGATTCTCATTACAGTCATTGAGTACTTCAAGACCCTTGATTTGAGACATGGCTGTCTCACAGCTGCGGAGAAAGTCAGCAAGTTCTTGAAGTTCCACACTGCTCTTGGAGTTTAACTTGGGCCATGAATCAAGCTTGTCCCTGAAAGCCTTGGCGATGAGGAATGGACTGCCATATCGCTCTTCGAGGATGGTCCATGCTGCACGATAGGCTGACTCTGTGCCTAGCAGGAAGTAGTTCTCTATGGCTTTCTTGGCTGCACCACTCACATACTTTCGCAGGTAATATATCTTTTCTTCACCCGGTATGTTCTTCCTGTCAATTAGTGTCTGAAATGACACCTTCCAATCATTAAACCTGAGTGGATCACCACAGAAAGTTGTTGGTTCAGGTATAGGCAGACGACTTGCACTGATGGACTCTGCAAACACTCTCACAAGAGCTGCTGTGCTATCTTCTCTTCCCAGCAGTGGCATGGCTTGTGGTGGAGGCTGCCGTTGAGACAAGTTACTCTCACCTTTAATTTCTTCTTTCAGTTTCAGAGAGACATGTTGATGGAGCAGCTGATCAATATCATCATCTGAGCATTCATTTTGCTCATACACTTGCTGTCGTGCCTTGGCAGCCTTTAACTTCTTTACTGTCTCCATTCGTTCTACTTCTCTTCGTTTGGCCTCTAGCACTCTTTGCATCTCTGCATTTTCAGCCTCAAGTCGTTCAAGCTCTTTGATATGATGTTCTTTCTCTAACAGTACCTGCAACTCAGCTTCATTGGCGGCAACTTCAGCAGCAGCTTCTTGTCTGTGAGCAGAATACTGGCTTGAACGTCTGGATGTAACTCTTGAGTTGCTTCGAGAATGAACCGAAGACCTGGCAAACTTGGATTTGGCATGGTGAGAGATACTTGTTCTATCTGATGCTGCAGACTTAAACAAAGATTCTCTATCTCTCTCTTTCTTGACTTGTTTTTTAATCTCTTGATCATCAGCTTCATCAGCTTCTGTGGTTAGATGGCCTTTAGCAGCTTTAATTATTGTCCTTGTTACTGCTTCACAGGTGTCGATTCTGCGACGTGTGTCCTGATCTGGAATGTCAATGCATCTCAACTCTTCATACACATCATTCAGTGCCCTTGCAGCATCGTTTACCTTAATGATGTGTTCATGCAGCAGGCTGCCCTTTTCCGTTAACTTACGAGCTCTTCTTTGTGGCTCTGATGAAGAATTGTGGTAAGCAGCTTCGATGCCTTCCGATGCTTGTGGTTGCATATCTGTATCATGCTGCTGTATGTCTTCACCACCACCATTTTTGTCACTCTCAGAAAAGGATTCAATGTCTGACATTTTACCTTGCTTAAATCAGTTAGATTAAATGATAAACTCTTAGCCTTGTAGTTACCTTATTGATTGGCCAAATAACCTTAGCGTAGCTGAATCAACACTCAGTTTTAACATAGAACAATAATTGCATTGTTCTGTTAAATAATTTGGCTTATCCACTTATAGTCTTATTACCATCAATGATAACTAAACAAAAAAGGCATTAACTCTAACACGGGTAAGTTAGAAATGCAATAAATCCTTGCAATGCACCTTTAAATTACTGTGGCGCTGTTATATCTTAATATTAACACTACTTGTTTTGACAAAAGTTTTACAGTGTAACTGTCGATATACACAATCTCTATCAGCGCGATTTGCATCAATGAATGTCAACGGACTTCAACAATGAAAGGTAAGTAAACAACAACTTGAAATGTTTTAGTCTCTTATGCAAGGCACTCAAAGTCTCTTATTTACACAAATTTAGCAGCACCGTAACCCTCCCGTAGACGCTTCCTTGGCTGCTGTGTGGACGGCAATAAACGATGCACCCGCGACGTGGAAAGGCCTCATCCCGACCGTGGATCACCGTGCTCTAGCGACGTTTCCTCGGCTACTCACGCGAAGCAGTCGAGTTCTCACTGTAGCTCCTCTCGGTAGTAAAGCATGAGACCCGAGATCATTTTATAAAACAGGGTTTATTCAGTCATCGAGCGACCAGACCGACCCGTGAGAACTGAAGCAAAGGAAAGCAAACAAACAATCACGTAAATGAATATGCTGAAGCAGAGCTTGTAGCTGAATGTAATTACACAATACGCTAATAAACCACACCTCGTAGGCTGCACACTACCAAAGGGGCTGAATCTTGTCCTTTCTTCTTTCTTTGTCTTCTTTGTTTACATTTAACATTGTAAAACCTTATATTAACTTTACTTTGACCTGTGTGGAGACGACTTGCCATAAAGTTTCTCCCTTGCCATGCTTTTCCAGGCGGTGTATCATTTAAAAGGTACCATGTAGAAACAAAAAACAAACAATGAGCCCGCTTCACTGAAAAGATAGGTAGGAACCAAAAATAAATAATGTATTAACTGACGTGGGCAGTTACACTTAGAGTCTGCATAAACGGGGCCTGAGGTTTTATTGTTCTGTCAATCATTATCTCTCTCTCTCTCTCTCTCTCTCAATGTAAAGCAGTTCGATAACCCTTAGAGTCTGCATAAACGGGGCCTGAGGTTTTATTGTTCTGTCAATCATTATCTCTCTCTCTCTCTCTCTCTCTCTATCAATGTAAGGCAGTTCGATATCCCTTAGAGTCTGCATAAACGGGGCCTGAGGTCTTATTGTTCTGTCAATCATTATCTCCCTTACACCTTTTCTTTGGATGTTACTAACTACACCTCTTCCCCGGAGTTTCTGTGCTTTCTCGTCCAGCAGGTTCTCATGGATCGTGGCTGCCGCCGTGGTCTGCTGCTGACGTCCACCATATTTAGCATTACATGCCATATATAGTCATTATTGCTACCATCTCCACTACAGCTTTGTTGGTTAATGACTTATTGCTGCTGTGCATCTGTGTTCCACTGCTACTGCAATCACCTTACCATTTATTGTAATTCATTGTAATTGTACAATATGTTTGTGTTGATTGTTCTGTGCATGTGACATCCATTGCACGTCTGTCCGTCCTGGGAGAGGGATCCCTCCTCTGTGGCTCTTCCTGAGGTTTCTTCCACATTTTTTTTCCCTGTTAAAAGGGTTTTTTGTGGGCAAGTTTTTCCTCACTCGAACCGAGGGTCTAAGGACAGAGGGTGTCACTCCCTGTACAGATTGTAAAGCCCTCTGAGGCAAAATGTGTTTTGTGACTTTGGGCTATACAAATAAAATTTGATTTGAATTTGAAGAATGCTTAGGGTGATTGGCTGTGAGCAACATCTTAAAATATAATTGTTTCCTAGATCTTGGAATTGAATGCAGGGTATTGTTTGACTGGAGAAGTTTTGGTAGTACTTGTTAGCATATTGTTTTGGTCAGTACCTGAAAAGGTATTCAATAACGATACCCAGCCTTACTCCTAAAAACAAAGCATTGTCTATACAGCTCCCTGTTGAATACATACATATGTTTATGAGTTTTAACAGTTTCAGACTGACTTTAGAATGTTTTTATAGAAGATAACATTTTCAAGAAAAAATGCAAAGATTACAAACTCATGATTATGTGTTGGAGAAATAATGTGAAATGTGTCTCATGATCCCTTCATAGGGACAACTGATATAATTTGTGACCTGACCTGATAAGATTTTTATAATGGATTACTTGTTGTTTATTTATTGTTTTTGAGGACCTTATTGTTGTTCATCAGTATTGCGTAGAGTATTGTTATAACTGATTTGAACTATCTTTGGACAAGGTTGGAGAGATCAAGGCTCATGCAGCAGAGTGGAAAGCAAATGTGCGAGCAGAGTTCCGGGAGACACGTCGGCGTATGAGTGTTGAAGTCCATGACAAGTTGCAGCGAGCTGCCACCATCCGGAGCATGGAAAGAAGGCAGCTGGGCTTGGACCAGCGTGCTGTGTCCTTGGACATGCTTTCCCCAGAGCGCCGTGCCGTCTTCAACAGCCTGGACACCAGCAGCTATAAGACATCTTCCCAGGAGAGCATTGACACCAAGCTGAACAACCTTCGACTTCGGGGAACTGAGCAATGTGACCATCAGGCCACATCTGAGGATAACATTTTCAACCGCCTGGGCTCTGTCTCTAAGCTGGCCAAGCGCAACAGAAACCGGGACCTGAAGAAAAACATCCCAAATGAAGCTCGCCGGCCTCACAGTGAGGCCTACGGCTGTAGCACACCCACTTTCAACTGCAGCACATCCATTGCAGATGAAGGTAAAAGGAAGGATGGAGGAGAGAATGAGAATGAAGACAAGGAGTGCAACACTAGCTTGTCTGATTTTCCACTGTTTGTGGATGCCTGCAAGCCACAGAATAAGTTTGTTCCAGAGCAAAGCAAAGAGAATGAGAATGAAAGTGAAAAAATACTTGAACCAAAAGAGCTGCATATTCAGAGGGGCCCTTAGACAGTGTTCTTCTAAGAAAGGTTTTAAATACCACCAGTAGTGCCTTAGGTCTCCCTTATTATTGTGTGTGCATAAAGAGGGACTACACCTGTCCATTTGTGCTATATACTGTAATTTTCCCGTATTCACCAAGCCCTATGGTTCTGGCTGACACATATTGTGTTATATGTAAATGGAAGACCAAATGACAGTCTTTATTTTTTTTTAAGTTTTCAGTTAATAAGAGTTTAAAGGATAACTACTTGGATCTTACCATATGTACTTTTTCCACCTCCATAGTCACAAGGCTCCAGAATGTATTTTGCAGCCCAAAATGTATGCAAAACACAAACATGTATGAACATATCCACATCTGCAAACACCCAGTGTGTTATCTGTCTGTTAACATCATCTTTCTTCAGTGGTGTTTTTATTTCATGTAACAGGCTCTAGGATAATCTGGATTCCACTCACTCAGTCACTTTTCATTGTGTTGTTCAAAATGCAGACCCACATATGGATGTTGGTGTGGTCCCAGATTTCAGAAAACTTGGTGAATGCAATGTAATAATTTCTGATGAAAATAATTAATTCCAATTCTGTATTCTAAATAATACATTTGAAATTATCCCTCAACCAAAATATAAATGCAATGTTGTTCTTTTTTTGTTGTTTTGTTAGCTTTGTTAGCAGGAGTCCATGCAGCGTAACAAATAACAAATAATAAAAACGAACAAATTAAAACAAATAAACAATGGACAAAAGTGATGATTTGAAATAGTTTAAATGAGGTCTGACATGGTATATGGACTGCCTGAAGTTGTTCCTGTGACTCAATATCTGGTTCAGAAGACAGAAGTATTACACAAATAGTCAGGAACAAAATGATCACCTGCCCAAAAAAGCTCCCATGGAAGAGAATAGTAACACATGACAGAAGCTTGATTAAAATGTAACACTTCCACTACGTGTTTATTGTCTTGCTATTTTCATTTTGCCCAGTAAAACATAAAATGGGCATTCAAATGTGAAGGAAAGCAAATCAGCGCATTCCTCATGTTGTCTGTGCATGGTTCATGAGTAAAGCTGTTGTCTCAGTACAATGTCAAAAAGTACTACCTAGATATTGACCTCTTCATACACTATCTCAGGGCTTGTTGTCCTGATTTGTTGTTGTCTAACATGTGTTGCATCCATACTATGAGAGGGTGATAGAACAAATATTTAAATTGTGCTCTATGAAAATGAATGAATGACAACAGAATGCAAGAGAAGCCATAACACAAGAGGAGGGACTGTTCCATAATGTGCATGGAACACCAGTGAAGTAATAGATGGGTTTGAGATTATAATTGCACTGCTGTTACTGTGAGAGTGTACAGTGTTATTTGTTCATTGTTAATTGTTGTCTTAACCCAAGCATCCTGTCTGTAAAAAAAACACATAAGTATGGATGACCTGGTGTTCCTGAAGGGACATTTTGGAGCTAGGATTTGGGATTACTCCCTGAACTACAACTACTTTGGAAAATCCAAATTTGAATTAAGGTGCCTAGATGAACCTTAGTTGGGAGTGAAAATGAAACATCTGTTAATCAAGCACATATATTCCAGAACATACTTCTGTAGAAGCCTTAATACCGCCAAAGGATTCTCAAACAAACCCTGATTACGCACTGAAAAGGGAAAAAAAGCTCTTGAGAACAAAATTCCATATAAAAAACTGTATCCCTGCAGAAAAGTCAGGACTTTTTGAATGAATTCTGTGCTGCTGAGAAACTTAAAAGTACTCTGCTGCTGCAGCTTTTAACCATGTACTCACCATGTTCCACTGAGAGAAATGACATCACATTCATAAAAAGTGTGAACTGTGCCACTAATTGTATTACAGTGATGCTCACATTGTCTTTTCCACATATACTCCGTAGCCTCATATTAATGTACTCAGTAGCTGTGTATGCACACATTTTGTCTGATCCTGTTTATCACATTGCTAATTGAAGCTCTAGGCTAGTATGAATGCAACAAAAGAATGGACTAAATGTGTTTTTAAAACACTACAAAAATGTCAAAGCTTAAAAAGAAGATCAAGACATGGAACAAAAAAAGCATGCTATATTGCAAAACTATATTATAATGTATATGGTGTTGATTGTATACTACCACATGTTCAGAGGATGATGCCTACCATGTTTTTTTTTTTTTTTTAATTCACTGTGTTAGGATGCACAGGCAGCCCATGCTCTGTACTTGCAACCATTACATTAAATCTAGTGATTGTCTTTTGGAAATCACAGAATTAAGTGTTATTTCTGAGTGTGTGGCACTGCATTTCAAGGTCCTTGGGGTGGTTTGGAATCTCGTGCACCTCTACCTTTCACATCTGCTATCAGTGTCTTTCAGAACAATGGAAAGATGATGGATCAGTTTCATTGCATTTGCCAGTGACCTCTGTTCACTGATATTATTCCCTGTTTTTAGCTGTTCTTTCCTGTGTCTACCTCCTGGGAGAGCGTTTGCAGAATTGTATCACCCCGAGACACACTGTCTAATTAAAAACTCTCATTGGTTGAAGCAGGTCACTTTCCGATGAGCAAAGTCAAAATAAAAGTGTATCATAAATCTGTTTGAAGAAGAGATTGTTTTTTATTTGTTTGTTTTTAGTTTTTTCATTACATGCATCTTGGTGATTCACCAACTAGTGCAAAACTCCCTCACCAGTAATGGACAGCACTGCACATTGAAAAGCAGGGATCTATTACTATCAGTGTGGCAGAAATACACTGAAAAGTTATTCCACACCCTAAGCTGGGAAGTCTGTTCAAGGAAAGATGAATGGAATGAGTCTTCACAATTTCATTTCACAATGACCAAGTGGAGTTGAGGTGATTAACCCTAAGTGTACTGATTTGGGTAATCTCAGAGGTATACTTTCATCATATCTCACAGGTGATTTCTTATATCATCAATTTTTCATGACATATTTAGGGCCCGAGCACACACAGTGTGCGAAGCCCTATTGTATTTCGAATGTTTATTTTTTTTTTTTAGGGCCCGAGCACACACAGTGTGCGAAGCCCTATTGTATTTCGAATGTTTATTATTAGGGCCCGAGCACGCACTGTGTGAGAGGCCCTATTGTTTTTCAAATGTTTATTATTAGGGCCCGAGCACCCACTGTGTGCGAGGCCCTATTGTTTTTCAAATGTTTATTATTTTTTTAGGCCCCGAGCACGCACTGTGTGCAGGGCCCTATAGTTTTTCGTTTGGTCATTTTCTTCCCCAAAGTAAATCGCGTTTTCAACAGCCTATATGTACTTGAAAACTCACGAAAATTTGCCTACCCCCCCAAAGTCAGGCGTAAAATGACGTATTTTGGGGGTCTCGCACATGGACGTACAAAAATGGCTCTACAGCACCACCTACGTTTTCGTTTTCGGAGGAGCCCCTGGACACGGTTTCATCCACCAGCACGAAATTTTGTGGGAGTATGTAAACTACCGAGACACACAAAAAAGTCTCCCAGAGACCCGGGCTATATTGAAGCGTACGCCATGCACTTTGTTTCAAACCCCAATGTTTTTGGGGTCATTTTCAGGGGTCGTATTTGAACGAACTCCTACTAGGGCTTTCATCCTATCTGTTTGAAACTTGGCCTGTGTGTTCATAAGGCCTCGACCATGAAAAGTTATCAAAATCGTAAGTTTTCGATTTACTGTGTGAGAGGGGCGGGGCCACGAAATTTGGCGCGTCGTCATGAAATTTCGACGTGCTATAACTTTGCCAAAAATACTCTAATCTTCACCAAACTTCTGATATATAATCACAGTCTGGCCTAGAATACATTTCCATAAAAATATTTGGAGATTTTCACAGCGCCTCCTAGTGGCGACAGAAAAGACCACTTTTACGAAATGA
This sequence comes from Nibea coibor, assembly GCA_023373845.1. Taxonomy (NCBI): domain Eukaryota; kingdom Metazoa; phylum Chordata; class Actinopteri; family Sciaenidae; genus Nibea; species Nibea coibor. The sequence continues at coordinate 101,983 of JALLKU010000179.1, read as the reverse complement.
CATCCAGCTCGGAAAATATTGACCATATCCACCTCAAACTAGGTGGAGATGTTGTCAAGGCCTTTGGGTTGACATCTGAGGAAGAATTTCAACTTGTCATCAGAGGGCGTGGCCGTGACGGCGCGTCAAAGTCAACCGTGCAGATTTTTTCGCTAAAAAAACTCCATTGACTTTTTGGATGATTTTCAGGCAAAGCTGCTGTGCTTTCAGATACTTTGTCAGAGCTGTCTGAAACTTCTTGTGGTTATTTAGGTATATATTCTGCAAAGATCTGCTGCATAATTAATTAGGGGGCAGGGAAAAATCGCTCTATATCGCCCCCTTGAATTTTTCTTTAAGGCAGCCCTGCCACAGTTTTAGATACAGAGTTATGAAACCTCAGTCGAATTGTAGATGAAGACGTAACCTACAAAAAAACACTATTATGCAACGTTCAGCTGCATAATTAATGAGAGGGCGGTGCAAAATCACCCTATAGCGCCCCCTTGAACTTTTCTTTGAGGCAGCCCCGCCACAGTTTTGGACGCAGACTTATGAAACTCAGCTGAATTGTAGAACAGGCCAAGACCTACAAAAACATCTCTTGGAGCAAGGGGCTGAAATTAACAGGAAGTGAGGTATTTAAGAACCATTTTTGGTGTTTCGGCTGGTTGAGAAGGAGTCATATTTGAACGAACTCCTCCCAGAGATTTGGTCAGATTGCCTTCAAATTTAAACTGCAGAGTCTGAAGATACGAGTGATGTTAAATTGCGAAGCTTTTTAGTTTTGGTCAAATGGCGTGTCTGTGGCAGCGTGGCAAATTTTGATGTTTCGCCATGGAGCAGGAAGTGGGAGTAACTCATACATACATTGTAGAATCAGACTGAAATTTCACATGTTCGATCGTAGTCCAGGCCTGAACAAATGTATACATAAACAATATTCAGTTATGGATACAGTGCCACCTGTTGGCGACAGGAACTGTCATATTTTACTTAACGATAGCCTCCTCCAAAGTGTTTGAGTATATCCACCTCAAACTAGGTGTGGATGTTTTCATCAGAGGGCGTGGCCGTGACGGCGCAGCGAATATCGATGTCTCGCCATGACTGTAAATGCTGCTCTAACTTACGCATACGTGGTCTGACCTGCCCCAAATTTCAATGCATTGATGACATTTCCGCCCTTAACACATCTGCATTTGAATTTCTGTCTGGGATGAACAATAGCGCCACCTAGACACATTTAACGAAGCACACAAACTTCAAATCTTTCTATGAAGCGCCCACCACAGCGTTTCACCTATGTGTCTGAAATTTGCCGTACACGTGCATCACAAGGGCTACAAAAAAAGTCTCTTGGAGCTCGACTGCCCGATGAAAAACGGCTCTGTAGTGCCCCCTAGAAATTTTCAAAGATACAAAGATACGGCTCACATATTTTCCGCCTGGTGTCAGCTTCAATATATCTGTCTTGGGCTTCTTCCAAGAGTTCTACCAGAACTGTGCATGTCAACTGATAAATGAATAGATACAAAGATATTTTTACACAGGGCAGGGCAAACTTTTGTCACATACTACACATCTTAACATGAATGCAGCCTAACATTGGGGTTCAGTATATTGCTCAAGGATACTTCAACGAGCCTTCAGGAGGCTGGAATCAAACCAGCAACATGCTGATCATGTGAGCCAGAACCATTCATTTTCTACAGTAGCCCAGAAGAGACAAACTGAACAATGGTTCTAGATAGGGACTTTTCCATGATCCAGTCTAATCTAGTCTTTTCCTAACAAGAAAAGGACTAGCACCAGCCTGGGTAAGACCAATAAGCAATATAGCATCCTGGACGAGATGTCAAAGCCAGAGCAGCTGAGGCTGATACAGTTGCAGCTCTTTCAGTACACACAGCATTAGTCAGCAGCACTAAAAGTAACTAGAAAAATTTCAAAAGAAATTTTGAGTGTGCCTGACTCTGGCCCTGTCTCCCCATCCACTATTATTGACACTGCTCAGTCAATTCAGTATTAATACAAAAAATAGCCCCCCCCCCCCCCCTCCCTCAGGCTTGAGGTTGCCAAGCAACCAGGGCCAACTGCTGGGCGCTAATCAGCAGAGCAGCTAGGAGCACCTGTGACTGTCAGTTGGAAATGCCCAGAGAGAGAGAGAGAGAGAAACAAAATGAAGCCCCTGCAAAGAGGTGGCAAAAAAATGCCAAACAGTGTGTCGTATCCAAAAGCTGAAGCTGAGCTTCGACAAATTTTTTCTCTCTCCCTATACTCTCACACACTGTAGCTCTCGAAAGTTCCTGAAATGCACACCCATTCATTCTTTGGCATGTTCTATAGCGGCAAAACTGTTCGGTGAAACTTTTTGAAAACCACATTGCAACCGTGCCCTAGCCGAGCCGGTCGTTTTGACTGCTTGTTTGTGTATGTGCGACAAAAACTCTGGGAGCCTTAGGGAACCAAAGAAAGGGCGTAAGAATAATACTAATAACTAGAAAATTCCTGAAAAAATTTTGAGTGTGCCTGACTCTGGCCCCATCGCTGCCTGCTGGCGCATCCCTAATTAGCAGAGCAGTTACTGCACCTGTTGGAAATGCTGACAGAGAGAGAGAGAGAAAATGCTGAAACCACTAATTTTTGTATTAGCTACTCACGTTAGCAATTAGCATGATGCGCTAGCCATTAATTTTAGCATTGGCTGCTAATTGTAGCGATGAGTATGCTTTTTAGCCTCTAAGAATAAAGTAAATACCAATGCTAACATGCTAATGCTAACATGCTAATAGCTAACATTCTACCTGCTAACATGTAAATGCTGTGCTGGCACTAATCCTACCACTAATTTCTAGCCACTTAAAATTAGCATTAGTCGCTAATGTTAGCAATTAGCATGATGCGCTAGTCACTAATTTTAGCATTGGCTGCTAATGTTAGCAATGAACATGCTTTTTAGCCACTAAAATTGAAATTGATGCCAATGCCAACATGCTAATGCTAACATGCTAATTGCTAATATGCTAACATGCTAATGCTACCACTAACACTTAGGATTTAACACAGTCCTGCTGGATTCACTGTCAAATCAGATGACTTGTGTCTGACACACATCAGCAACAGTGAAAATAGCCCCTCCCCTCTCCCCTCTCGCAAATGCTGTGCTGGCACTAATGCTACCACTAATTTCTAGCCACTTAAAATTAGCATTTGTCGCTAATGTTAGCAATTAGCATGATGTGCTAGTCACTAATTTTAGCATCGGCTGCTAATGTTAGCAATGAGCATGCTTTTTAGCCACTAAAAATGAAATTGATGCCAATGCTAACATGCTAATGCTAACATGCTAATTGCTAATATGCTAACATGCTAATGCTACCATTAACACTTAGGATCTAACACATTCCTCCTGGATTCACTGTCAAATCAGATGACTTGTGTCTGACACACATCAACAACAGTGAAAATAGCCCCTCCCCCCTCTCCTCCCTCAGGCAGGCTTAAGGTTGCCAAGCAACCAGGACCAACTGCTGGGCCCTAATCAGCAGAGCAGTTAATGCACCTGGTATAATTTCAGTTGGAAATACCCAGAGAGAGGGAGAGAGAGGGGGGGAGAGTCCGCATAAACGGGGCCTGAGGTTTTATTGTTCTGTCAATCATTATCTCCCTCTCTCTCTCTCTCTCTATCAATGTAAGGCAGTTCGATATCCCTTAGAGTCCGCATAAACGGGGCCTGAGGTTTTATTGTTCTGTCAATCATTATCTCTCTCTCTCTCTCTCTCTCTCTCTCTCTCTATCTATCTATCTATCAATGTAAAGCAGTTCGATATCCCTTAGAGTCCGCATAAACGGGGCCTGAGGTTTTATTGTTCTGTCAATCATTATCTCTCTTACACCTTTTCTTTGGATATTACTAACTACACACTTCCCCGGAGTTTCTGTGCTTTCTCGTCCAGCAGGTTCTCATGGATCGTGGCTGCCGCCGTGGTCTGCTGCTGACGTCCACCATATTTAGCATTACATGCCATATATAGTCATTATTGCTACCATCCCCTCTACAGCTTTGTTGGTTAATGACTTATTGCTGCTGTGCATCTGTGTTCCACTGCTACTGCAATCACCTCACCATTTATTGTAATTCATTGTAATTGTACAATATGTTTGTGTTGATTGTTCTGTACATGTGACATCCATTGCACGTCTGTCCGTCCTGGAAGAGGGATCCCTCCTCTGTGGCTCTTCCTGAGGTTTCTTCCACATTTTTTTTTTCCCTGTTAAAAGGGTTTTTTGTGGGCAAGTTTTTCCTCACTCGAACAGAGGGTCTAAGGACAGAGGGTGTCACTCCCTGTACAGATTGTAAAGCCCTCTGAGGCAAAATGTGTTTTGTGACTTTGGGCTATACAAATAAAATTTGATTTGATTTGATTTGATTTGAAATGAAGGGCTGCGAAGACGTGGCGAAATATGCCAAACGGTGTGTCGTATCCAAAAGCCGAAATATTCGTGATCGGCGGCTACTTCTCGACCAGTTCTGTGCCCAGTTTGAGAGCGAAATGTTAAAAACTCTGGTCTGGGTCGTCAGGTAAAGAGCAGATGCTCCCTGCTGCTTCTGGTAATTTCTCCTCTCAAATTATAATGCGAGCCTATGGAGGTGTGGAGGGGTGTGGGTGGGGAATCTCTGTGTGTCAGGCCAAAACTATAATACTCACAGCTTCAGCAGTGGTATCTATGCGACGCTGACCAATTTTCCTACGTTTTTATGTATAAATCGTGTCTGTAGTGTGAAATTTGTGGCCACAGGAGCAGTTTACGTTTTATTTTTTGACCGATTTTTTCTCTCCTCCACACTCTAGCTGATGATGTCATCCACTGTGGCCCAAAACATTCCGCGCAATACACACCCATTATAAACCCTGAATTTTGATCAAAACCCTTCTCACCTTTGAGGCTCGATAGTTTAAAAACGGTAAAAGATTTTTTAAAAAGTTAAATACGAGTTTAATAGTTTAATATCTTGTGTACATTTTTGAAGTTTGAATGAAGTCTGTAGTAGTAGTAGAAGTAGTTTAAAATGTAGAATGTTTGTAAAAGTTTGTAGAAGTTTGTACACATGTATTTCAAATGGGAAAAAATTTGTAGAAAAAGTTGAATAATTTGTAAAAATATTAATAGTAGAAAAAAGTTTTTTTGATAAGCCAGCATGTACTGAATGAGCTGAATTTAGTGGTATAAGTTTTGTTTTTGTAGTACAAAATTTGTAGGATCCTTGGAGTGCCGAAAAACGTACGGAAAAAGAAAAATAACTAGAAAACTGCATTTCCTGCGGAAATACGGTGTGGGGGCCCTCTGCCGCCCGTCGTCGCACGGCGTTCCCCCACCTCTCTCTCCCCACATTCCTGCCACTCTTTAGCCATCTCTACACAATAAACCTTGAAAAGGCCAAATAATACATATCTAAAAAATGTGAAATGAGCTGAAAACAGTAGAATAGTATGAAGTGGAACAATGTTGTGTAATTCTGTCGAAATGTGTATGAAAAGGTAGAACTGTAGAAATTATTAGAATAGTATAAGAAAGCGTAAGCATGAGAAAGCCAATTAGCTGAAAAAAGTAGAAGAGTATAATAAAAATGTGAAATTAGCTGAAAAAAGTAGAATAGTAGAAATAAGTGTGAAATTACCTGAAAAAAGTAGAATAGTAGAACAAAGTGTGAAATTAGCTGAAAAAAGTAGAATAGCATAATAATGTGTGAAATTAGCTGAAAAAAGTAGAATAGTAGAATAAAGTGTGAAATTAGCTGAAAAAAGTAGAATAGTAGAATAAAGTGTGAAATTGGCTGAAATAAGTAGAATAGCATAATATGTGAAATTAGCTGACAAAAGTAGAATAGTAGAATCAAGTGTGAAATTAGCTGAAATAAGTAGAATAGCATAATGTGTGAAATTAGCTGAAAAAAGTAGAATAGTAGAATAAAGTGTGAAATTAGCTGAAATATATAGAATAGCATAATAAAGTGTGAAATTAGCTGAAAAATGTAGAATAGTAGAATAAAGTGTGAAATTAGCTGAAAAAAGCAGAATAGTATAATAATGTGTGAAATTAGCTGAAAAAAGTAGAATAGTAGAATTAAGTGTGAAATTAGCTGAAAAAGTAGAATAGTAGAATAAAGTGTGAAATTAGCTGAAAAAAGTAGAATAGTAGAATAAAGTGTGAAATTAGCTGAAATAAGTAGAATAGCATAATAATGTGTGAAATTAGCTGAAAAAAGTAGAATAGTAGAATATAGTGTGAAATTAGCTGAAATATGTAGAATAGCATACTAAAGTGTGAAATTAGCTGAAAAAACTAGAATAGCATAACAAAGTGTGAAATTAGCTGAAAAAGTAGAATAGTAGAATAAAGTGTGAAATTAGCTGAAATAAGTAGAATAGTAGAATAAAGTGTGAAATTAGCTGAAAAAAGTAGAAATAGCATAATATGTGAAATTAGCTGACAAAAGTAGAATAGTAGAATGAAGTGTGAAATTAGCTGAAATAAGTAGAATAGCATAATGTGTGAAATTAGCTGAAAAAAGTAGAATAGTAGAATAAAGTGTGAAATTAGCTGAAATATATAGAATAGCATAATAAAGTGTGAAATTAGCTGAAAAAGTAGAATAGCATAATAAAGTGTGAAATTAGCTGAAAAAGTAGAATAGTAGAATAAAGTGTGAAATTAGCTGAAAAAAGTAGAATAGTAGAATAAAGTGTGAAATTAGCTGAAAAAGTAGAATAGTAGAATAAAGTGTGAAATTACCTGAAAAAAGTAGAATAGTAGAATAAAGTGTGAAATTAGCTGAAAAAAGTAGAATAGCATAATAAAGTGTGAAATTAGCTGAAAAAAGTAGAATAGTAGAATAAAGTGTGAAATTAGCTGAAATAAGTAGAATAGCATAATATGTGAAATCAGCTGACAAAAGTAGAATAGTAGAATGAAGTGTGAAATTAGCTGAAATAAGTAGAATAGCATAATGTGTGAAATTAGCTGAAAAAAGTAGAATAGTAGAATAAAGTGCGAAATTAGCTGAAATATATAGAATAGCATAATAAAGTGTGAAATTAGCTGAAAAAAGTAGAATAGTAGAATAAAGTGTGAAATTAGCTGAAAAAAGCAGAATAGTAGAATTAAGTGTGAATTTAGCTGAAAAAAGCAGAATAATATAATGTGTGAATTTAGCTGAAAAAAGCAGAATAGTATAATAATGTGTGAAATTAGCTGAAAAAAAGTAGAATAGTACAATTAAGTGTGAAATTAGCTGAAAAAGTAGAATAGTAGAATAAAGTGTGAAATTAGCTGAAAAAAAGTAGAATAGTAGAATAAAGTGTGAAATTAGCTGAAAAAAGTAGAATAGCATAATAATGTGTGAAATTAGCTGAAAAAAGTAGAATAGTAGAATAAAGTGTGAAATTAGCTGAAATATGTAGAATAGCATACTAAAGTGTGAAATTAGCTGAAAAAAGTAGAATAGCATAACAAAGTGTGAAATTAGCTGAAAAAAGTAGAATAGTAGAATAAAGTGTGAAATTAGCTGAAATAAGTAGAATAGTAGAATAAAGTGTGAAATTAGCTGAAATAAGTAGAATAGCATAATATGTGAAATTAGCTGACAAAAGTAGAATAGTAGAATGAAGTGTGAAATTAGCTGAAATAAGTAGAATAGCATAATGTGTGAAATTAGCTGAAAAAAGTAGAATAGTAGAATAAAGTGTGAAATTAGCTGAAATATATAGAATAGCATAATAAAGTGTGAAATTAGCTGAAAAAGTAGAATAGCATAATAAAGTGTGAAATTAGCTGAAAAAGTAGAATAGTAGAATAAAGTGTGAAATTAGCTGAAAAAAGTAGAATAGTAGAATAAAGTGTGAAATTAGCTGAAAAAAGTAGAATAGTAGAATAAAGTGTGAAATTAGCTGAAATATATAGAATAGCATAATAAAGTGTGAAATTAGCTGAAAAATGTAGAATAGTAGAATAAAGTGTGAAATTAGCTGAAAAAAGCAGAATAGTATAATAATGTGTGAAATTAGCTGAAAAAAGTAGAATAGTAGAATTAAGTGTGAAATTAGCTGAAAAAGTAGAATAGTAGAATAAAGTGTGAAATTAGCTGAAAAAAGTAGAATAGCATAATAATGTGTGAAATTAGCTGAAAAAAGTAGAATAGTAGAATAAAGTGTGAAATTAGCTGAAATATGTAGAATAGCATACTAAAGTGTGAAATTAGCTGAAAAAAGTAGAATAGCATAACAAAGTGTGAAATTAGCTGAAAAAAGTAGAATAGTAGAATAAAGTGTGAAATTAGCTGAAATAAGTAGAATAGTAGAATAAAGTGTGAAATTAGCTGAAAAAAGCAGAATAGTATAATAATGTGTGAAATTAGCTGAAAAAAGTAGAATAGTAGAATAGTAGAATTAAGTGTGAAATTAGCTGAAAAAAGTAGAATAGTAGAATAAAGTGTGAAATTTGCTGAAATATGTAGAATAGCATACTAAAGTGTGAAATTAGCTGAAAAAAGTAGAATAGTAGAATAAATTGTGAAATTAGCTGAAGTAATTAGAATAGTAGAATAAAGTGTGAAATTAGTTAAAATATGTAGAATAGTAGAAGAAACTGTGAAATTAGCTGAAATATGTAGAATAGCATAATAATGTGTGAAATTAGCTGAAAAATGTAGAATAGCATAATAAAGTGTGAAATTAGCTGAAAACAATAGAATAGTAGAAAAAAGTGTGAAATTAGCTGAAAAAAGTAGAATAGTATAAGTGTGAAAGTAGCTGAAACAACTAGTAGTAGAAGTAGTTAGATGTGTGTGTGTGCATGTGTGTGTTACTGTCTGTGTCTGTGAGAGAGAAGCATAAAATGGCCGACATTAAACATATAGCATTTGATACATCAACAACAGTGAAAATAGCCCCTCCCCCCTCTCCTCCCTCAGGCAGGCTTAAGGTTGCCAAGCAACCACGGCCAACTGCTGGGCCCTAATCAGCAGAGCAGTTAATGCACCTGGTATAATTTCAGTTGGAAATACCCAGAGAGAGGGAGAGAGAAAGCAAATGAAGGGCTGCGAAGACGTGGCGAAATATGCCAAACGGTGTGTCGTATCCAAAAGCTGAAATATTCGTGATCGGCGGCTACTTCTCGACCAGTTCCGTGCCCAGTTTGAGAGCGAAATGTTAAAAACTCTGGTCTGGGTCGCCAGGTAAAGAGCAGATGCTCCCTGCTGCTTCTGGTAATTTCTCCTCTCAAATTAACATTGCCGCCTATGGAGGTGTGGAGGGGTGTGGGTGGGGAATCTCTGTGTGTCAGGCCAAAACTATAATACTCACAGCTTCAGCAGTGGTATCTATGCGACGCTGACAAATTTTCCTACGTTTTTATGTATAAATCGTGTCTGTAGTATGAAATTTGTGGCCACAGGAGCAGTTTACGTTTTATTTTTTGACCGATTTTTTCTCTCCTCCACACTCTAGCTGATGATGTCATCCACTGTGGCCCAAAAGATTCCGTCCAATACACACCCATTATAAACCCTGAATTTTGATCAAAACCCTTCTCACCTTTGAGCCTTCATAGTTTAAAAACGGTAAAAGATTTTTAAAAAAGTTAAATACGAGTTTAATAGTTTAATATCTTGTGTACAATTTGAAGTTTGAATGAAGTCTGTAGTAGTAGTAGAAGTAGTTTAAAATGTAGAATGTTTGTAGAAGTTTTGTAGAAAGATTTGAAGTTTGTACAATGTATTTCAAATGGGAAAATATTTGTAGAAATAGTTGAATAATTTGTAAAATATTAATATTAGAAAAAAGTTTTTTGATAAGCCAGCATGTGCTGAATGAGCTGAATCTAGTGATATAAGTTTTGTTTTTGTAGTACAAAATTTGTAGGATCCTTGGGGTACCGAAAAACGTACGGAAGAAGAAAAATAATAACTAGAAAACTGCATTTCCTGCGGAAATACGGTGTGGGGGCCCTTTGCCGCCCGTCGTCGCACGGCGTTCCCACGTACCTGTCACTCTTTCGCTGTCTGTATACAATAAAGCTTGAAAAGGCCAAACAATGCATATCTAAAAAATGTGAAATGAGCTGAAAACAGTAGAATAGTATGAAGTGGTACAATGTTGTGTAATACTGTAGAAATTTGTATGAAAAGGTAGAATTGTAGAAAATGTTGGAATAGTATAAGAAAGTGTGAAATTAGCTGAAGTAATTAGAATAGCATAAGAAAGTGTGAAATATGTAGAACAGTATAATAAAGTGTAAATTTAGCTGAAATAAGTAGAATATAGAATAAAGTGTGATATTACTTGAAGTAATTAGAATAGTATAATAAAGTGTAAAATTAGCTGAAGTAAGTAGAATAGTAGAATAAAGTGTGAAATTAGATGAAAAAGTAGAATAATAGAATGAAGTGTGAAATTAGCTGAAATATGTAGAATAGCATAATAATGTGTGAAATTAGTTGAAAAAAGTAGAATAGTAGAATAAAGTGTGAAATTAGCTGAAAAAAGTAGCGTAGCATATTATTGTGTAAAATTAGCTGAAAAAGGTAGAATAGTAGAATAAAGTGTGAAATTAGCTGAAATATGTAAAATAGCATAATAATGTGTGAAATTAGCTGAAAACAGTAGAATAGTAGAATAAAGTGTGAAATTAGCTGAAGTAATTAGAATACTATGAGTGTGAAAGTAGCTGAAACAACTAGTAGATAGTAGTAGTATCATAATTTGTGAAATATAAATAGTAGAAATTAGTAAGGAGAAGGAGAAGTAGTTTAAATTGTAGAAGGTTTGTAAAAGTTTAGTAGAAGGTTAGTGTAGTAGTAATGTCCTAAATGAGCTGAATTTAGCGATATGATTTTTATTTCTTTAGTACAGAATTTGTGGAAGTAGTTAGATGTGTGTGTGTGTGTATGTGTGTGCATGTGTGTGTTTGTGTCTCTCTATCTGAAATTAGCTGAAAAAATAAAATAGTATCAGAAAGTGTGAAATTAGCTGAAGTAATTAGAATAGTATAATAAAGTGTGAAATTAGCTGAAAAAAGTAGAATAGTAGAATTAAGTGTGAAATTAGCTGAAAAAAGTAGAATAGCATAATAATGTGTGAAATTAGCTGAAAAAAGTAGAATAGTAGAATAAAGTGTGAAATTAGCTGAAATATGTAGAATAGCATACTAAAGTGTGAAATTAGCTGAAAAAAGTAGAATAGTAGAATAAATTTTGAAATTAGTTAAAATATGTAGAATAGTAGAAGAAACTGTGAAATTAGCTGAAATATGTAGAATAGCATAATAAATGTGTGAAATTAGCTGAAAAATGTGTAGAATAGCATGATAAAGTGTGAAATTAGCTGAAAACAGTAGAATAGTAGAAAAAAGTGTGAAATTAGCTGAAAAAAGTAGAATAGTAGAATAAAGTGTGAAATTAGCTGAAATATGTAGAATAGCATACTAAAGTGTGAAATTAGCTGAAAAAAGTAGAATAGTAGAATAAATTTTGAAATTAGTTAAAATATGTAGAATAGTAGAAGAAACTGTGAAATTAGCTGAAATATGTAGAATAGCATAATAATGTGTGAAATTAGCTGAAAAATGTAGAATAGCATGATAAAGTGTGAAATTAGCTGAAAACAGTAGAATAGTAGAAAAAAAGTGTGAAATTAGCTGAAAAAAGTAGAATAGTAGAAAAAAGTGTGAAATTAGCTGAAAAAAGTAGAATAGTAGAAAAAAGTGTGAAAGTAGGTGAAACAACTAGTAGTAAGTAGTTAGATGTGTGTGTGTGCATGTGTGTGTTACTGTCTGTGTTTGTGTCTGTGAGAGAGAAGCATAAAATGGCCGACATTAAACATATAGCATTTGATACATCAACAACAGTGAAAATAGCCCCTCCCCCCTCTCCTCCCTCAGGCAGGCTTAAGGTTGCCAAGCAACCACGGCCAACTGCTGTGCCCTAATCAGCAGAGCAGTTAATGCACCTGGTATAATTTCAGTTGGAAATACCCAGAGAGAGGGAGAGAGAAAGCAAATGAAGGGCCTCGAACAGACAACATTAAATGCCAAACGGTGTGTCGTATCCAAAAGCCGAAATATTCGTGATCGGCGGCTACTTCTCGACCAGTTCTGTGCCCAGTTTGAGAGCGAAATGTTAAAAACTCTGGTCTGGGTCGTCAGGTAAAGAGCAGATGCTCCCTGCTGCTTCTGGTAATTTCTCCTCTCAAATTAATATTGCCGCTTATGGAGCTGTGGAGGGGTGTGGGTGGGGAATCTCTGTGTGTCAGGCCAAAACTATAATACTCACAGCTTCAGCAGTGGTACCTATGCGACGCTGACAAATTTTCCTACGTTTTTATGTATAAATCGTGTCTGTAGTGTGAAATTTGTGGCCACAGGAGCAGTTTACGTTTTATTTTTTGACCGATTTTTTTCTCTCCTCCACACTCTAGCTGATGATGTCATCCACTGTGGCCCAAAAGATTCCGTCCAATACACACCCATTATAAACCCTGAATTTTGATCAAAACCCTTCTCACCTTTGAGCCTTCATAGTTTAAAAACGGTAAAAGATTTTTAAAAAAGTTAAATACGAGTTTAATAGTTTAATATCTTGTGTACATTTTGAACTTTGAATGAAGTTTGTAGTAGTAGTAGAAGTAGTTTAAAATGTAGAATGTTTGTAAAAGTTTGTAGAAGTTTGTACAATGTATTTCAAATGGGAAAATATTTGTAGAAATAGTTGAATAATTTGTAAAATATTAATATTAGAAAAAAGTTTTTTGATAAGCCAGCATGTGCTGAATGAGCTGAATCTAGTGATATAAGTTTTGTTTTTGTAGTACAAAATTTGTAGGATCCTTGGGGTACCGAAAAACGTACGGAAGAAGAAAAATAATAATAATAATAAAGATTTGAAGAACAATAGTGTGGGCGCCCTCTGGGCCCCCACACCAATAATAAAGATTTGAAGAACAATAGTGTGGGCGCCCTCTGGGCCCCCACACCAATAATAATAAAGATTTGAAGAACAATAGTGTGGGAGCCCTCTGGGCCCCCACACCAATAATAATAATAAAGATTTGAAGAACAATAGTGTGGGAGCCCTCTGGGCCCCCACACCAATAAAGATTTGAATAACAATAGTGTGGGCGCCCTCTGGGCCCCCACACCAATAAAGATTTGGATAACAATAGTTATCCCCCACACCAATAATAACTAGAAAACTGCATTTCCTGCGGAAATACGGTGTGGGGGCCCTCTGCCGCCCGTCGTCGCACGGCGTTCCCCCACCTCTCTCTCCCCACATTCCTGCCCCTCTTTAGCCATCTTTACACAATAAACCTTGAAAAGGCCAAACAATGCATGTCTAAAAAATGTGAAATGAGCTAAAAACAGTAGAATAGTATGGAGTGGTACAATGTTGTGTAATACTGTAGAAATTTGTAGGAAAAGGTAGAATTTTAGAAAGTAGCCAGGTATGTGTGTCTATGAGTAGAACAGTTTGAAGTGGTAGAAGTGTGAAATTAGCTGAAATAAGTAAAATAGTAGAATACAGTGTGAAATTAGCTGAAATAAGTAGAATTGTAGAATAAAGTGTGAAATTAGCTGAAATAAGCAGAATAGTATCATAAAGTGTGAAATCAGCTGAAATAAGTAGAATAGTAGAATAAAGTGTGAAATTAGCTGAAATAAGTAGAATAGTACAAGTGTGAAAATAGCTGAAACAACTAGCAGATAGTAGTAGTATAATAATTTGTGAAATATGAATAGTAGAAATTAGTAAGGAGAAGGAGAAGTAGTTTAAATTGAAGAAGGTTTGTAAAAGTTTAGTAGGTTAGTGTAGTAGTAATGTCTTAAATGAGCTCAATTTAGCACTATGATTTTTATTTCTGTAGTACAGAAATTGTGGAAGTAGGTGTGTGTGTGTGTGTGTGCATTTGTCTGTGACTGTCTGTGTGTCTCTCTATTTGTCTGTTATCAGAAAGTGTGAAATTAGCGGAAATAAGTAGAATAGTATAAGAAAGTGTGAAATTGGCTGAAGTAATTAGAATAGTATAACAAAGTGTGAAATATGTAGAATAGTGTGATAAAGTGAAAAATTAGCTGAAATGAGTAGAATAGTATAATAAAGTGTGAAAATAACTGAAGTAATTAGAATATTATAATGAAGTGTAAAATTAGCTGAAAAAAGTAGAATAGTAGAATAATGTGTGAAATTAGCTGAAATATGTAGAATAGCATAATAATGTGTGAAATTAGCTGAAAAAAGTAGAATAGCATAATAAAGTGTGAAATTAGCGGAAAAAGGTAGAATAGCATAATAAAGTGTGAAATTAGCTGAAAAAAAGTAGAAGAGTAGAATAAAGTGTGAAATTAGCGGAAAAAGGTAGAATAGCATAATAAAGTGTGAAATTAGCTGAAAAAAGTAGAATAGTAGAATAAAGTGTGAAATTGGCTGAAGTAATTACAATACTATAATAATGTGTAAAATTAGCTAAAATAAGTAGAATAGTAGAATATAGGGTGAAATTAGCTGAAGTAATTAGAATAGTAGAATAAAGTGTGAAATTAGCTGAAAAAAGTAGAATAGTATAAGTGTGAAATTAGCTGAACAAAGTAGAATAGTAGAATTAAGTGTGAAATTAGCTGAAAAATGTAGAATAGCATAATAATGTGTGAAATTAGCTGAAGTAATTAGAATAGTATAATAAAGTGTGAAATTGGCTGAAAAAACTAGCAGATAGTAGTAGTATAATAATTTGTGAAATATAAATAGTAGAAATTAGTAAGGAGAAGGAGAAGTAGTTTAAATTGAAGAAGGTTTGTAAAAGTTTAGTAGGTTAGTGTAGTAGTAATGTCTTAAATGAGCTCAATTTAGCACTATGATTTTTATTTCTGTAGTACAGAAATTGTGGAAGTAGGTGTGTGTGTGTGTGTGTGCATTTGTCTGTGACTGTCTGTGTGTCTCTCTATTTGTCTGTTATCAGAAAGTGTGAAATTAGCAGAAATAAGTAGAATAGTATAAGAAAGTGTGAAATTGGCTGAAGTAATTAGAATAGTATAACAAAGTGTGAAATATGTAGAATAGTGTGATAAAGTGAAAAATTAGCTGAAATGAGTAGAATAGTATAATAAAGTGTGAAAATAACTGAAGTAATTAGAATATTATAATGAAGTGTAAAATTAGCTGAAAAAAGTAGAATAGTAGAATAATGTGTGAAATTAGCTGAAATATGTAGAATAGCATAATAATGTGTGAAATTAGCTGAAAAAAGTAGAATAGCATAATAAAGTGTGAAATTAGCGGAAAAAGGTAGAATAGCATAATAAAGTGTGAAATTAGCTGAAAAAAAGTAGAAGAGTAGAATAAAGTGTGAAATTAGCTGAAAAAGGTAGAATAGCATAATAAAGTGTGAAATTAGCTGAAAAAAGTAGAATAGTAGAATAAAGTGTGAAATTGGCTGAAGTAATTACAATACTATAATAATGTGTAAAATTAGCTAAAATAAGTAGAATAGTAGAATATAGGGTGAAATTAGCTGAAGTAATTAGAATAGTAGAATAAAGTGTGAAATTAGCTGAAAAAAGTAGAATAGTATAAGTGTGAAATTAGCTGAACAAAGTAGAATAGTAGAATTAAGTGTGAAATTAGCTGAAAAATGTAGAATAGCATAATAATGTGTGAAATTAGCTGAAGTAATTAGAATAGTATAATAAAGTGTGAAATTGGCTGAAAAAAGTAGAATAGCATAATAAAGTGTGAAATTAGCTGAAAAAAGTAGAATAGTAGAATAAAGTGTGAAATTAGCTGAAAAAAGTAGAATAGTAGAATAAAGTGTGAAATTAGCTGAAAAAAGTAGAATAGCATAATAAAATGTGAAATTAGCTGAAAAAAGTAGAATAGTAGAATTAAGTGTGAAATTAGCTGAAATATGTAGAATAGCATAATAAAGTATGAAATTAGCTAAAAAAAAGTAGAATAGTAGAATAATGTGTGAAATTAGCTGAAATATGTAGAATAGTAGAATAAAGTGTGAAATTAGCTGAAATATGTAGAATAGAATAATAATGTGTGAAATTACCTGAAAAAAGTAGAATAGTAGAATAAAGTGTGAAATTAGCTGAAATATGCAGAATAGTATAAGTGTGAAAGTAGCTGAAACAATTAGTAGTAAGTAGTTAGACGTGTGTGTGTGTGTGTGTGTGTGTGCATGTGTGTGTTACTGTCTGTGTGTCTCTCTATCTGTTTGTGTCTGTGAGAGTGAAGCATAACATGGCCGACATTAAAGATGTAGCCTTGATAGTCATTGATTACATCAACAACAGTGAAAATAGCCCCTCCCCCCTCTCCTCCCTCAGGCAGGCTTAAGGTTGCCAAGCAACCAGGACCAACTGCTGGGCCCTAATCAGCAGAGCAGTTAATGCACCTGGTATAATTTCAGTTGGAAATACCCAGAGAGAGGGAGAGAGAAAGCAAATGAAGGGCTGCGAAGACGTGGCGAAATATGCCAAACGGTGTGTCGTATCCAAAAGCCGAAATATTCGTGATCGGCGGCTACTTCTCGACCAGTTCTGTGCCCAGTTTGAGAGAGAAATGTTAAAAACTCTGGTCTGGGTCGTCAGGTAAAGAGCAGATGCTCCCTGCTGCTAAGATTTGAAGAACAATAGCCCTCTGGGCCCCCACACCAATAAAGATTTGGATAACAATAGTGTATAATAATCTTTATAATAATCTTTATTATTATTGCTAATATTTGGTGTTGGCGCCCTCTGGGAAGAAGTAGAATAAGCCGGGTGGATAATAAAGAGTGTGCTCTTTCAGGCACACTCAATAAAGAGTGTGCTCTTTCAGGCACACTCAATAAAGAGTGTGCTCTTTCAGGCACACTCAGGCACACTCAATAAAGAGTGTGCTCTTTCAGGCACACTCAATCATTTCCACATACACCCACAACACACACATCTATTTACAAACACAACCATATCCAGGTTTAACCCATTAACTCAACAAAAATAATTCAACTCTCAACACCCCTACTAATCCCCAATTGGCTCCTTCCGGAACTACAAAAATGGCGGCTGTTTCCTGGGGAAGGCTTTTGCCCGAACACCCTGAGGACAAAGGAGACTGGTGAGTACCATTTCACATTACACTTTACCTTTATATATATATATATATATATATATATATATATATAAATAAATAAATAAATAAATAAATAAATAAATAATCAGTTTTGCGAGCTAAGCTGCAACAGGGACTGCCCCCAGCAGTGAGAAGTAAGCTGGTGGAGGTGGTTGGACTTGGAAGAATGCAAAGGGTGTCTACACAGATCACCTAGCACATCAGGTTGGCAGAAAAAGAAACATGCCCAGAGAGAGCAGGATCAAGACACTCTTAGGAAACTCACCTAAGAGGTGATGCAATTAATGGATAAAAAAGAAGGAGAAGAAGCAGGCTCTAGTTATGCAAAGCCAAAGTCCTCCTCAACAGACCCAGTCACAACCAGACCAGGCTCAGCTTCAATCGCAAAGCCACAACAGCAGCAGGAGCTGCTTACTAGCATTGTGGATGCAGTCCTTGGCCAATCACAAGTATGGAGAGGAAGAGGCGGAGGAAGCTTAGGAAGAAGTTCTCAGAGTTTTCAGAAGTTTTAACTGTGGACAGATTGGACACTTTGCTCATAATTGTAGCCAGCCATGCAGAGATTTTCCCAGAGGAAGCTTCAGAGGAAGATCTAGGTATCCGCCCGGAGGACCAGTGAACCCCAACAGGGGCCCGGAACCAGGATTCTAGGGATCCCCAGAAGATCCGTGGGGAAGGTGTCAGCTGGTAGTGTTAGGACTGAGACTGACAAGATCCAACAATACTGGTGAAAATAAATGATCAACCTTTCAGAGTGATGGTTGCTAGTGGAGCTGCTTTTACCTGTATTCATCCTAAAGATGCTACTCACCTCTCCATGTCTGGCAAGTTTGTGCGGACAATCAGATTTGAGGGTATTAAACAGCTGATTCCCACCAGAGTACCAATTGAGCTCTGCTATAAAAATCAGAAGATCATGATACCTATATTAGTGTAAGAGCACACTCCCATTGCACTCTTGGGGAGAGATGCATTGTGCAGATTAAATTGCACAATACAGTAAAATGTACGCCTGATGGATGTCTGGTTGAAGTGCCTTCTAACTATTGTCATTATGGAGGGGGCGTGGTGCATCAGCTGTGGGAGAGAGGTGTAGGGAGGGCTCAAGAGAGCAGCGCCAAGTGAGAGTGGTGAGCACACCGGTTCCCTGTTGAGCTAATCACGCTGTCTTTTACAACAGTAGGGTGCTGAGAGATAGACAGACACCTGCGCATGAATTTGGACGATCACAGCTGCCGGCAGCACTGTAGAAGCAGACGCCTGCGGACGACACCGACTGAGCTGTTGTGTGCAGTGTATAAAGATAAACATATTAAAATCATCACTGGTTGCGTCTTCCTGCTGAGAATCCACAGTGGTGTTGGACCACGCCACATTGGTGCCCAACATGTTTCAGCAGGGAAAAAAAGGCAAGGGATGACAGAGCGACAGCAACTGATTATGTCTCTGGCACAGATGCTGATGGACATCACAGCCATGAACTGGGACCAAGCAGTACTCAGCAAGCAGCAGATGCAATGCTCCAGGACCAGGCGGAAAGACAGACCCAGCTGTTGGAGGTGAGGATAAACCGGGCCGGGGCGGCATCTCGGGCCCCCTCGCTAGTTGGACTCATGCTCTATAAAATTTCTGAACACGACAACCCACAGACATTTCGGAAGTGTTTGAGGCGATAGCAACAGCATGCAGCTGGCCAGGGGCAGAGTGGGCCGTGTGGCTGCTCCCCCTGTTGTTGGGGGACGCTCAAACTGTGGCGCTCCACGTGCCTGCCCCCTCCCAAGGACAGTATGGGGACATAAAAAGGGCCATCCTCGATCTGATGGGTTTCTCAGCAGAGGACCATTGCCACAGGTTTCAGGGAGCCAGGCTGGGACCCGCTGATTGGCTGTTTGCTTTTTGTCGTTTGGAGGAGCTCCTACAGGCCACCTCAGGCTGGGTGTGCAGCCACCGCCCCGGCGGACCTAGCCGTGGCCATCACCCTGGCGAAGGACCATCTGGCCGTTCTCTCCAGAACCCAGGCAGATGAGGGTCGGCCAGCCTCTCCCGCCTGTACCCCGGAGAAGACCTGCGCCTGGTCCCCCGACACACACACCCACTCGACCCACTCCTCCTCCCCAAACTAATCCTTCCTCTCCTTTTCTTTCTTCACCAGGATCCAGCCGCTACAGGCACTGATCTCAGCACACTAACGGTTCATCAGGCGGCAGGGCAGGAGTGTTGGAGGTGTGGACAACCAGGACACCGCTGTGAGTGCCCACTCATGGAGTTCAGCCAGGGTTGTCGGCCCTCCAGCACCCTCCCTCAGTCCAGGAGGGACGTACATCATTCTGGTAAGGATTTGGGGGGGGTACACATCAGGCGATGGTGGACTCAGGCTGCTCATCAGAATCTGATTCGACCCAGGGCTTTGATAGAGACAGGATGGGTGGAAGTGTGGTGTTAGGTTAGGTGTGTGCATGGGGATATTCACAGATACCCTGTAGTACCAATGGAAAGTTAGTTTAAGGGTAAAAAACATAGTGTGAAGGCTGCGGTTAGCACCCGCCTGACGCCACCCCGATTCTGGGTACTGATTGGCCAGGGTTTGATAAGCTAGTGGGGCAGTGTGTGGGGGTGCGTTCATGGCCGACAGGGACATTGGATATGTGCGCTGTGCTCGGTGGTGACGTGAGGTCATCCGACACTGCAGAAGGGGAGGTGGAGCCAGCGGTGCCTTCACAGGAGTCATCACCGCAGTCTTGTGATGATATCTACGCTTTGCCTTCGACCAAGTGATAATAATTGATGGTCACATGGTGTGCCCTGACACAACGTTAACATATCCACATTTTTCATTACGCAGGGACAGATTATACAGAACGAGCCATGACACTCAGGTGAAATAATTACCCAGTTGCTGGTACCAAAAAGCCGCCGGGAAATAGTCTTCCAGGTGGCTCATTATAACCCAATGGCTGGGCATATGGGGTGTGAAAAGACACTGAACCATGTAATGGCCTGATTCTTTTGGCCTGGCATTTGGGCAGACATGCGCCGCTGCTGTGCGTCTTGTCCTGAATGCCAGTTGATTAACCAACCGGCCATCCCGAGAGCGCCCTTAAGCCCATTACCATTGATTGAGGTCCCATTTGAACATATTGAACATACACATAGATATCGCTTTGTGTTAGTTCTTGTGGATTACGCAACACGATATCCAGAGGCAGTGCCGCTGCGCACCATCTCTGCAAAGAGTGTGGCACAGGCACTGTTTCAAGTTATCTCCCGGGTGAGGATCCCAGAAGAGATTGTGCTACCAGGTGCTCCTTTCGTGAGGTAGTCCGCCAACAACAGTTAAAAACAGGATGTTTCTCTCTTCTTTTGTTCTGTCTTGTGCAAAACATTCCCTGAGTCATTTCCTGAGATACCCCTGCACACAGCATAACTGTGTGTCTCTGCTGTGTTGCACATCAACTGTCATATTCATTAGCATCATTACACATTCTTTAAGCATTGTAATTACATATTTGCTCTGGACTACTTTTTAGTGCATGAATAGCCGGTGCGTCTGTGCTATACATCTACATCCACAAGCTGGAGGATAAAATCACTCCTAGGGATGTGATTTTGATGCAGGAAGCAGTTCATGCCATAGACAAACAGCTGTGGGTGGACAGAGGTGCTAGTCAGGACTCCACAGGCTTGTGGAGAAACCATGAGGGACTGATACTGGCACCGCCTGACTGGGTGGGTATAATGATTCAGGAGGCACATGGGCAAGCCCATGTTGCAAGGGGGGGAGGTTAGAAGGAAAATAACCAAAGAGTATGGTAAATTGATCATGTCATATGAAGATGTGCAATCTGTTTGAAGAATAACGTCAGTAGGGTTGTAGTGACACCTCCTGGACATATTCCAACACTTAATGACCCTATGCACGAATTAGTTATTCACTACATGTGGCCTGTTGAACAGAAAAGATACATGCTTGTTGTGGTAGGTTTTCACGATGGCCTGAAGCTTGTCCCATCAAACGGAAAGATGCTCAATCCGTTGCTAAGTTCTTGTGGTGTGAAGTTGTGCCCCCTTGGTGTCACGGTTCAGAAGCAGATCAGAACAAGAGTTGAAGTGTAACAATTTATTAAGCAAATAGTGAATACATGACAGAAAAGGGGAGCAGGCAGGCGAGAGTGGGGGTCCAGAGGAGGGGATTATCCAGAGATAATCTGGCAGGCTTGGAGGGTGGTGGGGGGAGAGGTCCACACGCTGGCGACACAAGGTGTAGGCTGAGTGGACTGGACTGATTCTTGAGGCAGAGAGACAGGGTGAATGGCGGACAAAAAACAAACGGCAAGAGGTAGGCAGAAACTGGCAGTTACAGGTACTAAGCAGAACTTTTGTCTGAAATCTGTAGATGTGTGGCTGCCCCTAAATACTGCAGCCAGTTGATGAGGAGCAGGTGAGGTGACGACGTCAGCCAGGTGTGAGTGGTCAGGTACAGACACGCCCCCTCAAGCACTGCCAGGAGAAAGACACCAGACACACACAAACATGGACCAGTCATCCTGACTGGGGATTCGTGACAGATGGGGTTTATCTGATCGCATAAGTAGCGACAATGGACGTGAGTTTGTAGATAAAACAGTGAAGCTGATTCTACAAAAGCTAGGAATCAAACAGCATCTTGGAGCAGTCTACCACCCCTAAAGACAGGGAAGTTGTGAAAAAATGAATGGAGTAATTCAAAACCGAGTTATTAAAATCTGTCAACATACAGGATTAAACTGGGTAGCGGCGCTTCCACTTGCATTAATGGCATGTCGCATTAACTGGTGTATGGAGTTGTGTGAGTTGCATATGACACCACATGGGTTGTATTGTTGTATTGTATTATTGTGGAGAAATTGCTAAAGTCAAAGGAGATCAAAGGAAGGAAGAAAGTGTTCAGGAGCCTCTGATGTCTTATGCTGTATTATTTATTGACACTTGGCCAAGGAGAATTAGAGACACTCTCAAAGTACATCAGAAGTGCCTGAGTTGGTCTCACATTCTGCTCCACTTTTGCTGGTGGATAGACTTTAAACCCCAAGATATCATCACAAATACTATACGGCCAGAATTAGGTAAAAGAGAATGCTTCAAGGATGGTGTCATTGTCAACATATTTTAGTCTGGAGACACAAATGTCTGTTTATGCAGATTGGAATGTCAATGGCAAGCCAACTATTATGTCTAAGCATGCAGCACTACATTTCTTCGACCCTGGTCACCACAGTGTTGAGATAGGATGGCACCTACTGTTGCCAGTAACCTACTGTTACCATGACTCTTAGGAGAGTAAATAATGGCTATGAAAGGAATCAAAATAATAATTGCTTCCGTAGGAGGAAGTAGCACTCAAACAGAAAGATCATGAAAACTCAGACTCAAACAAAAGACGCTCTAGCCGAAGGATGACTTAACTCAGTAAAGAACATACTAAACTAAAGGGGGGGGGCCCTCCACTCCTGTCTCCCCACCTGTTGCGGTCAGGCTTCCAAGGTGGGCAGAAACCTCTGCTTCACCTCCACCTTGAGATCTGACCTTTTCTTTTAAACCTTTTTGATCCCACGACATTGACAGCCTCACACACACGCTCCCACTCACATCTTTTTTTCGTTTTTCTAACCCTATCATGATCTGATCGGATAAAGTGAATCTCAGGTCCAGGGCCTATTTAAATTGATTTACATATTTAAATGGAGGCGTGGACAGGGAGGAGTTTGGCACCTCTGCATGTGCGCTCAATTCCACGTTGATTGGGATCTACAAAAGAAACGTGCTTGGATCCATGCGTACGCACACTTTGATACATATGAATTTTTTTGTGCATACAAGTTTCCTGGTTTAGGCGTGCAGCAAGTTCCACGTGGAAATCCATGCAAGTATTCATCTTTGATGCTGCTTGCATGGTCTTCAGGGGGGGATTCAGCCATGATAGCTGCACTATTTGATGTGATCTTGTGCAACCAGAGGCTGTTGTGGGAGAGCATCTCTTGTACCTGCTTCACCACGCTGATGGCCTCGGACTCTGTTGCAAACAACTTAAGAGCGTTGTCAACATAAAAGTCTTTCTCAATGAATGCTCTGACATCAGAGAATTCAGATTCTGCTTCTTTCGTTGCTCTCGTGAGGCAGTAGATTGCTACAGCAGGAGACAGTGTGTGCCAAACACATGCACACGCATTCTGTAGTCCACAATGTCACTGTCCCAGTCTCTGTGCTCCTCCTTGACTACAAATCAGTAAAACATGTGTTGAATATCTGCAGTCACAGCTATTTTCTCTTTAGTGAACCTAATGAGGATACCAAACAGGTCATTGTCATTGTCAGATCTGGGCATTTGAACAGGACATGCAGGACTCTGTATGCTGACTGTCAATCATCTTTTGCATGAACTGCATGTAATGTTCTTTAATGGCAGGTTTCTTCTCTAGTCTGTGGCAGTGTGTGACTTTTGTCTTTTCATGGCATAAGCCCTGTTGTTTGGCAGACGTTCTCTCAGAGTCAGAAAAGGTAGGGGTGCGACCCAGCTTTGAGTGATTTCTTGACATACCTCAGTATCCATGATCTTCGGGAAGTTGAGGTCATCAATGGACGGAGGTTGGTGATCTTTGTCGGTGCAGTGGAAGACGGAGGACTCCAGGTCGTCCCTGTGCAGCAGAGGCGTAGTGTGGATAGCGGCTTGCTGAGGTGAAGGATCATGAAGAACTGAGCGGCTGTGTGGAGGGTCTTTCACAGGCAGGTGGCTGGAACAGGGTGTGAGGTAGCTGGGGCAGCCATCTCCCAAGACAAGTTTTGAGGGAAGTGACTGAGGAGGGGCGGTGCACTGCGCCGAGGCACACATCGACGATCACCACCCAGCCTAGGTCTAGCTTTTGAGTGAATGGGGCATTGTCGGGGCCATTTATCTGTTTTCTGATCTTGTGTATACTCAAAATGTCCCTCCCTAACAACAGAAGTATCTTGGTACTGGAGTCTAACAGGGGAATCTCACTGGCTAAGCATCTCAGGTGAGGGTGATGCAAAGCTGCACTGGGTGTTGGGATTTCAAACTTGTTGTCTAGGAGTTCATTGCATTCAATGAGGACGGGGAGGGACGCAGGTCTTCTCGTCCAGTGACTATGCTGTATGCTGTACGAATGAGTGCTATTGTCGCTGAATATCTCAAAGAATTCTGAACATGCAATTATTAATTATTATTACTTTGCTCATCAATGATAGCATACACTCTGGTTGCTGCTTCTCTCTGACCTTGTGGGAAGAAACTAACTAAGCATATTTTGGAGCAACCTCTAGCACTCATCCCCTCACCACATACCTCAGTGGAGGGGTTTGATGTTACGCTGACATTCTGCACATGTTATGGTTTTGTCACAGTTCTTTGCAATGTGTGTGGTTGAAGCACAACAGCAGTAGCAGATGGAATTGTCTTTGAGATATTGCTTACGATCATCTAGCAGTTTGTCTCTAAAGCTCCTACATGCTCCTAATGAATGGGGCTTTTTGTGGATTGTGCATTGCTTGGTGAGATCTAGAGAATCAGCTTCAGGCTCACTTTTCTGGCTGGACTCTGCGACTTGAGTCTTGGACTGCAATGGGCTGGTTGACTTTACTCTGGATGCTTTTGGGTTTGTCTCTGTTTGTGGCAGGCGGAGGTGGCATGGTGACTCTAACTTGGATTGTTTCTTGCTTTGGCTTGGTTCTGGATGAAGTTGACAAACACGCTGAAGGGGGGAAAGGGAATCCATTGCTGTTGCTTTATCTGAGAGCTGTAGGACAGCCACTTCTTCTGTAGATTGTATGGTAACTTTTCTACGATTGCGGCTACTCCCCTAGCAGTGTCAAAGCAGGTTAGTCCTGGAAGGAATCAATCTTGCTTTGCTGCATACAGTTCCTGTAGCAGGTCGGCTAAGTCACATAACTTGGCTGGCTCTTTGTTGGAGATTTTTGGGAAGCTTTCCAGTCTGGCAAACAGCGCCCCTTCAATGGCTTCAGGGCTGCCAATACCTTCAGTGCACTGCCGGATGGCTTGGAGGCCACCCTGGGGGTCTCTAATGTAGGCTGCTCTCAGCCTGCGTGCTTGCAACTCTTTGCCAAGCCATTTAATCAGAAGGTCAGTCTCTTCTGCTACTGACAGGCCTATATTGTCTGACAGGCCAGTAATTCTCTACCTTATTGTCAAACTTCATCAGCTCTGTGGAGACGATCTGGTTTCTAGCAATGAACTTCACCAGGTCAGCCGTCTGGGAGCTATGGCTATCGTGGGTGTGGAGCAGGACTGGGTAGCCCATAGTCTTTTCCCCCCTGCCATGCTTGGTTGCTGGCTTGGAGTGGCACGTAGTACGGACTGGTGGCATGGATGGCTGCTATGGCTGTAGTAGTACCTGTGACGGCAGTGGCAGCCGTCTTGGAGCTGGTATCGGTCTCAGGGACTCTGCTGGTGGGTGTGTTGGGAACTGTGCAAGCAATGTCACTGGATGCTGTCCTGGAGGTCTTCTTTTTAAAGATTTTTTTTTGGCCTTTCATGCCTTTTAATGATAGAACAGCCGAAGATAGACAGGAAGAAGGGTGCAGAGAGAAGGGGAGTGACACGCAGTAAATAGCCGTCCGATGCGGGAGTCGAAGCTGCAGCGAGGGCTGTAGCCTCCGCACATGGGGCGGCCACTTAACCCACTACGCCACTGACCGCCCCTGTCCTGGAGGTCTTATGGCTGGCTGCATTGAAGGACATGCTGGTGGAAGCGGATGGCTGTGCCGGCTGGGCAAGGTGCTTTCTTGCTTTATGTCTCTCTGCGGTGGCACGTTGTGTGCAGTGAAATACCTTTGGTTCAGTTCTGACCTTGGTTCCCCGAGGCTGTTGTCATCATCTAATTCTGCTTGAAGAACTGCTGCTTCAGCTATTGCAGCCTCCATTTCTTTTCTACACTGCAATAACTCCAATTGAGCTTCTTGTTTGACACATTCAGCTTTCTGAAGTTTCAGTGCCATTTCCCTTTCAGAAAAGGCTGCTTTGGTTCTTGCTGCCTGAGCTTTGGCTTTAGCAGTTGCTAGCACGGTGCTCCTTCAAGAGCTGCATGTTGATCCGTGTTGAGATGGCGCACAAACAGAGCCTGATGCGGATAGCTCTGATCTCACCTCCCAGTCACACCAGAGGAAAGTTGCATTTCGGTTGGAGAATCAATGTCTTTTGGAGCAGCGGACATGTCTGGGCCAGTCACGTGCAGGATTGGTGAGCGCAGGTTAATGTTTTTTCTTGCTAGCAGTTTAAGTTCTGTCTTCTTGTTGACAGGCGAGGGTCTGCCGTTTCACTGTACTGGACTCACTCAACATATGCGCATTTAGCTATCCAGTGAGACAGCCAGGTGAGGTAAATAAAGAAAGGAGATGCTGCTTTATCCCAAGGTCTTTTTCTCCTCTCCTTTATTTTACAAATGGCAGTACATAAACAAGCTGTAAAACTGTAAACACAAATAAAAATACCTATTAGCTCATATTGTTTTTTTCATTCATTTCCAAATCCAAATGCAACACATACATTGTTTTCTACTGGGCATAAGCTGCCATTACATGGGAAACATAGGAATCTACACTTTGTAGTAACACATTAACTTCCTTCTTACACATCCCAACTCTCTTAAAAAAACATCAAAATTAAAAAACCTTATATTACACACAGTGTTACTCAGCGCCATTGCCCCCATGGGAAACCCCCCTCACTAATGTGCAGGGTTTGAAGAAACTTGTAAGCAGACGTGGGTCCAGGCCTAGAGCCAGGCCTGGGCAAAGGGTTCGTCGGCGAGTGCCTGGTGGTCGGGCCTTCACCCATGGGGCCCGTCCAGGCGGCGGGTGCGAAGAGAGTTGGGTGGCAGTTGGAGGTGGGGACCCTGGCGGTCTGACCCCCTGCTACAGAAGCTGGCTCTGGGGACATGGAACGTCACCTCTCTGGCGGGTAGGGAGCCTGAGCTGGTGCACGAGGTTGAGAGGTACCGGCTAGATATAGTCGGGCTCACCTCAATGCACAGTTTGGGCTTTGGAACAAGTTTCCTTGAGAGGGGTTGGATGCTCTACCACTCTGGAGTTGCCGCTGGTGAGAGGCGTAGAGCAGGGGTGGGAATGCTCGTTTCCCCCCAGCTCGGCGCCTGTACGTTGGGGTTCACCCCAGTGGACAAGAGGGTAGCCTCCCTTCGCCTTCGGATGGGGGGACGGGTCCTGACTGTCGTCTGTGCCTACTCACCGAACGGCAGTTCAGAGTACCCACCCTTTTTGGAGTCCTTGGAGGGGGTGCTGGAGAGCACTCCCCCTGGGGAATCACTTGTCCTCCTGGGGGACTTCAATGCTCACATGGGCAGTGACAGTGAGACCTGGAGTGGCGTGATTGGGAGGAACGGCCCCCCTGACCTGAACCCAAGTGGTGTTCTGTTATTGGACTTCTGTGCTTGCCATGGATTGTCCATTGTCCATAATCCACTCAGGTGAAGAGAGGAGTAGAGCTGTCAACTGGTCACCACCTGGTGGTGAGTTGGCTCCAATGGTGGGGGAGGACGGCGGTCAGACCTGGCAGGCCCAAATGTTCTGTGTGGGTTTGTTGGGAACGTCTGGCTGAATCTCCTGTCAGAAAGAGCCTCAACTCGCATCTCCGGGAGAGCTTCACTCACGTCCCAGGGGAGTTGGGGGACATTGAGTCTGGGTGGACCTTGTTCCGTTAAGCTAACGGGTATCAACATGCTAAGTGGAATGCAGCTTTTGCAGTTGCAGAGGCAAAAACTTGGGTGTGGGAGGAGTTCGGTGAGGCCATGGAGAATGACTTTTGAACGGCCTCGAGGAGGTTCTGGCCCTCCACCTGGGTCAGTGGAGGATATACTTCGAAGACCTCCTCAATCCCACCAGCACGTCTTCGACTGAGGAAGCAGAGTCTGGGGACCCCGTGGTGGGCTTGCCAATCTCTGGGGCTGAAGTGGCTGAGGTAGTCAAAAAGCTCCTCGGTGGCAAGGCCCCGGGGGTGGATGAGGTCCCCCGGAGTTCCTCAAGGCTCTGGATGTTGTGGGACTGTCTTGGTTGGCACGTCTCTGCAAAATCGTGTGGACATCGGGGGCAGTGCCTCTGGACTGGCAGACCGGGGTGGAGGTTCCCCTCTTCAAAAAGGGGGACTGGAGGGTGTGATCCAACTATAGGGGGATCACACTTCTCAACCTCCCCGGGAAGGTCTTTTCGGGGTCCTGGAGAGGAGGGTCTGCAAGATTTTCGAACTTCGGATTCAGGAGGAGCAGTGTGGTTTTCGTCCTGGTCATGGAACTGTGGACCAGCTCTATACCCTTTGCGCGGTCCTGGAGGGTGCATGGGAGTTCGCCCAACGAGTCTACATGTGCTTTGTGGACTTGGAGAAGGCATTTGACCATGTCCCCCGGGGAGCACTGTGGGGGGAGTATGGGGATCCAGACCCACTAATACGGGCTGTCTAGTCCCTGTACTCCCAGTGCCAGAGCTTGGTCCGCATTGCCGGTAGTAAGTTGAACTTGTTTCCAGTGAGAGTTGGACTCCGCCAGAGCTGCCCTTTGTCACTGATTCTGTTCATAACCTTTATGGATAGAATTTCTAGGCGCAGTCAGGGCGTTGAGGGGCTACGGTTCGGTGGCCTCAGGATTGGGTCACTGCTTTTTGTGGATGACCTGGTCTTGTTGGCTTCATCGGAGCGTGACCTTCAGCTCTCTCTGGAGTGGTTCGCAGCCAAGTGTGAAGCGGCTGGGATGAGAATCAGCACGTCTAAATCTGATGCCATGGTTCTCAGCCGGAACAGGGTGGAGTGCAGTCTCAGGGTCAGGTCGGTCGAGATCCTGCCTCAGGTGGGGGAGTTCAAGTATCTCGGGGTCTTGTTCATGAGTGAAGGAAGGACGGCGCGGATTGGTGCAGCTTCTGCAGTGATGCAGACTCTGTGGATTCTAGAGATAGGGTGAGAAGCTTGGCCATCCGCGTTGAGCTCGGAGTAGAACCACTACTCCTCCGCATAGAGAGGAGCCAGTTGAGGTGGCTCGAGCACTTAGTGAGGATGCCTCCTGGACACGTCCCTCCAGAAGGCAGCCCCGGGGAAGACCCAGGACACGCTGGAGGGACTATGTCTCTCGGCTGGCCTGGGAACACCTTGGGGTCCCCCTGGGAGAGCTGGACGAAGTGGCCCGGGAGAGGGAAGTCTGGGCCTCCCTGCTGAAGCTTGTTCTGGTAAAGGCTCGTACTAACTGAAGCCAAAACTCATTCCAAACGATAATACAAATAGGAACCATACACCAAACCTGCCGTTACCCCAAATGGCCAGTAGATGGCAGTAATACACTGTAAATAACCAAAGAAACACAAAATGAATTGAAGCTGCAAGCAGCATTGGACGGGCCCTCGCACTCCCGAACTCGACTGGGTTGGTACGTCGGAAGGCACCAGGCGGAAAACACGTGAGCCTTCGAAGCCTTCAAAGCAGTTTGTGCAAGTTGACTAGCCGGAATTAATTAGCCAGAATTGAACAGTGTTGACAGTGCACTGCTTCCCGCGCCTGAGCTGCCGGATATTGGTCCAGAACCTCCTCAAAGCCATTCGAAAGTCATTCTCCATGGCCTCACCGAACTCCTCCCACGCCCGAGTTTTTGCCTCTGCAACCGCAGAAGCCGTGTTCCGCTTGGCACGTCAATACCCATCAGCTGCTTCAGGGGTCCCACAGGCCAAAAAGATTCTGTAGGCCTCCTTCAGCTTGAGAGCATCCCTCACCGCCAGTGTCCACCAATGGGTTTGGGGGTTGCCGTTGTAACAGGCACCAACCACCTTGTGGCCACGGCTCCGGTCAGCTGCCTCGACAATGGAGGGACCGAACAAGGTCCACTTGGACTTGGACTTGGACAATGTCCCCTGCCTCCCCCGGGACGTGAGTGAAGCTCTCCAGGAGGTGCGAGTTGAAGCTATTTCTGACAGGAGATTCAGCCAGATGTTCCCAGCAAACCCGCACAGAATGTGCGCCATCCTCAGCCACCACCAACTCACCACCAGGTGGTGATAAGTTGACAGCTCCACTCCTTTCTTCACCCGAGTGTCCAAAACATATAGCCACAAGTCCAACGACATGACCACAAAGTCGATCATCAAACTGTGGCCAAGGGTGTCCTGGTGCCAAGTGCACATATGGACACCCTTATGTTTGAACATGATGTTCATTATGGACAATCCATGGCGAGCACAGAAGTCCAATGACAGAAGGCTACCCTGTCGTCTACCCAACTCCAGAGTGGTAGAGCATCCAAACCCTCTCAAGGAAACTGGTTCCGGAGCCCACACTGTGCGTTGAAGTGAGCCTGACTATATTTAGCCGGTACCTCTCAACCTCTCGCACCAGCTCAGGCTCCTTCCCCACCAGAGAGGTGACGTTCCACATTCCCAGAACCAGCTTCTGCAGCAGAGAGTCGGACCGCCAGGTTCCCCGCCTCTGAAGAACAGTTTTCAGAATGTTTATTATTATTGAATTTGTGAATATAAGACCTAGCCCAAGAGAAGAGAGGGGAGAGTTTCTTTGAATAAAGTCCTAATTATTCAAGTCAAGGTGAGTTGCGGCTCTTTTCTTCCCAAGCGTCCGCAGACTGACTTCGGCAGCCACGAAAAGTCACCACAACTATCTCCTTTAAATTAATTTTTAACGGTTCAAACTGCTGTGAAGAGTCCAGAGTTAAAGTATTAGAGTGTTAGTATAGTAATAATAGTAATAGTACTAATAATAATGTAGCATTAAGTGTTAGTGTGTTTACGTGAACAGAGTTACTGTGTAATAATATTGCACTTTGTTTATAAGAAGCTGTGCTCACATAGCAGGAACTCCAGTTTTTAAAGTGTCAATGAAATGAAAAAAAAAGACTTCCTCTATATAATTTTGACAGTAGGAAAAGCACATGTCATAAAATTGGTAATGGTTGAATTTCTTTAACGGTTTTAATTTCAGGGACCAGGTAATGTAAATGCAACAATTGTATATTAAATTATTATGGGAAAAATAAACAAAAAAACTCTTAAATCTCATGGCCTGGACCATAAAATAATGTCCTTGAATTAAATATGACTGTCTGTCCAGGTTTTTTCAAGACAGCAGAAAATTCACAGAGCTCCTTTGTACTGGTAAAGACCAGCTCTGTGTTACATTTGAGAGCAGTAGGACTGAAAAAGGACGGTTTAACAATGTGTAAAATCGCAAATGAGCTAAACCTTTCATTGACAAAGAAAAAATGGAAGTCAACATTTTTTCCCTGTAATCACTCATATAGCTGGCATCCTCATGCAGGTTGAAAAATAAGTTATTTTAAGTAATAAGTTGTTTAAGTAATTTCATTACGAACATAGTTGCTTTTTTTTTTAATTCATTTATTTTTAGTGTGATCATTACCATAGTTTGAATTCCTCTTATTATTTTCTTTTTTTCAGAATTCAATAAAGCTGAGGTCATGGCTATTAGTCTAGATCAAATTATTGAGTTCAGATGACTTGTACGTTGTTTAAATGTCCTCTGTTATGTCTTCGTGGTAACATGGCTACAGCATCCAGGTTTATTAAAACTGTGACCTTGGAGAAGAATAGTGGAGCTAACATGGGCCACACTGAAAATAAAATTGTTCCAAAATCCCTTCCCTTGTATTTATTGAGTGCTATAGGTGTATAAACACATACTGATAAACACACACATTAAACGCACACTAAATAATGTTTGTGCAAAGAAAATAAATGACAAAAATCAGACTCAGCCTGATAGATGAAGAGATGAACTACATTCACTTACAACAGCCTGTGATAGTGCAATGTCTACACACACACACACATACGCACACACGTGCACACACACACAGACACACAGATCTCAGTAGCGATTTGGGTGTGGACCTCCTCGGCCTCTCTGTAGGATCTGATTCCATCTCTACAAGACAGACATAGAAAGGAACTGAAGTTTACAAGCATGACCTGTAACTCTATAGACATACACCATGTTATGAAATGGTATGAAATATCAATGGTATGAAATGGCTGCTGTCTGTGTGTGCATTACAATGTAAATCGCACCTTGACCTTCCTGCCCATTTTGTCCTTCCACTTCTGAGCAATAGAGCTGTCAATCAGGAGCAGCCTAAAACCACAAACACACAGTGAGGTTTATGGAGGGTTCCCACAGTGTTTTATAGTCGAGGTGCCCCTGCATGAACCTTCAGGCAAATGACACATTGTATTTTTGATTCTCAGAAATCAATCAAGTCAAATTTAGTTTGAAATAGAAGAGATTAAGGGCAGATTCAGACAAGATCAGGCACTGAAGGTTTCCATTTATTTGAATGCACTGCACTGCAGATCAGAGAACAAGATGAAGTTAGTTTAGTTAGATAACCATCAACTGGACACATGGGTTTACTGCATCACATTTCACAGTCTGGGCTTATATCTAGCCAATTTCCTGGAGGAAACCATGATGTTAGTAACAGTACTTATACCTCCTGTTAGTCATACCTGGACGTCTCCTCATTCTCATAACCCATAATGAGGTAGTCCTCCCCAGGAGACAGAGAAGGACACAGGCAGGAGGATGAGTAATAGAGTGTCTGTGCCTCTTTAGGAATGTTGACCAGAGAAGACTTGAGCACCTCCTTCACCT
The DNA here is from genome assembly GCA_023373845.1 of Nibea coibor. Taxonomy (NCBI): domain Eukaryota; kingdom Metazoa; phylum Chordata; class Actinopteri; family Sciaenidae; genus Nibea; species Nibea coibor. Next base: position 69,155 of record JALLKU010000179.1, on the reverse strand, counting down.
CCACCACTGCTGTGGGCTCCAGTCCGCGATTCCTCACCTCCTTCACTCTCGCCCTGATCACTGAAAAAGAAAGTCATTAGCATACTTTGACACTGAACAGTCAGCAGTCAAACACTTGGTTTAAATATGGTTTAAATATCAAAATCATTGAATTGAACAATTGTATACATTTTCTTTGAACCAGTAGTTTGTAGTTGTATTAACTAAGTTGGGTTTACTGGGGTCCGAGCAGTGAAGCTGCGGGAACCCATTGTTTTTCTACAGTTTTTGAGGTCCAAGCAGCAAAGCTCCGGCAACCCATTGTTTTTCTACCTTATTTGGCCAATTCTCACAAAAATTGACAGACACGATCTTCAGACCAAGCCGCAAAAAAGTTAGGAGATGGATTTTTCAATTTCAAATTTGTTTGCCCGCTACAGCTTATCAAAATTGGTGGTGTGATTGATCCATTAGCTTGGACCCCTCATTGCTGCTTGTAGCTATATTTAGTGCCCGAGCACGCACTGTGTGCAAGGCCCTATTGAATTTCAAATGTTTATTATTTTTTTTCGTTTTTTTTATTATTAGGGCCAGAGCACGCACTGTATGTGAGGCCCTATTGAATTTCAAATGTTTATTATTAGGGCCCAAGCACGCACTGTGTGCAGGGCCCTATTGTTTTTCGAATGTTCATTTTCTTTGCCTACCCCCCCCAAAGTCGGGCGTAAAATTACGTATTTTGGGGGTCTCGCACATGGACGTACAAAAATGGCTCTACGGCGCCACCTACGTTTTCGTTTTCGGAGGAGCACCTCGACACGGTTTCATCCACGTGTATGAAATTTAGTGGGAGTATGTAACATACAGAGACACACAAACAAGCCTCTTGCAGCCATGGTCTAACTCCAAGAGGAAGTCCACCATTGTGAATCATATTTTGCCACGATTTTGGACATTTCCACACCTCGTACTAAGACAAACTCCTCCTAGAGCTTTGTTTTGATCGTTGTCAAATTTGGACCGTACGATCTACAGACATGGGCGATGTTAAATTGCGAAGCTTTTAACTTTTCATCAAAGGAATTTTTCGTGGCGGCGTTTTAAATTTTGATGTTTCGCCAAGGAACAGGAAGTGGGAGTAATTTGGCTGTAACTCACACATACATTGTAGAATCAGACTGAAATTTCACATGTTTGATTGTAGTCCAGGCCTGAACAAATGTATACAACAATATTCAGTTATGGACACAGCGCCACCTGTTGGCGACAGGAAGTGTCATATTTTACTTGACGAGTGATGACTGTCATACTACTTTGGCTTTTTGCTGTTTTGGGCGGTTGAGAAGGGGTCCTATTTGAACAAACTCCTCCTAGGTATTTTATCCAATTGACTTCAAACATGGTCGGTGTGTTCATATAGACTTCCTGAGTATCAGTTATCAAACTTAGGAATTTTAAGGAAACTGTGTGGCCGTGGGGCTCCATAAAAAGATTCAAAGAAGAAATTAAAGCTGCAAGCAGCGTTGGACGGGCCCTCGCACCTCCGCACCTGTCGGGGGGGTGGCACGTCGGGGGCCACAGGCCTGACACCGGGCGGAAAACATGTGAGCGGTATCTTTGAAAATTTCTAGGGGGCGCTACAGAACCGTTTTACATCGGGCAGTCTAGCTCCAAGAGATTTTTTTGTAGCCCTTGTGATCGTGCATGTGTACGCCAAATTTCAGACACGTAGGTGAAACGCTGTGGCGGGCCTGCTTCGTTAAATGTATCTAGGTGGCGCTATTGCTCATCGCAAAAATTCAAATGCAGTGCATGTGTTCAAGGTGGACCTCTCATCAATGCATTGAAATTTGGGGCAGGTCAGACCAAGTACGCGTAAGTTAGAGCAATATTTACAGTCATGGCGAGACATTGATATTCGACACATCGTCACGGCCACGCCATCTGATGAAAAGTTGAAATTATTTCTCAGATGTCAACACCAAGGCCTTGACAACATCCACACCTAGTTTAAGGTGGATATACTCAAACACTTTGGAGGAGGCTATCGTCAAGTAAAATATGACACTTCCTGTCACCAACAGGTGGCGCTGTACCCATAACTGAATATTGTTGTATACATTTGTTCAGGCCTGGACTACGATCGAACATGTGAAATTTCAGTCTGATTCAACAATGTATGTATGAGTTACTCCCACTTCCTGCTCGATGGCGAAACATCAAAATTTGCCACACTGCCACAGACACGCTGTTTGACCAAAATTAAAAAGCTTCACAATTTAACATCACTTGTGTCTTCAGACTCTACAGTTTAAATTTGAAGGCAATCTGACCAAATCTCTAGGAGGAGTTCGTTCAAATATGACTCCTTCTCAACTAGCCCGAAACACCAAAAATGGTGATTTTCATTCTTAAATATCTCACTTCCTGTTAATTTTAGCCCCTTGCTCCAAGAGATGTTTTTGTAGGTCTTGCCCTGTTCTACAATTCAGCTGAGTTTCATAAGTCAAAAAGTTCAAGGGGGCACTATAGAGCGATTTTGCACCGCCCTCTCATTAATTATGCAGCCGAACGTTGCATAATTCTGTTCTTAACAACCCCAAGAAGTTTCAGACAGGTCTGAGAATGTATATGAAAGCACAGCAGCTTTGCCTGAAAATCAGCCAAAAAGTCAATGGAGTTCCATTTTTTATTGAAAAAATCTGCATGTTCGACTTTGACGCGCCGTCACGGCCACGCCATCTGATGAAAAGTTGAAATTATTTCTCAAATGTCAACACCAAGGCCTTGACAACATCCACACCTAGTTTGAGGTGGATATACTCAAACACTTTGGAGGAGGCTATCGTCAAGTAAAATATGACACTTCCTGTCACCAACAGGTGGCGCTGTACCCATAACTGAATATTGTTGTATACATCTGTTCAGGCCTGGACTACGATCGAACATGTGAAATTTCAGTCTGATTCTACAATGTATGTGTGAGTTACAGCCAAATTACTCCCACTTCCTGTTCCTTGGCGAAACATCAAAATTTAAAACGCCGCCGAGAAAAATTCCTTTGATGAAAAGTTAAAAGCTTCGCAATTTAACATCGCCCATGTCTGTAGATCGTACGGTCCAAATTTGACAACGATCAAAACAAAGCTCTAGGAGGAGTTTGTCTTAGTACGAGGTGTGGAAATGTCTAAAATCATGGCAAAATATGATTCACAATGGTGGACTTCCTCTTGGAGTTAGACCATGGCTGCAAGAGGCTTGTTTGTGTGTCTCTGTATGTTACATACTCCCTCAAAATTTCATACACGTGGATGAAACCGTGTCAAGGGGCCCCTCTGAAAACGAAAACGTAGGTGGCGCCGTCCATGTGCGAGACCCCCAAAATACGTAATTTTACGCCCGACTTTGGGGGGGTAGGCAAATTTTCGTGAGTTTTCGAGTACATATAGGCTGTCGACAATGCGATTTACTTTTAGGAAGAAAATGACCAAACGAAAAACAATAGGGCCCCCACACAGTGCGTTCTCGGGCCCTAATAATAATAATAAAAAAAATAATAAACATTCGAAATACAATAGGGCTTCGCACACTGTGTGTGCTCGGGCCCTGATTGGCAGGAATCACCTGGTGATGGGCTTGTAATTCTCAGCAATTCAAGTGTTGGGCTTTTATATACTTTCTCAGAGCTGTCTTAAATTTCTTGTGGTTATTAAGACCAATGCAAATTTCGGTTGCACAATTAATTTGGTTTATTTCAGTTTGCTATTGGCTGATTATGGAGGCAGGTAACATATGGTGGAAGCTTTTATCTGAAGAAACTTACAAAACTATCAAAGTCAAAACTATAGTGGACTCTGCTTGTTCTGAGTGGACAGAGATACACACTGTGTAGTCATAAGGCCATAACCCCTATAGTGATTGTCCTGCATGGGTGGGGCAGTTACTATACTCAATAGGCAGAGTGTGAAAGTAAAATACAACAATTTTCTGTCTCATATTTCTAAAAACTGGAATTGTCCCAAGTGACTCACCGTAGTTGTAATTGTTCTTCTGGTAGGTGTTCAAATTCATTTTTACTGTCTTACATCTACAGCGATCTACAGACACATACACACAGGCACGCACATATACACAAACACAAAAGATATAATGTGTGCATTAGTAAACTTTAGAGTTCTTGGTAGGTGGATTGTGTTTTACTTCTGGACAAAGCAACACTAGATTTTTTATGAGATACCTACCTAAACTAAGCTAAGAGTGAATACCACTCTTAGTGTCTGATCTTTAACTCTCAGCATGAGAGCAAAACAAATGTTGAATTATTCCTGAACCTTCAGTCCTCTAAAGGAGGACTTCAAAGGAGGAGGAGTCTCAACTGGAACAGAGACAGAGACAGGTAAACGGTAAAAGGTTACCTTCATTTGGTCCCCTGCAGTGGAGATTGCTGGAGTCCATTGGAAAGTCTGTACTGGATTCTAAGGAGGATCATATCCAGAATAGTTTTAGTGAACTGGTTCAACCGGTTTCTAGATTGGTTGTGTTCAGAAGCCTAGAAGACTTCTACATGTTGGTGGAATTTCAAGAATAACTTCATGAATTATCTTTTGTATTCATATTGAACGTTACAATGAAATATGTTCAATAATGTCTGTCTCTGTGTTATAATTGTTTGCATGTGGTGGCATAATGTTTAGCATGCAAAGAGGACACACCATCAACAGAAATGTTCCTTATTTGGACACAACAAATAGTCAGTAGTAGGTCATTTTGGGTGACCAAGTCAGTGGGGCAAGGGATGTGTGCCCAGCAACAGTCACTGGAGAATGGGTAAAACCCCAACTATGACACTGATCATAAATATAGGATGCTTGGCATTGAACCTTCAGATGTGTTGCTTTTTTCAGTTGCAAAAAGTATTTCTGTTACAATTTTACAATTTAGCTTCTGTGACTTTGAGTCTTAGACACCACATAGGAAAGCAATTACAGTTTGGGCAGAGCAAAAGTAAAGGGTCATTCTCACCTGGCTTACACTTGGCTGGGTCCTGGTAGTATGGATCTGCACACACAAAGATACTGGTCAGAGTAAGAATTGTTTTTTGAGTTTATGCAAAAGGAAAAGATGGTTTATAATACATTTGTAAATGGCTCTCGAGGCCACAAATGTCACTATAAGGAAGTAATTTACAGATAGAAATGTCGGAAAAATCTCACTGCTGAAGCTGTCAGACTTATAGTTTCTGATGCACCAGCAACATGCACCCACCTCCCATCTAATCCCATGTAAATTGAAGAGGAGAAATTTCCCAAAGAAGTATGGGACACCTGTACTTTCTCTATCTTCTGAGGTCACATTTTTTTAACTTTAAGCACTGAAACTTGGCATTCCTCAGGTCAACAAGATCAGGATGCTCACAGTTATTTTGACTTTTGGATGTACCACACCATTTGGCATTTGTGGTCATCTGCTTGAGGGTGTTCACTTTGAGATTTTCTGTATCTCTCAGGAGGGGCAGGGAGAGATCATGCACACAGCTGCACTTAATTGTTCAGGGCGGCACCTGACAGTGTGAAACAAGCATGCACACACACAGTGACAGGTACTTAATGTATGGGAGGGATGGAGCCAGAGTCAGGCACACTCAAAATTTCTTTAGAATTTTTCTAGTTACTGTCATTATTGCTACCGTATCTCCATTACAGTCTACAGTTAGTTAATGATTTGCTGCTGCTGTGCATCTGTGTCTATCTCTCTCTTTATCTGTGATGTAGATGTTGTACTGGAATGTCATGGTGAATTTGATACACATTTCAGTCTTCACCAAGACTTAATACTTTTAAATGAGATTGTAGATACAATCTATTGAAGTGAGATTCCTTCAAAAGTTGACTAGGTTCATCATTAGAGATAGGGTGGATAGCTCAGACATCCAGAAGGTGCTTGTAGCTCAAAGTTAGGCTATAATGGTAACAGAAGAAACAAAACTTTCTATAGAGCAGTAATTTCATTTCATTACAGTTTTCACAGGTGTTTATATTTACCTGTTGATTTTCTTCTGGATTTTATTTTGTGCTTTACTGACATTTCCAATGGCTTGTTATATTTAAACCTTTAGTGGGTATGTAAGGTTCACATGAATGCGCCCTGAAAAAATTCTGTAGCTCATTCAATTTGTTTGTCACATACAGTATAATTGTAAAACTATATAGTATAATAAATGAATGAAATGAAAATTATAATAGTTTTGTACTTCCGTGAACTCCTATTATACATTATTCAGACTAACTACTACTACTACTACTACTACTACTACTACTAATAATAATAATAATAGTTGTAGTAATAACAATAACAACAATAATAATAATTTTATATATATATATATATATATATATATATATTAAAATATATAGTAGTAGCAATAAGGAATATATATTCCTAGGCCATGTCCTAATTTAGGATCTTTCTGTATGTTTTCTTCATCATTCTTTTAGATATAGAGAATTTAACTTAACTGTTTGTTTGTTTTTTTTTGATTGATTGTTATCCTTTTGAAGCTCTTTTGAAACCCTAAGAGTAATTAGCCTCAGCTGTACGTTAGTGCTAGTTAGTAAGCTAACATGCTATGATTGGTGACCATAAGCATAATATTTGCTAAACATCAACATGTTGATATTATCATTATGAGAATGATCATCACTGTACCTAAATACAACTTTACAGAGCTGCTAAAGCCTTGTGCTCAGTCTTGTTTACTTATGACCTGTTGTCACCTACAAAGACAACTTTTTATTGGATTTGAGTTTAAGACAGCAGAGCCAACTATGAGTGCTTTAGATACTTAATATTTAGATATTCCAACCAGAGACAAACTTCTGAACTTTCAGACTGGAGTGCCACTGAAAATCACTGGAATGACTTGAGCAATCCACCCTGAGTGAACCTCAGCAAATCAACAAATCACTGGGAAAATCCCAAAACCCCAAGGAGCTGAGCCAAGTCAGGGCAGCTCAGCGATACATGGGTGTATCTTTAAGGAGGTCAAGGAGTCTGATTTTTTTTCTTCAAGACTTCCTTGTCCAGGGGCTGTTTGAAGAAGCAGAGGACAGTGAGGGTTTTATTGAGTGTAAAATGAGTGGGCCACATGTATCAAGGAGCTCTTTGAGAAAGTCAGTGGGAGTAAAGTCAGAGGGGAAATGACTCACGCAATCTGCTGGAGAGGGAGTAGAAACAAACTGCTGAGAGTAAAAACATGATAGGAAACACAGACTGGGCTCAGTCAAGCAGGGAAAATGTTGCCTTCTTGTTGAAAGTTTCTATGTAAATGAACTTGCCTGGGACTTGATGAAATGTGAAGCGATGAAATGCATATTTAAGTCCATTTACAGGATTAAAAACAATGCATCGCTTTTTTTTGAAACAATGACTTGCTTTGCATATTGTATTGTATAGCAAATAAATGGGTGAACTGTATATTTGCATATGTGCCATATGAACAGAAATGGAACAACCTGAACCAGTCAATCAACCAGTCAACCAGCCAATTATGAACATGTCTCTTTCATTTCATCATAGGAAAATGTCAGTGTGACTTTTGACATTCCCAATCTTTTATTCAACCCTATTGCCTGACATTGTCATTATGATAAATTCAGTAGCTGTTCGGGCATTTTCAGTCATGTCTAGGTGTGCACGATAATTATCGGGCTGATAACAGGAAATTATTATGTCATTCCAATAAGTCTGTTATCACAACGAATAGCCCCGATAACATTTATAATTTTGGTAGCTGCTGACTTAAATTGATATCCACAGTATTTTTCTACATGTTACACATAAACAATAGAAACACAAACTTAAAAAGGCTGAAAGAACAACTAGCAAGTATGGGAACAGGGAATTTCCATCACACCGTGAATGCAGCACAGCGTGCTTGTGTTTAAAAACAGACATCATGGCGTTGATTGTGTAAGACTTTTTCAATGTTTCAGAAGAAGACAGGTTGCTTGTTATTTAGGACCAATCGTCCCCTTTTGCATGGACATGTCCATTTTTTATAACTTCATGAAATGGCACTGACTGGCACTTTACACAGTACTTTTTTTGCGTGATGTAATTCCCGAGAGGCTGCCTTGTGGGCGACACACACACAGAGGGAGCAGAGCAGAGAGCAGAGCAGCGAAAGTGCAGCTTGACAGATGAACTGCAAAAAAATAATTTACTGCGTACCGTCCCACTCTGGGACAAGTGGGAGGCTGGGAGTGCACTGTGTGCAAATCTGCCTCATATGTTTCATTATGTAACCCTCTGTGGACGGATTGGGCGGATCCGTCCAAAAAGTCAAAAGTTTTTCATATCTGTGAATACCTCAAACGGTTTATGATAGAGAGATGTGGTTTTTGCACTGTTTTCCTTTATTGTTATTGAGGAATGCATTTTTTCAGATTGTGTTTACATAAAAATGTCTGAATCTAACTTGTGTCAGTGCATCAATTTTCTATATAAATTCATTTTGTAATCCCGTTGCATCAGTTCAAGGGCCTTTATTTTTTGAGAGGCTTGCCAATAATTTTTCATTAATAAATATCAATAAATAAATATCTCCATTTAAAAAGTCAAACAGGTTTTGGGGTTTGTTTATAGTATTAATGCCATGATCTTAGGTCATGATCATATATATATATATGTATATGTGTGTGTGTTAATGGTTATCGCTATCGGCCTTTAGGAGCTGAAAGTTATCGGTTAGGTTTTAAAAAAAAGTTATTGTGCATCCCTGGTCATATCAAATGATCAAACGCAGATGTTGTTTGGAAATTATGACGTTCAAATTACTACCCATCAGTGTTGTGTTAAAGATCAAGGTGAACAGTTGAGAAAACAATCTCACGATAAGGCCCATTAGCATCTGTTTTGTGGTGTGTTGAGGCTGAGGGTTGGGCTCTCTGTAGTCTCTTTACAAAGATTGGTTTGCTGGGTGCTTGTGGAGCTGACTGCATCGAATCATCATCTTCTCGAGCAGTATTGTTGTCACTGCATCACGGAAGATCAGCCAGTCTTTGAGAGAAATTGCTATGGAGATTTTCTACTGCTTATTCACCTGACTTTTCTGTCTTCAGGATCCAGCTCTTCGCCCTCCTCGCCATCCGACTACCGCAACCTTCAGCCCCGGCCTTAACCCCTCCACACCTCTCACCTCCCTTACTCCCGGCTCCTACTTTCCCGTGTGCTTGCCTGCCTCCGCTGCCTTCCCGGCGTCTGTGACGCCACTCCACCATTTTCCCTTGTTTAAATAAATGGCTGTTTTGTTCCAACTCCCAAAGTATGCATAGTTGTTGTTTAAAGTGTAGTGGGTCTGTTAAGAGATTTGATGATTTCCCATTCATCCTTATGATGGGAAAATTGTACAAAAAGGTTAATAATTTGTACAGTAGTACAGATCTGTAAAATAATAGCCTACGTGTCCTGAATGAGCTGCATCTGGTGATATAATTTTTATGTTTGTATGACAGGATTTGTGGGATGGAAGAAGAAAAATAAAAACTAGAAAAATTGCATTTCCTGCGGAAATACGGTGTGAATACCCTCTGCTGAGATGCCGAATGCATTTGTAACTGTAGGATACTTGGAAATATTGTATGAATTTGTACAATGTTGTAATAAAGTGTGAGATTACCTGAAAAAAATATGAGTAATCTTTCTATATTTGCAATATTTATATTGTTCATTCTGTTTATACTGCTATATTTGGCATATTTATACTTTAAATAATCGCTCCATCTGCTGCTTGGCTGGTTAACTTGTCGTCACTCATTACAATCATCTGAGAGATCAGCTGACAGACTCTGTGTACCGTGTTTACGTTAACTCGCTGTTTTTTTTTGCAAGGTCTACTACAGTATTGGTAGTAGACCTTGTATTATTGGTGCCCTCTGGGCATCCACACCAATAATAACTAGAAAAATTGCATTTCCTGCGAAAATACGGTGTGGATGCCTTCTGCTGGGATGCCTTGCATTTGTGCAAATGTTGTTGTGCAATGCTGCCATCTGCTGGGCCCTACATGTCATGACTTGCATATATTCATCCAGCAGATGGAGCCATTTGTGATTTCCCATTCATTCTTAAGGGAAAAATTATTGTAGAAAATGTTTTTTTTTCTGTGTACAGTATTGGTAGTAGACCTTGTATTATTGGTGTAATTGGTAATAATGCTAATAATAATAACAAATGTAGTGATACCTGGTCCTTCTGCTTTGACAATGGCCTCAGGTGAAATGCAGACTCCACGGTCGTACAGTGGCAGCTCGCTGCAGGCCAGGCTGTCTGGCCAGCTGTGGTTGTAACGCTTCATCACCGGCTCACAGCCATACTTTGCCCGCTCGCACACCGCCTTACAGGGTTTAATGGGCTCATGCTGGAAGTCAATTGTGCAGATTGGAGCATACATGGCACATAGGAAGAAGAGCAAATCCGGACTGCAGCCAGTCCCTGAATAGACAGGGAAACAGACAAATGTGATATTTCTCTAATCAACCAGTGAGAATATCTTTGGTACAATTTTTGGTATAGACAGATACTTTATTGATTAAGAGATAAAGTTTTAGAACATTTCACGTCAGAAAATGTAAAAAAGTACAATGACACCTCAACTAAAACATTGTACATATTTTTCCATTTTGATCTGTCTTTGTATAGATTTAGGGAAACACTCTGTTTCAAGCCTCTGGGGTAGGTGATTCCATGGCATTGGTTGACTGACATTTCAGAGTTGGCTTTGCTAGTAGATAGTAGAGCCCCTGTCAACTACCAAGGTACCCTACTAACTGGAGTATGTAAGAGAGTTTCAAAGTAAGGTATTTTCGGGCACAATCAATATTTGCAACATTCAACACTGGGCAGAGGATGGATCATTGTTTTCCTGCAGAGCAGTACTGTGATTTGGCTACACAGCTTCAAAATGAAGTCAGATAAATAATTTGAACTTGTGACCTTAAACTGCTTCCTTGTTTTTGGCCTGCAGGTCTTTCATTAGGACATTTTTCTGGTTAAAGTTCATTGCCTATCCACTTTCTCTCTCCATTTCTTTGACTCAGATGAGCTTTGTGTTCAGCCATGTTTTTTTGGGCCACACACTTTCAATTTTATTCTACACATTTTATTCTTTACATTTAAAAATATTTCAAACCACAATGCTCACTTGAATTCCTGATGTCTGTGGCCACAAACCACCTGAAAAGACCTTTTAACCTGAAATGATGAAACTCATTGCATGGTAAATGTAAATAGTGCAGTTGCATTTAAAAAAAAAAAATAATTAAAGAAATACATGCACAAAAAAGTGGACAAAGGATGTTAGCTTGTTTTAACAAAATGGTTTAAAGGGAAGGAGTTTTCACTTTCAGTTCAGTTTCACTCTTATTTATTAGGGCTGACACCTTCTGGTCAGTTGGTTGATGTCCTTGTTCAACTAAATTCTCATTGGTCAGACAATCACTAGTGTTACTTTTTTGTTGTTGAGCTGCTGAACTTCACTGACAGGAACCAAGATCAGAGATCACATCTCTCGCATTTTGGCGTCCTTGCACTGGCTACCTGTTAAATCTAGAATAGAATTTACAATTCTTCTCCTTACATACAAAGCTCTTCATGGTCAGGCACCGTCATACCTAAAAGAACTCATAATACCTTACTACCAGCAAAGAATGCTGGGTTCCTTGTGCTTCCTATAGTTTCCAAAAGTAAGACTGGGAGCCAGAGCATTCAGCTATCAAGCTCCTCTTCTGTGCAACAAACTACCTTTCTGGGTTCGGGAGGCAGACACGGTCAACACCTTCAAGAGAAGACTTAAGACTTTCCTTTTTGATAGCGCTTATAGTTAGGGCTGGCTCAGGCCTTCCCTTAGTTATGCTGCCATAGGACTAGACTGCCAGGGGACCCCCCGTCTCTTTCTGGGTTATGCCTAGTCAGGCATGGTACTGGTTCACATTCAATTTTCATGTATACAGGTACATCATACTCAGCAAAGGCAGGCAAATCAAATAAAAAAGTATAACTAATTATTATATAAAACTGTCCTTGAGTGAGTCTCATTTATTTGGCTTCAGACCTTTTTGGGATGTGGGGGTGCTGAGTGGTGAGAGTCTCAGTGGGGGATGAGAGGGGGGTGGTTAACTGGTGAATGAAGGGGGGAGGAGTGGGTTGGTGGGGGTCAGGTGTTGAAGGTGGCAGACTGAGGAGTGAAATCCAGGAGAAATCCATAAATCCATTTTTTTTGTTTGTTTTTCGTTGTCATTTAGCAACAGTAGCCAAGTTCTTGCTGTATTGAGTTTCACTCATGGTTCAATTTATTTATGCAGGGTTTAACATACGGGATGGACAAAAATGAAAATACAGTAAATGAGTCATCCTCCTGTCCATGAACAAGATCAAATCACAAGGCTACTGTATAGTACACGGTAGTCAAACCAACCATTTTCCGCTCTGTGATTTGTGTGACACTGGGAGACCACAAAGCCATCTTTTGGTCATACCCTGTAATTAAACAAATAGGTAGAGTTACAGTAAAAAATAGACACACCCAGGAGAAGGAGGGGGGGTCACTCCAGCCACTGGAACTTAGCAGGCAGTTGGCTGGAAGTCGGCAGGAAGACCATTCAGCTGGCTTTTTGCTTGGAGGCGAAATTTTGAGTTGCTACTACTGTACATTTCAAAAATACATATACGAAAACTTATGTAAGCAAGTAAATAATAGTTAAAAAAAAAAAAAAAATAATAAATTTAAATTAAAATCAATAAAAACGGTTCTTATGGATTGCAGATTATACACAATGCAGGATCAGTCATATTAAACACCAATGTTAGCGACATCTAGTTTCTCTATATAACTTAAAAAAGGTTTCCATGTAGAGTAAAATTTTTTAATACATCCTCCTAAGTGGTGTAGAAGGTCAACAATCCACATCTTAAAGGTTGGGGGAAGTTTTTCCTCCCACTTAAATAGTTTTAGTCGTCTAGCTATAAGAGATACGAAAGCCATCATATCCTTGGCCTGGCAGTTAAGGTGAGTGTCATGAGGAGTTATTCCAAATATGGCACAAGGGTACTTAGAGAACATCTGAAAAGGTTTTAAATATTGACTGCCAGAAATTGCCCGCATCGACCACAAATGGGATCAATACTAGGTGTGAACTTTACTAGTCTAACTTTAGACCAATGAAGGCGATGCATAACCTTGAACTGGATAAACGTATGTTGGAGGCAGATTGAAGAAGAATGTATTCTACCTAAAGCTCCTTTCCAGATATTCTCACGAAGTTCAGACCCCAAGTCGCCCTCCCATTGTGTCTTTAGTGATGTCAAAGGCTCCAAATTATATGTGTTTAGTAGGGAGTATATGTTACCAATAACCCCTTTGGAGCCTGAGTTAAGCTTCAGAATGTAATTTAAGAGGGAGTTGGGTGGCTGGGGTGGGAAATTAGTGAATGATTTTGATATAAAACTACAGAGCTGCAGAAATCTAAAAAAATGAGAATTTGGGATGTTAAATTTAAGTTTTAATTGATTAAAGGACGCAAAAGTATTGTCGATGAATACATTTTCTATTGTGGCAACTCCTCTATTAGCCCACTGATGAAAAGCACTGTCTATAACTGATGGTGTAAACTGGTGGTTTCTTGTTATAGGAGCGCAAGTGGGCAAATCTTTGAGAGAGAAAGCTCTCCCCCTCTCTGAACTGTGTCAGATTTCTAAAAGAGTCTTTCAGAATTGGATTTAAGGTGTATTTAAATATGGATTCCAAGAGAGGGAGTTTCGAGCATGACAGTGAGTCTAAAGAAGTATGAATATAAGAGGAGTTTTCCTTTTGTAACCATTTCGGGTTAGTGTCACCAGATAAAGAGTTTCCAAAACAGCATAGTCCTAATGTTGGCAGCCCAGTAGTAAAACTGGAAGTTGGGGAGGGATAATGTTGACGATGCTGTTGTAAGATTCTCTTCTGTATTCAGGGTTTTTTCTTGTTCCATATAAATCACGACACCAAATTATCCATCCTGCTTGAGGTGGGTTAATAGTGGTGAAAATTTTGCTTTAAATATGTCTTTGAAGGAATGTGTTATCCAGATTCCTAAGTATTTGAATTTCCGTGGTCTGACTATTCCTAAGCAGGAATAAATGAAAGCCAATTTGTTTAGCTGCTGTGTTCACCGGCATAATTTCCCACTTCTGTAGGTTAATGTTGTATCCCGATGCCATGGAGGAGAGGTAAATAAGAAGAGAGATTGTTATTTGTTCAGACAGCTGCTAGTGGAGAAGAATACAGAACTTTAATCCAAGAAATACATTTTTCACCAAAGCCAAATTGTTTGAGAGTATAGAAGAGATCCACCACTCCACCACTCCACCACTCGACTGGTACTTAGAGGAATATGAGGATTACAGTGCCTGGGAGGAGTGGATTCATTTAAGATAACATTTTACTGTCCCATTTCACTCTTAAATGTAGACAGTAAAATCAAATCAAATCAAATCAAATTTTATTTGTATAGCCCAAAGTCACAAAACACATTTAGCCTCAGAGGGCTTTACAATCTGTACAGGGAGTGACACCCTCTGTCCTTAGACCCTCGGTTCGAGTAAGGAAAAACTTGCCCACAAAAAACCCTTTTAACAGGGAAAAAAAAAAATGTGGAAGAAACCTCAGGAAGAGCCACAGAGGAGGGATCCCTCTTCCAGGACGGACAGACGTGCAAATCTTTTCCAAAATTTTGGCTTTCCGCTTAGAGGCGGTCTTACCCTCAATTATAGCAAACAATCAAATTGGTTTTATTAAAGGTTGCCACTCCTTCCTCAGCATTAGACACCTACTTAATATTATTACCATTATTATGGTCCCACTCCACCCGACATTCCAGAAATTTTATCACTTGATGCTGAGAAGCTGTTTGATCGGGTGGAGTGGGGCCATAATAATCTAAGTACCAGTCGAGTGGTGGAGTTGGAGCCATATTTGACTCAAGTCTATTAATCCTAAACTTAAACTAAATTATAATTCTGTTACAAGGCACAGACACAGGACTCAACTGCAGGACTCGGGAGGCAGATACAGGAGGTAACCAGTCTTTAATAACAGGCAGAGGTCCGGTACACGAGAAATCAGTCAGCTAAGGCAGGCAAACAATCCAAATGAGTAAGGCAAGAGCGTGGTCCAAAAACAGACGAGGGCCAAAACTGAGAAGCACACTGGAAAAATGCTGGAGAGTAGGACACATGGTTCGCTAACAATCTGGCACTGGAAATGGGGAAACCAAGGGTTTAAATACACAGGTAATAGGAGCATGGAAAACACAAGGCGGGAAACTGGGAGGCTGGAGAAGGTGGAGCGGAGACTGACTGTGACAAATTCATTTGAAATTCTTGTTCTTAGCCTCACTCACCCAACCTGGAAAACATTATAGCCAACTCTGTTACAGTATATCGAGCTCCTGGCCCTTACTTTGATTTTTTTTATCTGAATTTACATCAGGCTTGCTCCTTAAACGGATAAAGTAATTATTGTAGGTGATTTTAATATTCATTTGGACAACCATAATGATAGTCTTAGTTATTCAATTGGCTACAATGCTACACAACGTCTGCCCTGCCGTGGCGACATCAGAGCCTGGGCTGCCTCACGACTGGGAGAGGTGGAGTCAAAAATGTTGCTATCTCTTTATTAGATTCAATTAGCTTCTGTCAGAGTGTAAATAAACCGTCTCATTGTCTGAACCACAATCTTGATCTTGTTCTCTCATATGACATTGAAATTGATCATCTAATAGACTTCCCCCAGCATCCTCTTCTATCTGACTATTTTTTTAACGTTCGAGTTCATATTACTGGACTATAAGCCTTTTTGCAGAAACTCCTACAGCAGACACTTATCTGATAGTGCTGTAGCCAAATTTAAGGAAGTGATTCCTTCAGTATTGAATTCAATGCCATGTCTCAGTGTAGCAGAGGACTTGTCTGCTTCCTTTAGCCCCGCATAAATATCTATATATCTATGTCTATCTATCTATGTTTTTGCATTTCATGGGCCCTCTGGCCTTAATAAACATTAGAAATTCAATAGGGCCTTGCACCGCAGTGCTCAGGCCCTAAATAATAAAAAATAAAATAAACATTCAAAATTCAATAGGGCCTTGCACCGCAGTGCATGGGCGCTAAAAAAAGAAAAATCGTAAGGATACAATAGGGCTTTCACTGCCTGAACATTGTTCAGCGATCGGGCCCTAAAAAGAAAAATACATAAGGGCTTTATATGGGATGAAATCACTAGGAGGAGTTTGTTAAAATTGGCCACACACATTTGCCAGAATTGGATCAAAAGGATCAAATTTGATGGAACGCCACGCCCACACCTTTTCATCAAAATTCAGAATTTTGGTTACTTTTAATCTCAGGTCTACATGAACACACATACAAAGTTTGAAGTGACTTGTATAAAATCCCTAGGAGGAGTTCATTCAAATATGACCCCTTCTCAATCAGCCCAAAACACCAAAATGGTTATATTCTTTTTTTTTTTAAGAATATTTTTTGGGCTTTTATTCTTGATAGAGATAGCTGAAGAGTGACAGGAAATGTGGGGAGAGAGATAGGGAATGACATGCAGAAATGGCCACAGGTCGGGATTCGAACCTGGGCCTCTGCAGTGAGCTTTTGCATATGGGGCAGCTGCCCTACTGACTGAGCTAAACACTGCCCTGTTATATTCATTCTTATCGCCAAGTCATAGTTTACACCATTGAGTTTCGCAAAGTAGACGCAGATAGTGGGTGGAGCACACCAACTCTAATAGATGCTTTTATGAATGGACTCGCCAAACCCATAAAAGATCATTTAGCAACCTTGGAGCTACTCCAGGATCTAGAGGCCATCACAGTCAAGTGGATAACAGACTTCGGGAGAGGGGAAGAGAGTGACAATGGACCGCTGTTCCTGTGGGAATTCAACCTTCAAGGACCTCTTTGTTCCCCATGTCAACAGGTTCAGGGAATACAGTGCCACCACATGGATCAGAGGAGCCAATGCAGCTATGGAGGACCAAGATCTCCTCTAAAGAGAGACGGTGTCATTTAGAGGAGGGCTGCTTCTTCTACTGTGGACAGCTGGGCAATGATCAGGCTCACCCTCCAGGAGGAAGGTGTTGGTGAGCAGGTCTGCTTTTCCTCCTCAATTCATGACCCAGGTAAAACTTCCCATAAATGATCAGACTATAACTGTAACTATAACTGTATAACTGAGTTTTAATTGACTCTGGGGCAGATGAGAGCCTCATGGACTGGAATAAAGCCAGACAGAACCAGATTACCAGATTTTGGGGTTTCCATGGCTTAAGAAGCATAATCCTCACATTGATTGGGACTCTGAGAAAATTAAGAGGTGGGGAGAGGGCTGTGAACACTCATGTAAAGAACTGTGTGACATGGAATAACATGTCAGAGGTGCAAAGGACTGAACTAAGCATTGACAATGACTCCAACTACCCTGACTCATCTAAAGTACCTTCGAGTTATCATGACATAAAAGAAGTATTTAACAAAACAAAAAGCATGTCACTCCCTCCTCACCGACCATTTGACTGTGCCATTGATCTGCTCCCCGGCGCGCCTATTCCCACAGGGCCACCTCCATCTCTGGACCAGAGAGAGCGGCCATGGATGCATACATCACCACCTCGCTCAAGGCTGGAATAATCTGTCCATCCTCCTCTCCAGCCGGTGCAGGCTTCGTCTTTGTAAATAAGAAGGATGGTTCTCTGAGACCACGTTACTATGGCCCCCTCAATGCCATAACAGTCTAAAACCGATACCCACTCCCACTCATGTCTTTTGCCTTTGAACTGCTCCAGACACCCAGGGTATTCACGAAACTAGATCTCTGGAATGCTTATCTTATTAGAATCAGAGAAGGAGACGAATGGAAGACTGGTTTTAACACTCCTACTGGGCATCACTATGAGTATCTGGTCATGCCCTTCGGACTTTGTAATGCTCCAGCAGTCTTTCAGACATTTGGTAATGACAATTTGAGAGTTTTTGAATGTGCTTGTGTTTATCTAGTCGACATTCTGATTTTCTCACCAATTGAGGACACTCATGAAATTCATATTCGGCAAGTCCTGCAGAGGCTGTTGGAAAATCAACAGTACATCAAGGCGGAGAAATGCGAGTTTCATGTAGCCACTGTCAGATTTCTGGGCTACATTGTCACAGCCAGCAAAATACAGATGGACCCAATGAAGGTCAGTATGGTAGCTGATTGGCCAACTTCAACTGGACAGTCGGAAGAAGGTACAGCAGTTCTCGGGGTTTGCCAACTTTTACAGAAAATTCATTCGCAATTTCAGTTCTGTTGCTGCCCCTTTGCATGCTCTCATCTCCTCAAAGATACCTTTTTGTTGGACCCATGAGGATAAGAAAGCCTTTAAATGTTTTTAAATCATTAGAGAAGATAATGATAAGGAAACTTTGTACAGAAGTCCGTACAGAAGTGAAACCAATGCTTGATAAACACCAGTTTGCATACAATAGGAATCGCAGCACAAGTGATGCTATAGCAACTATAATGCATCTGGTCCTTAAACATCTAGAAAACCCTGCTGGATATGCCAGACTTCTCTTTGCTGATTCATTTAATCTTATCCAGCCACACATTCTTCTTAAAGAATTAATTCAGCTGGATGTAAGCCCCTTTTTAGTCAGGTGGTACCACTTGTTTTTATCCAATAGACCACAACAGATCAAGTTCAATTCTACTCTGTCTGACCTGGCGATAAGCAGTACTGGCACCCCCAAGGAGTGCGTCAGTTCACCTTTTTTGTTCACGCTGTACACCAATGACATTGCGAATTCTGAGCCAAACCAGGCTCTGGTAACTGGTATATGTTTTATAGAGTGAATGGGATGGTATGGAGGGAAGGATGTAATGTGCAGTGATGTGAATGCTTGCGAATGATGGAGCAGGAGATGCTATGGTTTAGGATAGTCAGGGACAGTGGGTGAGAACATCCAATGTGTCTGTGCCTGTGTCTACTCCTCTATCTTTTTTTTTCATGTTATGCTGGTAATGTATATGTATATGGTCTATGGACAGAGGGTATCATTCCCTGTACAGATTGTGAAGCCCTCTGAGGCAAAATATGTTTTGTCACTTTGGGCTAAAAAAATAAAATTTGATTTGATTTGATTTTGTATGTTGCTCCGTCTGTATTGTTTTTGTGTTATGTTGGAATGTGTAAAATATTTCCTTGATGTGGTGGAGAATAGACTGGTTCTTGTTTATTAGAGAAGCAACGCAATGGATTGTTGGTCAGAACAATGCACAAACACGGAGGATCTGATTCATTCTCATTTTATTAGGGCCCGAGCACGCACTGTGTGCAGGGCCCTATTGTTTTTCGTTTGGACGTTTTCTTCCGCGAAATAAATCGTGTTTTCGACGGCCTATATGTACTCGAAAAGTTGCGAAAATTTGCCTATCCTCCCAAAGTCGGGCGTAAAATTACGTATTTTGGTGGTCTCGCACATGGACGTACAAAAATGGCTCTACGGCGCCACCTACGTTTCAGTTGTCGGAGGAGCCCCTTGACACGGTTTCATCCACGTGTACGAAATTTAGTGGGAGTGTGTAAGATACCGAGCCGCACAAAAAAGTCTCTTGGTGACCGGGGCTATCGCGAAGTGCACGGCGGCCATTTTGTTTCAAAGTTGGCGTTTTCGTGTTTTTGGGGTCATTTTCAGGGCTCGTATTTGAACGAACTCCTCCTACAGCTTTCATTCTATCTGTTTGAAACTTGGCATGTGTGTTCTTAAGGCCTCGACCATGAAAAGTTATCAAAATCGTGAGGTTCAGATTTACTGCGTCAGAGGGGCGGGGCCGCGAAATTTGGCGTTTTGGCGTGAAATTTCGACGTGCTATAACATGCATAACTTGCCAAAAATACAATAATACAATCTTCACCAAACCTCAGATATATAATGGCAGTCTGCCCTAGAATACATTTCCATAAAAATATTTGGAGAATTTCACAGCGCCTCCTAGTGGCGACAGAAAAGACCACTTTTACGAAATGACGTCCAGCTCGGAAAATATTGACCATATCCACCTCAAACTAGTTGGAGATGTTGTCAAGACCTTGGTGTTGACTTCTGAGAAAGAATTTCAACTTGACATCAAAGGGCGTGGCCGTGACGGCGCTTCAAAGTCAAACGTGTCGATTTTTTCGACGAAAAATGGAACTCCATTGACTTTTTGGGTAATTTTCAGGCAAATGTGTTGGGCTTTCGTATACTTTCTCAGACCTGTCTGAAACCTGTTGTGGTTGTTAAGAACACTATTATGCAAATTTCGGTTGCATAATTAATTCGGGGGCGGGGCTAAATCGCTCTATAGCGCCCCCTTGAATTTTTCTTCCAAGCAGCCCTGCCACAGTTTTGGACACAGAGTTATGAAACCTCAGCCGAATTGTAGACGAAGACAAGATCTACAAAAAAGTCTCTTGGAGCAATGGGCTAAAATTAACAGGAAGCGAGATATTTAAGCATGAATATCACCATTTTTGCTTTTTTGGTCGGTTGAGAAGGGGTCATATTTGAACGAACTCCTCTTAGGGATTTTATCCAATTGACTTCAAACTTGGTAGGTCCGTTCATATAGACTTCCTGAGTAAAAGTTATCAAAATCATTACTTTTGATGAAACGGTGTGGGCGTGGCGGTCCGTCAAATTTGACCGTTTGATACAACATTCAAACTCCATTTACTTTTTTGGCTATTTTTTAAGGCAAAGCTGTTGTGCTTCAAAACTTTCTCAGACCTGTCTAAAACTTCTTCTGGTTGTTCAAACCAATATTGTGCAAATTTCGGCTGCATCGTTAATTAGTGGGCGGGACGAAAACGCTCTATAGCGCCCCCTTGAATTTTTCTTTCAGGCAGCCCCGCCACAGTTTTGGACACAGAGTTATGTTCAAACTTGGTAGGTCCGTTCATATAGACTTCCTGAGTAAAAGTTATCAAAATCATTACTTTTGATGAAACGGTGTGGGCGTGGCGGTCCGTCAAATTTGACCGTTTGTCCCAATTCTGGCTAATGTGTGTGGTCAATTGAACGAAACGCTTTGAAAGCGTCAAAGGCTCGCGCGTTTTCCGACTGCTGCCTTCCGACGTGCCAGCCCGTCGAGTTGCGTGGGAGTGCAAGGGCCCGTTCAACGCTGCTTGCAGCTTTAATTGTTAGCTGGTTCTTTTCTGACAGAAAGGAGGAAAATAAATAATGGAAAATAAATAATGGAAACATATTAATCCACACAACTTAAACTCAATTTACAATTCAACAAAATATAGTCTCAACAGATCAATCAACTCAATCTTAAGGAAACTGAAATATTAGGATTTATATTATTAATTTTACTAGTGACTACTACTATGAGTGTGTGGATAAAAAAGGGACAAACTCACATCAAATACACAGCTCAATCATTGAGGATAAAGAGGGTAAGGGTGAGGCCAGCAAGCTCCTTTGTTCTCAGTCATGCAAAAAAGGGCTCACACAGAGTGAGCTGGCTGCCTAAATACACTCCAGGGGTCCATTTCACGAAGCAGGTTTATGGAAAACTCAGAGTCTGTTAACCCTGGAATCACAGAAACTCAGAGTTTTCCGTTTCACCAAGGAGGGTCAGTCAAACCAGAGAGAGGGGGTAACTCTAACCTGTTTCACAAAGAGAGGTAACGTAACCTCGCGGTCAGTTGCCGTAGTAACAGACTCCGTGACTCTAACCTGGTCGGGAGCAGGTTTTCCTGAGGAAACCTCGAGTTTGTCTCTGTCTCCACCCACTTTCAGAGCCACACACTCCTTTTGATTTCCTCATTCCTGCACTGTCAGAACTCGCCAGCTGACAGATTTAAGTCATCCTCTAATTCTAGTAAGCAACGTTTGGTGTCAACTTTTTACCATGAACATGGCGTGCCCTTTTGACCGCGATCCCATGGATGAAGGTGCAGCAATTCCGCGCAGGGAATTAAATATCTGTCGGGAGAGAGCCCTCCCGGACAATTTTCTTTTTGAGCGGTACCGTTTTACTTCGCAGTCCATCATTTACGTACACAACCTCATCCGTCCGCACATTTCAAACATCACCAGTCGAGGGGCGGCCCGTGGTGTAGCGGGTTAAGCGACCGCCCCATGTATGGAGGCCACAGTCCTCATTGCAGCGGCTCCGGTTCGACTCCCGCATCGGAGGCCCATCAGGCTGTATGATGACATTGTGCTGCCACCTCAGACTTGGATTAGTAATTTTTATTTGTTTTAGGATTTCCCAGTGTGATTGGCTGCATAGATGGCATGAACATCCCCATCACGGCTCCCTCACATAATGAGGCTGATTATGTGAATAGGAAGTCCATTCACAGCATTAATGTGCAGCTACATGTAGACCAAGAAGTTTCACAGTGTTAAGCACTTCCTCATAGTTTAACTAATATCTGTCATTCTCTGCACTGTCAAGATCATATGTGATGCTGCACACATCATCTCCAATGTGGAGGCCAAGTGGCCTGGGTCTGTTCATGACTCAAGGATATACCACGAGTCAAACCTGAGTGCCAGACTGCAGCGTGGTGGGAAACCTGAAGGTTTGCAGTATAATTCCCTTGTCTCCCTCCGTTACAACACCCCATGCATCCACTCTACATCACAGGAGAGTTTGACGGCCTTCTGCTGGGTGACAGGGGTTACCCATGCCAACCAAGGCTGCTGACCCCTTACCCTGACCCTGAGCCAGGCCCCCAACAAAACTTCAACCGTGCTCACAGCAGGACGAGAGCCCAGGTGGAGATGACCATAGGCCTGCTGAAAGCCTGTTTCCAGTGCCTACATCACCTCAGGGTGACCCCCGAGAGGGCCTGCGATATTATTGTGGCATGTGTTGTTCTACATAATATTGCTGTTTGAACAATGTTTTTATATTACATCTTAAGTTGCTGCCAAGTGCGCTTCTCCCCTGCTGGATTGCACCTACATGAAATAAATTAATAGGCTCCATTCATGCAATTTGCCCTTCAATAGTCATTGTGATTGCAAAATATTACATTTAAACTTACGCATTGACCCAAGCAGCAATGTTCTCCCACACCCTCTCCCTCTCTTTAGCAGCTGTTGCAGTATTGCACTTCTTTCTTAAGACATGTTCAAAATCTCCATATGCAGTCATCAATATGTCAATAACTCCATTGGGGTGAAAAATGCTGCCCTCTTCCTGTCAGTTCCCCTGTTCAATCATTGAATCTGGGCTCCATTGATGTTGGCTTTAAATGTCTGTGGTGCACATGTTTAACTCCAGGTGAAACTACTCTGAGTTGATCAAACTACCTCAAATTAGCTGTTGTGAAACTGAAAACTCAGAGTTTCCTATCTCAGAGTTAATCAACTCAGAGTTAAGGATTTGACTCAGAGTTTGTTGAACCTTCTTTGTGAAACGGACCCCAGGGCTCCACCCTTCATTGATGTGAGGTAGAGGGAGGTGGGGATTTTCTACAGTATGTGTTTATGGTGCCATGACCTCCCTCAGGGAGACTAACAAAGCCATAATTATATATTTATTATATAATTATTTATTATTTAATTATGTGCCATAATTATACTGTTTATATCTTATAGATTTGCCACATTCTTTTCTTAGATATCTTTTAACTTGTATGTATATATTTATATTTATATTTATATTTATATTTATATTGTATGTTTCACAGTGTCGTGTCGGCGCATGCATTGAGCTCATAGACCAAAACCCTGTTTCAGGGCACTGTTTTGCAAAAGTCACGTGACCGATACGGGAACTATTTCGAACTGACACTGATGCGCCAAACTATGTTTATAAGCAAGCGCATCTGTCAACGGGATGCATCTGCCAAAATAATCTCTTTTGCGGTTCACAGTCATCAACAACTATGGATCTGCCTCAGGGAAAGATAAAGGTTTCCGCCGTGTGAGACCATTTTGATGTCATATCGGAAAATAAGGTATTTGCTTTTAATTTCCTTGTTGTTTCAGCCTGTTCCTCTCAGAGTTTCCACTTCATCTATCTGAATTCAAATTCATTTCATAGTCTTTTAGTTTACTCACAGTTGCTTTTTTGAGCAAAAAAGTAAATAATTAATTCCTATTAATTTATTCTTTACTTCATTTTTAATCATCAAGCTTCAAGGAAGCAGATACTGGATGAGGCTGTGCTGAGTTTTATTCTGAAGGAGCCCCTCAGCATTGTTGTGTTGCCTTTCAGGCATAAATTTGAATGAACTTTTCTTTATTTATTTATTTTGAAGGGGCTTTTATTTTGAAGGGCCATCTTCGACTCGGGATGTTCCTGTTTCTTACGTTGTTTGGGCAGTGAGTCGGAGAGGCTAGCTGAATGTGCACAGCTACATTTCTGTGTTCAACTGCATGTGTTTCATCACTGTAAACGCCACAGAGGCAACGTCATGAGTGAATAATTTCATAGTTACATTCATAAGTTAATGTTAAAAAGTACTCTTTACATAAAAATGCATTTGATTTGTTTGACTAAAAATGTTTTATTTACATTTATTTACATGAGAAAAGCATGTTACAGAGCTAAAAGGTAATCTTGTATTTTTGTATTTTTTGTATCTTTGTTACAGTTTTCACTCTGACCTTGTACAATGAGAGAAAGAGCCATAGTAAAGAGCAACTAAAGCTTACTACGACTCTCATCTTCATTAATAAGGAAGAGTTTAGCTAGTTGTATAGCTGCAGTAGCTACACTGCAGTGAGGACAACATAGTGAAAAGACGTTAAAGGCTGGTGTTGTACATCGTGGTAAGATGGAAGCTAAACAGAACGACAAGATTTCAGTGGCCAGTAGAAGTTCACGGTCATCTACAGCCTCACACAGCTCATTAATATGAGCATGAGCTAAGGCAGTGGCAGCTAGAACACGTCTTGCATTCGCTGATCAAGAAGCTAAAGCTAAAATAGAGAGGGCTGACAGAGAAGCCACATATCTCCTGGAAAAGGCAAAGAAGGATGCTGAGCTTGAAGCGCTTACTATTGGAAGAGAGGCAGCAATGGCTGAAGCTGAAGCAGCTGTGTGGGAAGCAGCAGATGGTATGGAAAATTATATGCTGTTAGATGAAGTAGGCCCATCAGAAGAGGATAAAATGGGACGGACGGAAGAATACGTTACGTCTCATTTCGACCCGCACTCATGTAAAGGCCATCCTTCTACCGACTCCCCAGCTCAAGCAGCCATTAAGGCTACCCAGTCAACAGGTCAGCCTGATGTGTATGTGCCACCAACAGTTAAGATAGAAAACCAGGCTCCGCATGGAGAATCTGACCAGCAGAGAGGCCCAAAAATGAGCCACACCAACTCGAACAGGTCAGCACAGCACTTCTATTCACAGAGTGCGCCAACAGCTCCCTACAGCGTACCCACGACCGAACACCTGGCGCAGTACTTGGCTCGACGGGACCTGGTGAGTTCAAGTTTATATCAGTTTGATGATCAGCCTGAACATTATCATGCTTGGCAGTCGTCATACATAAGCGCCACTCAAAGGCTAGGCCTCACAGCTACTGAGGAATTGGACTTAATGACAAAATGGCTTGGTAAAGAATCCAGCAACCACGTCAAACGTCTACGGTCAGTGTACATAACAAACCCGGTCATAGCACTCACAAAGGCCTGGGAACGCCTCCAGGAATGTTATGCAGCACCTGAAATAATTGAAAAAGCTCTTTTCGACCGACTTGACAATTTCCTAAGAGTCTCAGCAAAAGAACAGATGAAGCTACGGGAACTAACAGACCTGGAATGGAATGGAAGTGCAGGGTGCCAAGGAGGATGGCTACCTCCCAGCCCTCTCCTACCTGGATACCGCACATGGCATCGAACCCATAGTGGCAAAACTGCCCTACGGGCTTCAAGAAAAGTGGGTTTCAGCTGGTTCAAAATACAAGGAAGAAAACAGGGAGATTTCCACCATATGAGTTCTTCAGGAAGTTTGTGTGCGACGAAGCTCGTAAAAGGAATGACCCTAGCTTTGCCATTCCAAGTACTAGCTGCTCACCTGCAAAGTCTGAAAAAACCTTCTTTAAAAAGGCACAAAGTACCCAGTATCGGTCCACAAGACAGACGTCGCCCCAACAAGCCCAAGTATAAACAAAGGTGCCAGCGACCCGAACAAAAGCTGTCCGATACACGGCAAGCCACATCCTCTCAAACGCTGCAAAGCCTTCAGAGCCAAGAAGCTGGAGAAAAGAAAGGCCTTTCTCAAGGAAAAAGGAATCTGCTTTAAGTGTTGTGGCTCAACTACTCACCTTGCTAAGGACTGTCCAAATGCAGTTAAGTGTTTAGAGTGTGATAGCAACTACCATGACTCTGCCATGCACCCTGGACCTGCACCTCAGGTCAAGGCCCCCTCAACTCCACCACACAATGGCGGGGAGGAGGAAGAGAGCAGCACCATTAAAGCTGTCGTTAACTCAAACTGTACCAAGGTCTGTGGCACAGGAAACGTTGGCTGGTCATGTTCCAAGATTTGCCTTGTGAAGCTATATCCTAAAGGTCAACCAGACAAAGCTATCAAAGCCTACGTCATCCTAGATGACCAAAGCAACCGCTCGCTAGCAAGGTCCAGCCTTTTTGAGCTGTTTAACATCGAGTGCGAACCATACTCTTACTATCTGAAGACATGCTCTGGTGTGGTAGAAACCGGCCCTCCCTACTCAAACCCTGTACAAACTTCTTGCACATCAAAGAAAAAGTTCACCAAGATGAAGAGATGAGAGACGAGACTTCAGAGAAGTCCATGGAAGAAACATTGGGGAAAACTCTTTTCAGTCACACCGAACATGACAACAAGCTGGCATCTTCTATCGAAGATGGCATCTTTCTGACACTGATGGACAAAGAAGTCTACAGAGATGAATCAAATAGCTGGGTGGCTCCACTCCCATTTAAGCAACCTAGACAACGCTTGTCTAACAACCGAGAACAAGCAGTCAGACGCTTTGCATCACTCCAACATAGCTTGAATAAGAAGCCTGAAATGTAACAACAATACATGGCTTTCATGGGGAAAATATTGGAGAATGACCACGCAGAGATCGCTCCAGTACTAGGAAAAGATGAAAAATGTTGGTACCTGCCAATGTTTGGGGTGTACCACCCTCAAAAACCAGGCCAAATAAAGGTGGTCTTTGACTCAAGTGCCAAACACTTGGGTGTTTCTCTGAATGATGTACTGCTTACAGGCCCTGACCTCAACAATTCTCTTCTTGGAGTCCTGATGCGGTTTTGTAAGGACGAGGTTGCCATCTTGGCAGACATACAGCAGATGTTTCACTGCTTTTTGGTGCGAGAGGACCACAGAAATGATCTGAGATTCCTGTGGTACAAGGACAACGACGTGACAAAAGAAATTATAGACTATAGGATGAAAGTTCATGTTTTTGGCAACAGCCCTTCCCCTGCTGTAGCCATCTACGGACTCAGAAGAGCAATCAGAGAGGGTGCACGAGAACATGGGACTGACACAGTCAACTTTGTGGAGCGCCACTTCTATGTGGATGACGGCCTTTGTTCTGTGTCGACTAATACTGAAGCCATCGACCTGTTAAACAGAACACAGATGTCACTGGCTGAATCAAACCTCAGGCTTCACAAGTTCGCCTCCAATAGCCAGACAGTCCTGGAAGCCTTTCCATCTGAAGACTGTGCAGCACTTACAAAGGATGTGGACTTAAGTGGAGAGGCTGCACCCACTCAACGCACTGGGTCTCCTGTGGGAGGTAGCAAGTGACACATTCACTTTTTCTGTAGCAAATGCCATCAAGCCATTCACTCGTCGTGGAGTCCTCTCCACGGTGAACAGTGTTCACCCCTTGGGTTTTCTGGCCCCAGTCACAATCCAAGGAAGACTCCTCCTCCGGGAACTCACAGCTGAGCTGTCCGAGTGGGACATGCCGCTACCTGAAGATAAATTCAGTAAATGGAAAGCTTGGCAAGACTCACTTCAGGAGCTGAGACACCTTCATGTACCACGGACATACACAGCGGCTTCACTAGACAAGGCAGTGCATAAGGAACTCTGTGTGTTTTCTGATGCATCTATCAAAGCCATCAGTGCTGTGGCGTATTTGAAGGCCGTGCAAGAAGATGGATGGACTCACATTGGGTTTGTCATGGCCAAGTCAAAACTTGCACCTATTCCGGCCTCACTCCTAGCACAGACTACATGGTTAAAAGGCCCTAACTTCCTGCTCAACTCTCCCAATGAACCAGATTCGGTTCAGTCCTTCGACCTGGTCAAACCAGAATTGGATGTGGATATCTGCCCACAAGTGAGGAGCTATGCCACAAAGCTACAAGAGAAATTCCTCAGCCCAGAACGCTTTCTAAGGTTCTCCAGCTTCAACTCTCTTGTCTGACCTATAGCACTCCTAATTCACATTGTGAGGTCCTTTAAGCCCTCCAAAAGCATGGACAAATGTAAGGGGTGGCACAGTTGTGGGCTGTCTCGAACTCCAGATGAACTATCCCTAGCGAAGGAAGTCATCATTGCAGCTGTTCAGAGAAGAGCATTCTCAAAGGAATTTGAAGCTTTGATCACAAATAAGCCAGTTCCTGTAAACGGCAGACTTCGTCGCCTCAGTCCAACCTTGCAGAACAATCTCATTTGTGTTGGAGGCCGATTAAAGAACGCTAACCTGGACACTGGAGAGAAGAACCCCATAATCCTCCCAAAGGATAACCACATTTCCTTGTTGCTTGTCAGACACCATCACGCTCAGGTTAAACATCAAGGCCGCCACCTAACAGAAGGAGCTGTCAGAGCAGCAGGTCTATGAATCTTGGGAGGGAAGAGGCTCGTCAGTTCAGTCCTACACAAATGTATAAAATGTCGCAAACTCACAGGCAAAATGCAAGAGCAACGCATGGCAAATTTGCCTCCAGAATGCCTTCAAACCTGCCCTCCATTATGTGGGGTTGGATGTCTTTGGACCTTGGTGTATTACCGCCAGACGAACAAGAGGAGGACAAGCTGAGAGCAAGCGGTGGGTTATGATGTTCTGCTGTATGAGCTCCAGAGCCGTTCACATCGAGGTCATTGAGTCAATGGATGCTTCAAGCTGTATTAACGCTTTGAGACGTTTCTTTGCCATAAGAGGACCTGCCAAACAACTACTATCTGACTGCGGCACAAACTTCATAGGAGCATGTAAGGAACTTGGGATGAGCAAAAACCAACCAGACACCACGGTGCAGAGGTACCTAAACCAACAGGGGTGCACGTGGGAATTCAATCCCCCGCATGCCTCACACATGGGTGGTTCTTGGGAACGCCTGATTGGCGTGGCCCGAAGAATCCTGGACTCAATGCTTCTTGAACAGCACACTCGCCTAACCCATGAGGTTTTGTGTACGCTAATGGCAGAAGTGACGGCTATTATAAATGCAAGGCCACTAATCCCAGTTTTAAATGATCCTGAGGATCCATTCATTCTGTCACCATCAATGCTTCTGACTCAGAAAACTGGAGTCCCACCTCCACCTGGAGACTTTACAGATAAAGATCTCCTCACCAAGCAGTGGAGACAAGTACAGGCTCTTGCCAACAGATTCTGGAGCCGCTGGAGTCGAGAGTACTTGCCAACCTTGCAGTGCCGCAAGAAATGTACCAAATCTCACCAAAACCTGCAAGTGGGAGATATTGTACTTCTCAAAGACAGTCAAACTACCCGCAACGACTGGCCCATGGCTATGATCACAAAGACCTTCCCTGGAGAAGACGGAAGGGTGAGGAAGGTGGAACTGAGGACCACAAATCAGGGACATTCAAAAACTTTCTTCAGGCCAGTCTCAGAAGTTGTCTTACTTCTTACTACAGACTGAGAGACTCATGTAGTTCATTAGGGTCAATTGATCCTCGCAGAGGTCAGGCGGGGAGTGTGTTGCCTTTCAGGCATAAATTTGAATGAACTTTTATTTTGAAGGAGCTTTTATTTTGAAGGGCCATCTTCGACTCTTCCTGTTTCTTACTTTGTTTGGGCAGTGAGTCGGAGAGGCTAGCTGAATGTGCACAGCTACATTTCTGTGTTCAACTGCATGTGTTTCATCACTGTAAACGCCACAGAGGCAACGTCATGAGTGAATAATTTCATAGTTACATTCATAAGTTAATGTTAAAAAGTACTCTTTACATAAAAATGCATTTGATTTGTTTGTGACTAAAAACGTTTTATTTACATTTATTTACATGAGAAAAGCATGTTACAGAGCTAAATGGTAATCTTGTATTTTTTGTATCTTTGTTACAGTTTTCACTCTGACCTTGTACAATGAGAGAAAGAGCCACAGTAAAGAGCAACTAAAGCTTACTACGACTCTCATCTTCATTAATAAGGAAGAGTTTAGCTAGTTGTATAGCTGCAGTAGCTACACTGCAGTGAGGACAACATAATTGTGGAGAGTGAAGGGTTCAGGGAACTGGTTCAGGTCCTTGAGCCCTCATATGTTTTGCCAACCAGAAAGGTTTGTGCGGAAATATTGGTCAAAAAGTATGAGGAGGAATGGGAACAAGTGAAAATGGAAGTACTGCAAGCTGTGGCAGTGAGTATAACAGCAGACCTGTGGACATCTGTGAACATGGAGGCTTACTGCCTGTCACTACATTAATGAGAATTTGCACTTGTGTACATCTGTGTTGGGAGTGCAATACTTTCCACAAAGTCACACTGCTGACAATTTGGCCCAAGTCAAAAGGGGCATGATGGAGGACTGGGCCATAACCAGTAAAGTAAAGTGTCTGGTGACCAACGCAGCACCAAACATGGCACTACTAGACAGTTCCAAATTCAGCACTCAATTTGCATTGCACATAGTCTAAATATATTAGTTAGAAAATCATGTGATCAGATCCCCACACTTACATCCATCAGACACAAAGCTAGGAACATTGTCACATACTTCATCCCGATAATGAAAATGCTCCATCTTGCACTAGAGCATAATGCTTCAACCTTGCACAGATACTGGGACAACCAAAAGATAACATACCCAAACCTCTTCCGCCTGACCTTACAATTTCTCTGCACTCCAGCCTCATCTGTACCATGTGAGCAGGTGTTTTCAACAGCTGGAGAGGTTGCATCAAAAAAACATAAATTTCACTTGAAAAACTTTTTTGAATAAAAATTTGTAAAAAAAAAAAAATCCCAGTCCACAAGCATCCTCATACACAAGACATTCTCTTAGATTTTCACATTATGATACATATTCACATTATTTATTGGCTATATCTAAAAATATCAAACATAGTTTAAATTTAAATGAAGATATGAAATGATACAACATAAAATACAATGATGATGATGATGATACAATGTCAGTTGAGTCTTTAAGTTCCAGCAGGTGTCAGTATTCAGTATTCATATTGACACAGTATCGACATAGTATCAATACAGTTTGGCAATATGTCAAAATGCTTCATCTACCTATCACTACACATTGCATGTATATTGCTGTTTGCACCAGGGATATAATGGAAATGCTATTTCAGTTCTCTGTGTGTACTGTACACATAGCAAAATTTACAATAAAGTGGGCTTGCTTAATAAGTGAGAATTGCATAATATTATCAAATGTTATATGGATTTGTAAGATATTAAGGCAAAGTGTGAGATAAGCTGAAAAACAGCATCTGGTGATATAATGTGCATGTTTTTAGGACAGGATTTGGGGCGCCATCTGCTGGGTGTTACAGTGTAGTGGGTCTGTTGGGACATTTGAGGATTTGCAATGAACACCCATACCTGAGCATAGTGACTGTATTTTTTTTTTACACAGTAACACAGCAGTTGAACGGTGGTTCATCTAACATGTCACTGCACCTTTAGCTGATAAAATATAGCTGCGCTGCTCTCCTCAAATATGATGGCACAGATCAACGTGAACAGAATAAAAGAACATATATGTAACTAACCAAACACACTAAAAAAGTTAACAGTTTCATGCTTAGCGGTGTTAGGTTATGTAAAACTAAATGCCCAGTATGTTACTGGTCCGTGAAGAAAAGAGTTGCGTTGATCTGCTGTTTCGGTCCAGCGGTCCTGTGAGCCGTATGGCGCGCGTGTCTGAGGGAGAGACGCTAAGTAGTGTTGGGAAGTTTGACTCTTTTTACTGACTTGGATCTTTTATTCTTGGACAGTAAATTGTACGAATCTTTTTTTTGAGTCATTTCGTCCATTTTTACAGCAGGTGGCGCTGTTAGCCCTCTTGTGGGCGTGTAAAAAAGGCCGCTGGTCTCAAACACTTAACATTGAAGGCAACACAGTTTGCTTCAACTGACAAAGATAATAAACAAAATGTCACAAGTAATTCAAACCATATGAAAACCTAGCAATGTAAATCCACACCACAAAGTGACTGTGTCCTGTATCCTCCCTGCCATTGTTGATTAACACGCTCGTCACACAGCCTGAGCTGCCTGTCACGTGACAAATGAACGAGAACCGAGAATGAACCATTCATCTGTCACGTGACAGCTGGTAGCGGACAAGTGAATGTAAAACTCAGTTTGACAATAAAGTTAGACAAAAAGTAACAATTAATAAGTTCCTTAAATGTTTACATGGTGCATTTATTGTGTCCAAAATGTGATGATTATTTTTATTATTATTATTATTATTATTATTATTATTATTATTAGTAGTAGTAGTAGTAGTAGTAGTAGTAGTAGTAGTATCGTTGTTATTGTTATTATCACATTTGTTGTCATTATTATTATTATTTCTTATTTTATGGCAGAGTGTAACACAAAACCAATGTGTTGATATAATTTTAAAATTTATTCATGAACACACTTATATATACACAATAATAACACTACAATAACACTATACACATCTACAAGAACAGAAGACCACTAATTAATTATGATTTCACGAATAAATAATGTATGTCGGGTGTCACGTGACAAATGAATGAACAACACAAATCAGACATTATTCATTTCCTTGTTCGTTTCTCTGTCCACAGCCCTGTAGCTGAGCTACAGCTGTCACGTGACAAATGAACAAAAGAACGATTTGTATGAATGACCCGGGTGTGTGAACAGACTGCTTAGTGCTCTTCAGCCTGAGCTGCCACTCATGTGACAAATGAACGAAAGAACGATCCGTATGAACGAACGGTAAGTCTATGAATGAACTGCTGTGCTTACTGCTCGCCACACTGCCGTCACGTGACAAATGAACGAGGACCTGAGGATGGACGCACAGTTGAGTCGTGAACTAATCATTTCTGTTTCCTGTCCTGCTGACTGAGACTGCAGCTGCTTGCCATCATGTGGCGAGGGAAGGTACTGCATGAAAATGAACAAAAACTCACTCCCGAGTGATATAAAAGATTAGTTCGTATTGAACAAATCGTTCACGGACACAAAACTAATGCTGTCCGAGAGTTAACAGCTGCAAATGGCAGAGCGTACCCGACAGATAAAGTCGGCGACCAAACAGTTGTAATTATCATCAAAAAAACTTCACCAGCAGTATTACGAGGCTTTCCTGATCTGTAGTAACCTCTTTATGTGATTTCCGCCATGGAAAGGATTTCTTTCGGCTGGTAGAGAAACCAGCTTCCCTGGAGAAAAATCACTCCTTTTTAACATGGAAATTAATAGCTGTGCTGCGGGGACTAGCTGGAGCTCTGATGCTCACAACGTCGAAACGGTAAGGCCGACATCTTCAGTAATGGTATCATTGCATAGGTATTCACTTTTCCTGTGTTTTGAGTGTGAAATATGCTGACCGGAGAGGCTGGTATGTTTTATTTGCCTGACTATGGCCCACATAAATTATTATTGACACCCCTCAGCAAATTCAGTATTAATACAACAGGCTGTGTCATCATTGCCTTTTTAAATGGGATCTTATTTTGAAGGGACTCTTGTTTTGAAAGCATTTTGTCTTGTCTGTTTGTGTGTATTTGTGCATGTGTGGTCTTGTGTCTGTTAATCAGAGAGTTTTACAAAGTTTTTTGTTTTGAAAGGACTCTTGTGTTTCTTATTTTGAAAGACTTTTGTCGTGTGTACATGTGTGTCTGCCCCGTCTGTCTGTGTGTTGTGTCTGTATCTGTCTGTCTCTATGAGAAAAAAGGATAAAATGGCCGACATTGAAAATGTAGTCTTTATCGTCATTGATATCATACAGAGACTTCAACAAGACGACAAATGAGACGACATGAGACGCCAAATTTTGATGAAATGATTTCTGTAGCTTGACATTGCAGCCACAATCGCAATTTACACATTTATTTTTTGAGAAATTTTTCTGTCTCTCTCCGTTCTAGTGATCACTCACTCTAGTTGCGAACATTCTTGCAATACACAGCCATTCAGTTTTTTGGGGTGGTTTTTGGCGTTTTTTTGGCAAAAAGACGCGTGGCACATTTTGACACCCATTTTGAAGAAGAATAATAATAACTATAATAATAATAACTAGAAACATTTCAAAAGAAAATTCTGAGTGTGCCTGACTCTGTGGTACTGTAGTGCAAATGTATGGGGCATCGGGGCCAGAGACTTCAAAGTTAGTCAAAGGCAGGCTTGAGGTTGCCAAGCAACTAGGGTCAGCTGCAGGTCAGAGTAATAGTCTCTGTCCTCATCTTCTCTACTAGTTCTGTGTCCAGTTTGAGAGCTAAATATGAATTCTGGCCTGAAGCATCAGGTAAAGAGCAAGTGCACTCTGCTCCTTCTGGAAATGTCTCCTCTCAAATTAAGATGGGAGTAGATTGGGCAGGAAATGTGTGTTGCTGCTGAATCTTTGTGTCTCTCACCAAAACTATGATACTGACAGCTTTAGCAGGCTAATATGAGTGAGATGACAAATTTTCCTAAGTTTCTAGATATGTGATTTCTGTACCTTGACATTTGCAGCCACAATTGCAGTTTAAAAATTTGTTTTCAACAAATTTTTCTCTCCCTGTTCACTCTAGCGATGATATCTCTTCTCTTCATTCTCGCAATGCACACCCATTAATTTTTTTGCCGTTGTTTTTGGTGATTTTGGCAAAACCGTTCTGTGAAGCTCTTAGAAAAATCGTAGAATACCGATCCCGGCCAAGCCGGTTGTTTTGAAACCTTGTTTGTGTATGTGCAATAAAAGCGCTGGGAGACGAAGCGAACTGGGAAAAAAAACATGGAAGAAACATAAGAATTATAACTAGAAAACTGAAATAAGGTAGGTGTGGGGGCCCTCTGCTGCCCGTCGCTGCATGGCGTTCCCCTACCTCTCTCTCCTCACATTCCTATCACTCTTTAGCTGTCTCTATACAATAAATCTGGAAAAGGCCAAACAATATACATTTAAATGTGAAATGAGCTGAAAACAGTAGAATAGTATGAAGTGGTACAATGTTGTGTAATACTGTAGAAATAAGGTAGAATTGTGGGAAATAGTTAGGTATGTTGTGTATGAGTAGAACACTATGAAGTGGTACAATGTTATTTAATAGTGTAGAAATTTGCATGAAAATGTAGAATTATATAAAATAGAATAGTATAAGAGTGTGAAATTAGCTGAAAAAAGGAGAATAGTATAATAATTAGTAAAATATTCATAGTAGAAATTAGTAAAATAATAGTAATGTCCTAAATGAGCTGAACCTAAAAAAGAGTAGAATACAAGTTGAATAGTACAAGATCTTGGTGTTTATAGTTTTAATGAAGTCTGTAGTAGAAGGAGAACTAGTTTGAAGTGTAGAAGGTTTATAAAAGGTTAATAGAAGGTTAGTTTGTAGAAGGTTAATGTAGTAGTAATGTCCTAAATGAGCTGAATCTAACAATATAATTTTTATTTCTAGTACACAATTTGTCTTGTCTGTCTCCGTGTGTGTGGTGTGACTGTGTCTGTCTCTCTCTCTATCTGTCTGTGTTTGTGTCTGTGAGAGAGAAGGATAAAATGGCCGACATTAAAAATGTAGCCTTCATAGTCATTAATTACATCAACAACAGTGAAAATAGCCCCTCCTCCCTCAGGCAGCCTTACGGTGGCCAAGCAACCAGGGCCAACTGCTGGGCCCTAATGAGCACAGCAGTTAGGAGCACTTGTTAGAATGTCAGTTGGAAATGCCCAGAGAGAAAATGTTAGCAATCAATTAGAATGTCTTTACTGAGCAGTTAGCAAATATCATGTCTTTAATAGACATGTGGCTAAAAAGCATGCTATCGTAATGCATAAATTACGTTTATACATTACGTACGTAAATTGTATATAATTTTTAATTCTGTAGTACAAAATTTGTGGAAGTTGTTGTGTGTGTGGTGTGTGTTTGTCTTGTCTGTCTCTGCGTGTGATTGTCTGTGTCGGTCTGTCTCTCTGTGTCTGTGTTACTGTCTGTCAGTTAGAGGCTAGCTGTCTCTGCTGTCTCTTTCATTTTAGACAGACAAGTTCAAATTCAGTGCCAATAACTGCTAAAATAGCCGCAGAATGTTAGCAATTAGCATGCCTTTAATTTTTAGTCACTAGAAATTATGTTATGATTTAACACAGTCCTGCTGGATTCACTGCCAAATCAGATGACTCATATATGTCGCATGATAGGCATAGCAACAGTAGATTTACCGTATTTTTCAGATTATACGTCGCTCCGGATTATAAATCGCACCAGCCAAAAAATGAATAATTAAGAAGGAAACACATATATAAGTCGCACTGGAGTATAAGTCGCATTTTTGGGGGAAATTTATTTGATAAAATCCAACACCACAAAGAGACATGTCATCTTGAAAGGCAATTTAAAATAAAAATAGAAAACAACATGCTGAATAAGTGTATGGTATACTAACGTTATATGACGCATAAACAACGAACTGAGAACGTGCCTGGTATATTAACGTAACATATTAAGAGTTATTCAGATAACTATAGCATAAAGAACATGCTAACAAGTTTACCAAACCATCAGTTTCACTCCAAATCACTAAATCCAATGAAATCTTCATCCTGTCACTTTTAAACAGCTCCCCCAACTCGGGAGGTAGACGATGCGCCGCTTCCTCTTCTACGTCGCTTACGTCAGACTCATCGTCAGTTGCAGTTCCAATTATTCCAGCCTTTCTGAATCCCGACAGGATGGTTTCGGTTGTCACTGAAGCCCATGCTTTGTCGATCCATTCAATGACTTCCAGGAAAGTTGCATGGCGCATTCTCCCGGTTGCCGTGAAGCTGTGCTCTCCATCCATCATCCACTGCTCCCACAGGTTATGCAAGACTGCCTTAAAGCTCCTATTCACAGAGATATCAATAGTATTTTGGTTAAGCCTCCAGGGATGATGGCAGGTATGGAGTTGAAAACTTTTAATTTATGTTTGAACTGTTGTGTGATGTGCGCTTGCATGCTATCCATCACAAGCAGAGCTTTGCATGCTCTGAAGAAGCCATCCAGTCGCTTAGTGTAGCACTTTGTAAGTCATAAGTTCAGCATTTCTTGATCCATCCACCCTTTCTCATTCACGGCGACTACAACTGAGGAGGATTGGATTTTTGGCATGGTTTTTCATTTGAAAATGGCCATTGGTGGCAATTTTCTCCACAACATGCCAGCCCCACTGTGAAGTTTGATTTCTCATGACCAGTTGTAACTATATTCACACTCTTTTGCCCTTTCTCTGCAACACTTCAGCCCATGGGAATGTCAAACGTGAGGGGGACCTCGTCCATGTTAATAATATGATCCGGTGTCACGTTGTGCTCACTTACATGCTTTTCAATGAACTCACAGAAACTGTCGACCTTGGCTTGGAAGTCTGCTGGCAGTTTTTGGGACATCGTTGTCCTTGCTCTGATAGAGGCGATTGCGTTGCATGAAGCGGTAACACCAAGAAGGTCCTCCCGCAAAGTCATTTATATTCATCTCCTTGGCAACTACCTGGGCGTGGAGATGCAACTGCACTGTTGACAAGCCTCTCCCAGCAGCACGTTGTTCAAGCACCCATGCGCAAACTCGTTCCTCTAACTGCGGCCACCTAGCTTTTAGCCCACGATTAGCTTTTTTTGTTTTCTTGATGATTTTCTTTTGGGTGCCATTTTTGTTCAGCCCTTCTCAGTTGTTTTTATAAGTTACCGGCAATGCTGAAATTATCAACATAGGCCTAGAGCACCCTCTTGCGGTTTAGTGTGAAAATAACATGTGAAATGATATAATAATGTGTTAATAATTTCACACATAAGTCGCACCAAAGTATAAGTCGCACCCCCGGCCAAACTATGAAAAAAACTGTGACTTATAATCCGAAAAATACGGTAAACAGAAAGAATGCAGAGTGACTGTCACTACAGAAAACGTCTTGCTTGAGCTGCCTGTTACTGTCTGTCAGTTAATGGCTAGCGCACTAGCTGCTCTGCTGTCGCAATCTGTCATTTCAGACAGACAGTTCAAATTCAGAGCCAATAACTGCTAAAATGGCTGCCACCGGGATTCTGCCTGCTGGTTTCTGCCTGCTGGCCCTAATCAGCAGAGCAGTTACTGATTGTCAGTTGGAAATGCCGACAGAGAGAGAGAGAAAATGCCGAAACCACCAATTTTAGCATTGGCCACTTATGTTAGCAATTAGCATGATGCACTAGCCACTAATTTTAGCATTTGCTGCTAATGTTAGCAATGAGCGTGCTATTTAGCCACTAAAAAATAAATAGATGGTAATGCTAACGCTACCACAAATTTTTAGCCACTAAAACTTAGCATTAGCCGCTAATGTTAGCAATTAGCATGACGTGCTAGCCACTCATTTAGGCATAGGCTGTTAATGTTGTCTGATGTGCTAGCAACTAACGTGCTAGGTGCTCTGCTGTCTCTGTCATTTTAGACAAACAAGTTCAAATTAACTGCCAATAACTGCTAAGATGGCCGCCGTTGGGCAGTTAGTGCACCTGTTCGAATGTCAGTTGAGAGAGAGAGAGAGAGAAAATGCTGAGACCACGCCTCGAACGGGAAGGATATCTGGCCAAACCGTATTTCCAATCATTGAACTGACTTAAGTTTAGGCATCTTGAGCAGTTCCTGAATGTCTAGATATGCAGTTTGTATGTAAAATGAAGAAATCGATTCAAAGAAAGGTTACTTCTGCTTTCCTCCAGAAATTTTCCCACCTTTTTAACATGCTAGTCTATGGGGCTGTGGATGGATGTTGGTTGCGAATCTTTGTCAGGGTCCTCATTTGTTGGGGTCCTCTCACCGGTTCAGGCTGCATTTTCCGGCGGAAGGGCGGAAAATGAATAATAATAATAAAACATAAAACTGCCATTAAACACGCAGAAGATTAATAGTTGCCTAGTCATCTTCTGTTATATTAATTTCATTTTATTTGGCATAACCATTTTGTCCCACCCTCCCCCACCTTGGCATGTTTCTTTAGTTATAATAAAACGCACTTGTTCACTTCCACTGAGACTTGTTCGATTTTTCTGGTTGTCGTGTTATGGTCTGCCACTTGTGGACGTAACAAGACAAACAAAGTACACTTTCATGGTTCCGAAGTGAGGTGGCTAAGTGGATTGTATTACACTTTGAGATGGTAGGGATGCACCAATCTGATATTTGGATCACATAGTGATGATGCATAATAAAAAAAAGTTTACACTGGGCGGCCATTATACACTATATAAACAACATATATTCTATTATTGTCAGACCATGCCTGGATATATTGGATAGTACCTTGAGCCAGGAAAAACCTTTCCTGCAACCAAAAGCTACACATAAAATACCTTTGTAGTAAGAGTGACTAAGTTAGTCTGTTTTAGCACTTGGACTGTACTAACAGGAGCTAAGATCAAATTGAGAGAATCCATTGTTCTGGTAACTGTTCTCTGATGTGTTTAATGAACATCAGTTACAGTAATCAAAATGCAGTACAATAAAGGAATAATGTTATGCATCTAAATTTCAGATAGGACTGGCCCAGTGTAGCAGCGGCAGCTGGTAGTAGTAGCACAGCAGCAGCTGCCTCAGACACCGGCAACAAATTGAGCCTTGCTGGAGACAACATTTTCACACGAGACAAAACACTTTTCCTGCATTATCAAAATACCTTGACAAAATGCTTCCTCTTGTTACGTGATGTGTTGCCATTTCCCATCGGCACCTTCGTCTTTTACCGAGCGAGCCTCTATGGGGGGAAGCCAATGAATGGAATAGTTCATTAAATTGAATTAAACAGTTGGAAAGAGTAGTTGCGTAATAACAGTAAATGCATATCATTAACTGAAATAAAATATAATATTTAAAATTTGTACTTGCCATTACCGTGCTCTAATGATCCAATACTATCTGTTTTTGCGCTATCCTTCTCCCCCCAACAGAGTGGTATGTTCCTAGAGATCAGGTGGAAATTAGAAAAAAAGGTGACAGTTACACATCCCAAAAGACGGTGCCTCCCGTCATAAAAATGCAAAGAAGAAGAAGAAAGCCCGCACAGAGCACTTAATGTGTGAATATTTGAGTAGACCTAATATGACATTGACAAGAACAGTAATTGAGAAAACAACGCAAGCGGGTAAAAAGTTAATGAGATGGATGCAGATGGAGAGGTTGTTGGCAAGGAAGAAACAATGCCCTGTGTGCAACAACAGAATGAAATTCAAAAGAACCAACACTACCAAGGATGGATATAGGTGGTAAGTAAGGATCAATATGCCATTATACTATGTTGTAATATTCACATTGATCAAACAGATTATCTTCGTGTAGATTTTATTATTTTATATCAGACTAAAATCGTGAAAGAGAGAAGAGAAAATCAGAGAGAAGATCGGAAAGAAGACAGAAAATGAGAATTGGAGGGCTTTTGTAGCAATAGATGAGAGTAAATTCAGACACAAACAGAAGGTAAGGTCTGTTTATGTAAGTAAAATAGTCACTTCTGACTATTGTCAGTGTAAGTATAATACATCTGAATTACTATGGTACTATAAATACACTGGAAACAGGTTTTCATAGAGTAAAATACTCCACCCAAATTTATCTATAATAATCTCAGATTAGAATCACTTCAGTTCTCCTGTTGATCAGCCTCAATGCTGCTGGTAATACTGAATTACATATGTCTATTTCATAGCATACAATACATATAATCAAGTCGTCTTAGAAAAATATGACACCTAAAAATTTTGATTTGGATGCTAGTCCTATGAAATGTCATATGCCAGGTAGCACTACCTTGACAATGGGGGTGACTCAGACAGTGCTGAAGTGAGTCTAACACTATAATTTCGAATGAATTTCATAAAAGCACGACATTTCGCTTATTTTCAGTATGGACCCACCTGGCGAAGACGCTCGTGGGTCTTTGGAGTGCTGGAAGTGAAGAGGTCCCATAGACGTCCTGTCTTAAAGCAGATGGAAAATCGATCCAGGATGCAATTACTCACAATAATACAAAAATATATTAGACCCGGAAGTGAGGCGATTAGTGATTCCTGGCGTGCCTACAACCGATTGTCACGTGAAGGATACATTCACTCATCAGGTGAATCACCAGAGACATTTTGTACACCCTGGAAGTGGTGCTCACACACTGCACATTGAACGGGCATGGCGAAGTTTCAAAGAAGACATCTACAGATACAGGGGAAACCTGACAGAGAGGGCATTGAAAATGAACTTACAGTCCATAGAATGGAACCACTTGCTTGGAAAGGAGCATAGGAAAGGCATTCTTGGACGCTTATTTAAGATATAAGAGCATGTTACAAAGTATAACAACCTTCGAACCCTACTGAAGTGTGACAGAAGCTGAGTCTCTATAATGTTAAGAAGAGTTATGTGGTTTTTTTTTTTTTTTTTCCAGTGTTGGTGGTTTCTTGCACATTTGTTATGTTTTGGTATTAAACATGCTTTTTGTGTGGTACAGTTGCATCTTATTCACTGGGTAATTCGACATGTTTTACTTAGTAATGTTGTGGAACTTTTAAAGGTTCATGGTTGTGTTGACTGCACGGAAAAGGGGGTAATCTGTTAAAAAAAAAATACTGTAGCAAGAGCCTGTTAATATAATCCAAACAAGCTAGGCTTCACACACTTTCATATTATTTACTTGGTAAATAGACACCTGGTAACACTACAGAAAATACATGATACACTCTCATTACAATTTCTTTGAGACACCCGATAATTTTGGTGACCTTTGACCATTAGGGGGCGTTATAAGTAGCCAAAATTTGTAAAACTCTCTCATTGACAGACACAAGACCACAGAAACACACAGAAACAGGCTGACAGCTATTTGATGCATGGGGGCGATGGGGCCAGAGTCAGGCACACTCAAAATGTCTTTTCTAATTATTATTGAGTGTGCCTGAAAGAGCACAATCTTTACTATTCACCCGGCTTATTCTTCTTATTGAGTGTGCCTGAAAGAGCACACTCATTACTATCCACCCAGCTTATTGAGTGTGCCTGAAAGAGCACACTCTTTACTATCCACCCAGCTTATTCTTCTTATTATTGAGTGTGCCTGAAAGAGCACACTCTTTACTACCCATCCGGCTTATTCTTCTTCTTCTTATTATTATTATTATTATTGAGTGTGCCTGAAAGAGCACTCTTAACTATCCACCCGGCTTATTCTTATTATTGAGTGTGCCTGAAAGAGCACACTCTTTACTATCCCGCGGGCTTATTCTTATTCTTATTCTTATTATTATTATTATTATTCGTCTTCTGTTTCTTCAGTTCGCCAAGGCTCTCAGAATTTTGTCGCACATACACAAACAAGGACTCATAATGACCGGCTCGGCAAGGCCATCGTGTGATGGCAAAGTGGTTTTCAAAAAGTTTCACCAAACGGTTTTGCAGCTGTACACCAAAGAAAATGCCAAAAAATTAATGGGTATGTATTGTGGGAACTTTCAAGAGCCACAGTGCGTGATGTCATCACTAGAGTGTGAAGAGAGAGAAAAAATTGTCCAAAATAAATTTATAAACTGTGACTGTGGCCACAAATGTCAAGCTACAGAAATCATTTATAGCTAGAAACGTAGGAAAATATGTTGGCGTCGCATAGATACCACTGCTAAAGCTGTCAGTATTATAGTTTTGGCCTCAGACGCAAAGATATAGCACCAACACCGATCCACAGTCCCATATCCTCCCATATTAATTTGAGAAGAGAAATCTCCGGAAGGGCAGAGACCACCTGCTCTTTACCACATGATAAATGCTTTAACATTTAGCTCTCAAACTGGGCACAAAACTGGTCGAGAAGTAGCCGCCGATCACAAATATTTCGGCTTTTGAATACGACACACCGTTTGGCATTTAATGCCGCTTGTTCGTGGGGCGTCATTTGGTTCCTCTCTCCCTCTCTGGGCATGTCCAACTGACATAACAGGTGCTGTAACTGCTCTGCTGATTAGGGCCCAGCAGTTGGTCCTGGTTGCTTGGCAACCTCAAGCGTGCCTGAGGGAGGAGAGGGGGGCGGGGCTATTTTCAATGTTACTGATGTGTGTCAGACTCAAGTCATCTGATTTGACAGTGAATCCAGCAGGACTGTGTTAAATCCTAAGTGGTAGTGGTAGAATTACATGTTAGCATATTAGCAATTAGCATGTTAGCATTGGCATCAATTTCATTTTTAGTGGCTAGAAAGCATGCGCATTGCTAACATTAGCAGCCTATGCTTAAATTAGTGGCTAGCGCATCATGCTAATTGCTAACATTAGCGGCTAATGCTAATTTTAAGTGGCTAGAAATTAGTGGTAGCATTAGTGCCAGCACAGCATTTGCATGTTAGCAGTTAGCATTAGCATGTTAGCATTGGTATTTACTTCATTTTTAGAGGCTAAAAAGCATACTCATCACTAACATTAGCAGCCAATGCTAAAATTAGTGGCTAGCGTATCATGCTAATTGCTAACGTGAGTAGCTAATACAAAAATTTGTGGTTTCAGCATTTTCTCTCTCTCTGTCAGCATTTCTAACAGGTGCAGTAACTGCTACGCTAATTAGGGATGCGCCAGCAGGCAGCGATGGGGCCACAGTCAGGCACACTCAAAATTTCTTCAGGAATTTTCTAGAGTTTTTGTCGCACATACACAAACAAGGAGTCAAAACGGCCGGCTCGGCAAGGACACAATGGCAAAGTGGTTTTCAAAAAGTTTCACCGAACAGTTTGGCAGCTGTACACCAAAGAAAATGCCAAAAAATGAATGGGTGTGTATTGCGGAAACTTTCAAGAGCCACAGTGCGTGATGTCATCACTAGAGTGCGAAGAGAGAGAAAAAATTGTCCAAAAATAAATTCATAAACTGCGACTGTGGCCGCAAATGTCAAGCTACAGAAATCATTTATAGCTAGAAACGTAGGAAAATTTGTCGCCGTCGCATAGATACCACTGCTGAAGCTGTCAGTATTATAGTTTTGGACTGACATAGAAAGATTTGACCCCAGCACCGATCCAGATCCCCATATAGTCGCATGTTAATTTGAGAGGAGAAATTACCAGAAGCAGCAGAGACCACCTGCTCTTTACAACATGATAAATGCCAGAG
Source organism: Nibea coibor (assembly GCA_023373845.1). Taxonomy (NCBI): domain Eukaryota; kingdom Metazoa; phylum Chordata; class Actinopteri; family Sciaenidae; genus Nibea; species Nibea coibor. The sequence goes on along the minus strand of JALLKU010000179.1, from coordinate 24,570 downwards.
TTTTTAACATTTAGCTCTCAAACTAGGCACAAAACTGGTTGAGAAGTAGCCGCCGATCACGAATATTTTGGCTTTTGGATACGACACACTGTTTGGCATTTAATGCCGCCTGTTCGTGGGGCGTCATTTGGTTCCTCTCTCCCTCTCTGGGCATGTCCAACTGACGATTTTAGGTGGTGTTGTTGTAACTGCTCTGCTGATTAGGGGCCAGCAGTTGGCTCTGGTGGCTCGGCAACCTGAAGCCTGCCTGAGGGAGGAGAGAGGGGGGCTATTTTCACTGTTGCTGATGTGCGTCAGACACAAGTCAATTTTAACTTGTCTGTCCAAAATGACAGCAGAGCAGCTAGCACGTTAGTGGCTAACGTTGACACGCTAGCGATTAGCATTAGCATGTTAGCAATTAGCATGTTAGCATTGGCATCGATTTCATTTTTAGTAGCTAAAAAGCATGCTCATTGCTAACATTAGCAGCCTATGCTTAAATTAGCGTCTAGCGCATAATGCTAATTGCTAACATTAGCGGCCAATGCTAATTTTAAGTGGCTAGAAATTAGTGGTAGCATTAGTGGCAGCATTAGCATGTTAGCAGTTAGTTTGGATACGACACACTGTTTGGCATTTAATGCCGCCTGTTTGAGGACCTGCATTCCGAGACATTCTGTGTATTTCACTGAGAGGGAGAGGTTGCAGCTGTAACTAATTGCTCTGACCTGCAGCTCACCCTGGTTGCTTGGCAACACACACAGACACACGGACATAGATAAAGACAAAGACAAAATTCTTTCAAAATAAGAGTCCCTTCAAAATAAAAGACTTTGTAAAACTCTGATTAACAGACGCAACAACCACACACACACACACACACACACACAGATATGACAAAGGTCTTTCAAAATAAAAGTCCCTTCAAAATAAAAGACTTTGTAAAACACTCTGATTAACAGACTCAAGACCACATACACACACAAGAGAAAAGGCTTTCAAAATAAGAGTTGGAATCCTTGGATCAAGATGAGATCAACGCACACTATGACGTCAATTTGCGCCAGATTGGATTTTCTGCCATTTTGAATTTCATCACAAACCTTCAAAAAGCATTTCAGGTTATGCAGATTGTCCGATTTCAACGAGACTTGACACATAGAATCTTCAGTCAAAGCCGCATGGTTATCACATGGATTTTTAAATTTTGTTAGCACCCAATCAAACTCATCCGTGACGTCGCCAAACAGGAAGTGAGGCCACATCTCTACAACTGTCTGATGTTTTGACTTCAAACTTCTAACACAGATTCATGACCACTTCTTTGAGATGCCCAAGCATTTTGGTGACCTTTGACCATTAGGGGGCGGTATAAACAGCCAAAATGTATTTTTTCTCATATCTTCATATTGCTTTGGACTTTAACCCACCCATCCCACTACATTTGCTAAGCACAACAGCTTTGCCTTAAAAAACAGCCAAAAAAGTAAATGGAGTTTGAATGTTGTATCAAAGGGTGAAATTTAATTAAGCGCCACGCCCACACAATTTTCTCAAAATTCATAATTTTGATAACTTTTACTCAGGAAGTCTAGATGAACACACCTACCAATTTTGAAGTGAAGTGGACAAAATCCCTAGGAGGAGTTCGTTCAAATATGACCCCTTCTCAACCGGCCAAAAAAGCAAAAATGGTGATTCTTATGCTTAAATATCTCGCTTCCTGTTCATTTCAGCCCATTGCTCCAAGAGACTTTTTTGTAGAACATGTCTTCGTCTACAATTCGGCTGAGGTTTCATAACTCTGTGTCCAAAACTGTGGCGGGGCTGCTTGAAAGAAAAATTCAAGTGGGCGCTATAGAGCGATTTTGCCCCGCCCCCTAATCAATTATGCAGCCGACTTCTGTATCTATTTGGTCTTAATAACCTCAAGAGGTTTCAGACAGGTCTGAGAAAGTATTGAAGCACAACAGCTTTTCCTTAAAAAACAGCGAAAAAAGTAAATGGAGTTTGAATGTTGTATCAAAGGGTGAAATTTAATGAAGCGCCACGCCCACACAATTTCCTCGAAAATCATAATTTTGATAACTTTTACTCAGGAAGTCTAGATGAATACACCTACCAATTTTGAAGTGAATTGGACAAAATCCCTAGGAGGAGTTCGTTTAAATATGACCCCTTCTCAACCAGGTCGAAACAGCAAAAATGGTGATTTTCATGCTTAAATATCTCGCTTCCTGTTAATTTTAGCACATTGCAGCAAGAGACTTTTTTGTAGGTTATGTCTTCCTCTACAATTCGGCTGAGGTTTCATAACTCTGTGTCCAAAACTGTGGTGGGGCTGCTTGAAAGAAAAATTCAAGGGGGCGCTATAGAGCGATTTTGCCCCGCCCCCTAATCAATTATGCAGCCGATCTTTGCAGAATATAGACCTAAATAACCACAAGAAGATTCAGACAGCTCTGACAAATTATATGAAAGCCCAACACATTTGCCTGAAAATTACCCAAAAAGCCAATGGAGTTCCATTTTTCGATGAAAAAAATCGACACGCTTGACTTTGACGCGCCGTCACGGCCACGCCCTCTGATGTCAAGTTGAAATTCTTTCTCAGATGTCAACACCAAGGCCTTGACAACATCTCCACCTAGTTTGAGGTGGATATGGTCAATATTTTCCGAGCTGGACGTCATTTAGAAAAAAGTGGTCTTTTCTGTCGCCACTAGGAGGCGCTGTGAAAATCTCCAAATATTTTTATGGAAATGTATTCTAGGCCGGAGTGCCATTATATATCTGAGGTTTGGTGAAGATTGGAGTATTTTTCGCAAAGTTATAGCAAGTCGAAATTTCATGACGAAACGCCTAATTTCGTAGCCCCGCCCCTCTGACGCAGTTAATCTGAACCTCACGCTTTCTGATAACTTTTCATGGTCGAGGCCTTAACACACACGCCAAGTTTCAAACAGATAGGACGAAAGCCCTAGGAGGAGGAGTTCAAATACGAGCCCTGAAAATGACCCCAAAAACACGAAAACGCCAACTTTGGAACAAAGTGCACGGCGTACGCTTCGATATAGCCCGGGTCTCCGAGAGACTTTTTTGTGCGTCTCGGTCGTTTACATACTCCCACAAAATTTCGTACACGTGGATGAAACCGCGTCAAGGGGCTCCTCCGACAACTGAAACGTAGGTGGCGCCGTAGAGCCATTTTTGTACGTCCATGTGCGAGACCACCAAAATACGTAATTTTATGCCCGACTTTGGGGGGGTAGGCAAATTTTCGCAACTTTTCGAGTACATATAGGCCGTCGAAAACGCGATTTATTTCGCGGAAGAAAACGTCCAAACGAAAAACAATAGGGCCCTGCACACAGTGCGTGCTCGGGCCCTAATAAGGGTGATTTCATTCTTAAATATCTCGCTTCCTGTTCATTTTAGCCCATTGCTCCAAGAGACTTTTTTGTACGTCTTGCCATGCCCTACAATTTGGCTGAGTTTCATAACTCTGTGTCCAAAGCTGTGGCGGGGCTGCCTCCAAGAAAAATGCAAGGGGGCGCTATAGAGCGATTTCGCAGCGCCCTCTCATTAATTATGCAGCCGAACTTTGCATAATAGTGTCCTTAACAACCACAAGAAGTTTCAGACAGGTCTGAGAAAGTATCTGAAAGCACAGCAGCTTTGCCTGAAAATCATCCCAAAAAGTCAATGGAGTTTGTTTTTTTAGCGAAAAAATCTGCACGGTTGACTTTGACGCGCCGTCACGGCCACGCTCTCTGATGAAAAGTTGAAATTCTTTCTCAAATGTCAACCCCAAGGCCTTGACAACATCTCCACCTAGTTTGAGGTGGATATGGTCAATATTTTCCGAGCTGGACGTCATTTCGAAAAAAGTGGTCTTTTCGGTCGCCACTAGGGGGCGCTGTGATAGTCTCCAAATATTTTTATGGAAATGTATTCTTGGCCAGACTGCGGTTATATATGAGAAGTTTGGTGAAGATTGGAGTATTTTTGGCGAAGTTATAGCCCGTCGAAATTTCACGCCAAAACGCCAAATTTCGTGGCCCCGCCCCTCTCACACAGTAAATCGAAAACTTGCGATTTTGATAACTTTTCATGGTCGAGGCCTTACGAAACCACACGCCAAGTTTCAAACAGATAGGACGAAAGCCCTAGGAGGAGTTCGTTCAAATACGAGCCCTGAAAATGACCCCAAAAACACAAAAACGCCAACTTTGGAACAAAGTGCACGGCGTACGCTTCGATATAGCCCGGGTCTCCGAGAGACTTTTTTGTGCGTCTCGGTCGTTTACATACTCCCACAAAATTTTGTGCTGGTGGATGAAACCGTGTCCAGATGCTCCTCCGAAAACGAAAACGTAGGTGGCGCCGTAGAGCCATTTCTGTACGCCCATGTGCGAGACCCCCAAAATACGTAATTTTACGCCCGACTTTGGGGGGGTAGGCAAATTTTCGCAACTTTTCGAGTACATATAGGCCGTCGAAAACGCGATTTACAATAGGGCCCTGCACACAGTGCGTGCTCGGGCCCTAATTAAAGCTGCAAGCAGCGTTGAACGGGCCCTCGCACTCCCACGCAACTCGACGGGCTGGCACGTCGGAAGGCAGCAGTCGGAAAACGTACAAGCCTTTGACGCTTTCAAAGCGTTTCGTTCAATTGAGCACACACATTAGCCGGAATTGGTACAAACAGTCAAAATCTGAGGGAGCGCCACGCCCACACCGTTTCATCAAAATTCATGATTTTGATAACTTTTACTTGGGAAGGCTATATGAACACATCTGACAAGTCTGAAGTCAATTGGACAAAATCCCTAGGAGGAGTTCGTTCAAATATGACCCCTTCTCAACCAGGTCGAAACAGCAAAAATGGTGATTTTCATGCTTAAATATCTCGATTCCTTTTAATTTTAGCCCATTGCTCCAAGAGACTTTTTTGTAGATCTTGTCATCCTCTACAATTTGGCTGAGGTTTCATAACTCTGTGTCCAAAACTGTGGCGGGGCTGTTTGAAAGAAAAATTCAAGGGGGCGCTATAGAGCGATTTTGCCCCGCCCCCTAATTAATTATGCAGCCGAAATTTGCACAATATTGGTTTGAACAACCAGAAGAGGTTTTAGCCAGGTCTGAGAAAGTATTGAAGCACAACAGCTTTGCCTTAAAAAACAGCGAAAAAAGTAAATGGAGTTTGAATGTTGTATCAAAGGGTGAAATTTAATGAAGCGCCACGCCCACACAATTTCCTCAAAATTCATAATTTTGATAACTTTTACTCAGGAAGTCTATATGAACGTAACTACCAAGTTTGAAGTCAATTGGACAAAATCCCTAGGAGGAGTTCGTTCAAATATGACCCCTTCTCAATCAGCTCGACACACCAAAAACAGTGATTTTCATTCTTAAATATCTCGCTTCCTGTTAATTTTAGCACATTACTCCAAGAGACTTTTTTGTAGGTCCTGTCATGTTCTACAATTTGGCTGAGGTTTCATTACTCTGGGTCCAAAACTGTGGCGGGGCTGCTTGAAAGAAATATTCAAGGGGGCGCTATAGAGCGATTTTGCCCCGCCCCCTAATTAATTATGCAGCCGAAATTTGCATAATAGTGTTCTTAACAACCACAAGAGGTTTCAGACAGGTCTGAGAAAGTATATGAAAGCTGAACACATTTGCCGAAAATTACCCAAAAAGTCAATGGAGTTCCATTTTTCGATGAAAAAATCGACACGCTTGACTTTGATGCGCCGTCACGGCCACGCCCTCTGATGTCAAGTTGAAATTCTTTCTCAGATGTCAACACCAAGGCCTTGACAACATCTCCAACTACTTTGAGGTGGATATGGTCAATACTTTCTGAGCTGGACGTCATTTCGTAAAAGTGGTCTTTTCTGTCGCCACTAGGAGGCGCTGTGAAAATCTCCAAACATTTTTATGGAAATGTATTCTAGGCCAGACTGCCATTATATATCTGAGGTTTGGTGAAGATTGGAGTATTTTTGGCAAAGTTATAGCACGTCGAAATTTCATGACGAAACGCCAAATTTCGTGGCCCCGCCCCTCTGATGCAGTAAATCCGAAACTCACGATTTCGTTCAAATAAACGACCCCTGGAAATGACCTCAAAAAACACGAAAACGGCAACTTTGAAACAAAATGGACGCCGTACGCTTTGCTGTAGCTGGGGTCACTAAGAGACTTTTTTGTGCGGCTCGGTATCTTACATACTCCCACTAAATTTCGTACACGTGGATGAAACCGTGTCGAGGGGCTGCTCCCACAGCTGAAACATAGGTGGCGCCGTAGAGCCATTTTTATACGTCCATGTGCGAGACCCCCAAAATACGTAATTTTAGGGCTGACTTTGGGGGGGTAGGCAAATTTTCGCAAGTTTTCGAGTACATATAGGCCGTCGAAAATATGATTCATTTCGCGGAAGAATACTAATAATAAAAACTAAAAAAAAAAAAAAAAACATTTGAAAAACAATAGGGCCTCGCACACAGTGCGTGCTCGGGCCCTAAATATTTTTCATTGCCATTTTAGCAACAAAGCTGCCAAACAGGAAGTGAGTCCATATCTCTGCAAGAGTTTGATGTTTTGACTTCAAACTTCTAACACAGAGTCATGACCACTTCTTTGAGATGCCCAAGCATTTTGGTGACCTTGGGCCATTAGGGGGCGCTATAAGTATCCAAAAAAAAAAAAATTCTCATATCTTCATATTGCTTTGGACTTAAACCTTGATTCCAGTGCTGACTGATACTCTCAGACATCCCACTACATTTGCTAAAGGACTGTGTGCATTTGCATCAAAATCTGGTGGCCATTTCACCAACAAAGCCACCGAACAGGAACAGAGGCCATATCTCTGCAAAAGTCTGATGTTTTGACTTCTAACTAAACTTCTAAGACAGGGGTGTCCAAACTGTTCCACAAAGGGCCGGTGTGGCTGCAGGTTTTTGTTCCAACCAACCAAGAGCACACAGTTTGACCAATAAACTCTCTGAAGACTGAGATCAGTTGATTAAATGAGTCAAGTCTGGTGTGCTTTTGCTTGGTTGGAAGGAAAAACTGCAAACACACCGGCCCTTTGTGGAACAGTTTGGACACGCCTGTTCTAAGACTTGCTCAATACAACTTCTTTGAGAGACCCACTAATTTTGGTGGCCTTTGACCATTAGGGGGTGTTATAAGTAGCCAAAATTTGTAAAACTCTCTCATTGACAGACACAAGACCACAGAGACCACAGAGTCAGGCACGCTCAAAATTTCTTTTAAAAAATCTTCTAGTTATTATTCGTCTTCTGTTGCTTCCGTGTTTTCTTCAGTTCGCTTCAGCTCGCAGAGTTTTTGACGCACATACACAAACAAGGAGGAAAATGACCGGCTCGGCCGGGGCACGATAGAGTTTCAAACAGTTTTGCCAGCCCACGCCAAAAACAACGGCGAAAAATGAATGGGTGTGTATTGCGAGAACTTTCGAGAGCTAGCGTGATGTCATACCTAGAGTGCAGAGAGAGAGAGAAAAATTTGTCGGAAAATAAATTTGTAAACTGCGGCCGCAGATACCACTGCTGAAGCTGTCAGTATTATAGTTTTGGCCTCAGACACAAAGATTCGTCACCAGCACCCATCCACAGCCCCATAGAATGCCATGTTAATTTGAGAGGAGAAATTGTCAGAAGGGCGGGGAGCACCTGCTCTTTACCACATGATTAATGCCAGAGTTTTTCACATTTAGCTCTCAAACTGGGAACAAAACTGGTCGAGAAGAAGCCCCTGATCACGCTAATTTCGGCTTTTGGATACGACACACCATTTGGCATTTAACGCCACCTGTTCAAAGGGTTTCATTCAGAGACTTTCTGTGTATTTCACTGAGAGGTAGAGCATGCAGCTGTGACTAATTGCTTTGACCTGCAGCTCACCCTGGTTGCTTGGCAACCTCAAGCCACACACACATACACACACACACACACACACACACACACACGGACAACGACACAAAGACAAGACAAAAGTCTTTTAAAATAAAAGTCCCTTCAAAATAAAAGACTTTGTAAAACTCTCTGGTTAACAGACTCAAGACCACACACACACACAAGACAAAAGGCTTTCAAAATAAGAGTTGGAATCCTTGGATCAAGATGAGATCAACGCACACTATGACATCAATTTGCGCCAGATTGGATTTTCTGCCATTTTGAATTTTATCAAAAACCTTCAAAAAGCATTTCAGGTCATGCAGATTGTCCGATTTAAACAAGACTTGACACATAGAATCTTCAGACAAAGCTGCATAAAGTTATCACAGATTTTTAAATTTTGCTTCCGTTTACCAGTCGCACCCAATCAAACTCATCTGTGACGTTGCCAAACAGGAAGTGAGGCCATATGCCTGCAAGAGTTTGATGTTTTGACTTCAAACTTCTAAGACACGCTCATTACAACTTCTTTGAGAGACCCAATAATTTTGGTGACCTTAGACCATTAGGGGGCGTTATAATTAGCCAAAATTTGTAAAACTCTCACATTGACACAAGACCACACAAACACGCTGACAGCTATTTAATGCATGGGGGCGATGGGGCCAGAGTCAGGCACACTCAAAATTTCTTTAGAAATTTTTCTAGTTCTTATTATTGAGTGTGCCTGAAAGAGCACACTCATTAATATCCCGCGGGTTTATTCTTATTATTCGTCTTCGGTTTCTTCCGTGTTTTCTTTGGTTCGCTTCTGCTTGCAGAGTTTTTGTTGCACATACACAAACAAGGAGTCAAAACGATCGGCTCGGCCAGGGCACAATAGCCTGGCGGTTTTGCCAGCCTACACCAAAAACGAAAAAATGAATGGGTGTGTATTACGAGAACTTTCAAGCGCTAGAGTGTGTGATGTCATAGCTAGACTGTAGAGAGACAGAAAAATTCATCTAAAAATAAATTTGTAAACTGCGACTGCAGCTGCAAATGTCAAGCTACAGAAATCATTTATAGCTAGAAACGTAGGAAAATTTGTTGGCGTCGCATAGATACCACTGCTGAAGCTGTCAGTATTATAGTTTTGATGTCAGACACAAAGATTTGCCACCAACACCCATCCACAGCCCCATAGACTGCCATCTTAAAAAAACGGGAAAACTTTCTGGGGTCCGTTTCACAAAGCAGGTTTATGGAAAACTCAGAGTCTGTTAACCCTGGAATCACAGAAACTCAGAGTTTTCCATTTCACAAAGGAGGGTCAGTCAAACCAGAGAGAGAGGGGTAACTCTAACCTGTTTCACAAAGAGAGGTAACGTAACCTCGTGGTCAGTTGCCGTAGTAACAGACTCCATGACTCTAACCTGGTCGGGAGCAGGTTTTCATGAGGAAACCTCGAGTTTGTCTCTGTCTCCGCCCACTTTCAGAGCCACACGCTCCTTTGATTTCCTCATTCCTGCGCTGTCAGAACTCGCCATCTGACAGATTTAAGTCATCCTCTAATTCCAGTAGGCAACGTTTGGTGTCAACTTCTTTTCTATGAACATAGCGTGTCCTTTTGATCGCGATCCCGTGGATGAAGGTGCAGCAATCCCGTGCAGGGAATTAAATATCTGTCGGGAGAGAGCCCTCCCGGACAATTTTCTTTTTGAGCGGTACCGTTTTACTTCGCAGTCCATCATTTACATACACAACCTCATCCGTCCGCACTTTTCAAACATCACCAGTCACAGTCATGCCCTCACATCGCAGCAGATGTTATGTGTGGCGCTGCATTTTTTTTTGCCAATGGCAGTTTTTGTACAATGTCGGAGATGCTGAGCCCTGATCAAGGTAACTGTATGCAGGGCGATCAGAAGAGTCTGCCTCGCCCTGAAAACGCTATTACCCACATTTGTCATCTTCCCTGGACACAAACCTGTCAGGGCCATCAAGGAAGAGTTCCACAGGATCGCTTAGGATCCTTTAATATCAGGCTGTATTATGACATTGTGCTGCCACCTCAGACTTGGATTAGTAATTTTTATTTGTTTTAGGATTTCTCAGTGTGATTGGCTGCATAGATGGCATGCACTTCCCCATCACGGCTCCCTCACATAATGAGGGTGATTATGTGAAAGTCCATTCACAGCATTAATGTGCAGGTACATGTAGAGTTTTACAGTGTCAAGCACTTCCTCATAGTTTAAGTAATATCTGCCATTCTCTGCACTGTCAAGATCATATGTGATGCTGCACACATCATCTCTAATGTGGAGGCCAAGTGGCCTGGGTCTGTTCATGACTCAAGGATATACCACGAGTCAAACCTGAGTGCCAGACTGCAGCGTGGTGAGAAACCTGAAGGTTTTCAGTATAATTCCCTTGTCTCCCTCCTTTACAACACCCCATGCATCCACTCTACATCACAGGAGAGTTTGACAGCCTTCTGCTGGGTGACAGGGGTTACCCATGCCAGCCAAGGCTGCTGACCCTGAGCCAGGCCCCCAACAAAACTTCAACCGCGCTCAGTGCAGGATGAGAGCCCCGGTGGAGATGACCATAGGCCTGCTGAAAGCCTGTTTCCAGTGCCTACGTCACCTCAGGGTGACCCCCGAGAGAGCCTGCGATATTATTGTGGCATGTGTTGTTCTTCATAATATTGCCACTATTAGAAGAGAGCAACACCCCGCCCTACAAACTGATGACCCTGATGAAGACCCTGTCCACCTGCCAGCTATGCAGGACGGCCGAGCAGTCAGAGACACTATTTGCATGAATCACTTTTGAGTTTAAAGCACCACCACGAGTAAAAACATGAGGCACATTTCAGTTAGTTTATTAGGCTTCATTGTTTAACACAATATAAATTAGAGACATTTTTGAGCGTTAAAAGAGCATTATGTTAGGGATCAAAGAAGTTCAGAGTCAAGCAGCCACATAATTTACTTTACAATATAAAACGTGATCAGAATGAGGCGCCCCCATGAGATGATGCAGATGTCTCACCTGTTTGAACAGTGTTTTTATATTTCATCTTAAGTTGCTGCCAAGTGCGCTTCTCCCCCGCTGGATTGCACCTACATGAAATAAATTAATAGGCTCCATTCATGCAATTTGCCCTTCAATAGTCATTGTGATTGCAAAATATTACATCTAAACTTATGCATTGACCCGAGCAGCAATGCTCTCCCACACCCTCTCCCTCTCTTTAACTTCTTTCTTAAGACATGCTCAAAATCTCCATATGCAGTCATCAATATGTCAATAACTCCATTTGGGTGAAAAATGCTGCCCTCTTCCTGTCAGTTCCCATGTTCAATCATTGAATCTGGGCTCCATTGATGTTGCCTTTATAAGTCTGTGGTGCACATGTTTAACTCCAGGTGAAACTACTCTGAGTTGATCAAACTACCTCAAATCAGCTGTTGTGAAACTGAAAACTCAGAGTTTCCTATCTCAGAGTAGATCAACTCAGAGTTAAGGATTGGACTCAGAGTTTGTTGAACCTTCTTTGTGAAACGGACCCCTGGAGGAACGCAGAAGTAACCTTTCTTTGAATTGATTTTAACAGGTCACATTTCTTCATTTTACACACAAACTATCATAGACGTTCAGGAAGGGCTCAAGGTACCCAAACTTAAGTCGGTTCAATGATTGGAAACCCCCCCCCAACCATTCTAACAGGTTCAGTAACTGCCCAGCGGTGGCCATTTTGAGTGGCTCATACTGAAATTAGTGGTTTCAGCATTTTCTCTCTCTCTCTCACCTCTCTCTCTCTGTCAGCATTTCCAACTGACATTCTAACAGGTGCAATAACTCCTCTGCTGATTAGGGCCGGCAGGAAGAAGCCAGCAGGCAGAAGCCTGGTGGCGGCCATTTTAGCAGTTATTGGCACTGAATTTGAACTTGTCTGTCTAAAATGACAGACAGAGACAGCAGAGCAGCTAGCGTGTTAGCACTTGCAATTAATGACAGACAGTAACACAGGCATCTCAAGCAAGACATTTACTGTAGTGACCGTCAATCTGCTTTGTTTCTGTTTAAATCTGCTGTTGCTATGCCTATGATGCAACATATCAGTCATCTGATTTGGCAGTGAGTCCAGCAGGACTGTGTTAAATCATAACATAATTTCTAGCTACTATTCTCACCTTCAATTCCTCTAATTTCTACACACACGACACGACAGTCTTTCAAAATAAGAGTCACTTCAAAATAAAAGACTTTGTAAAACTGATTAACAGACACAAGACCACACACGCGCAAAAGCACACACAGACTTGTGTCTGTCAAGAAGACAGACACAAGAACACACATAAGCACATACAAACACAAGACAAATGTCTTTCAAAATAAGAGCCCATTAAAAAGACAATGATGACACAGCTAGTGTCTTTCTAGTTGGGCATTTAAAAGACCATTAAATAATTAATTAGCGGGATAATTAGTGAACAGACTGACAATAACTCACCCAGCAGTGCTTCAAACTGCTCGATGGCCAGCACCGCGTTGTCCTGTGTGCTGTGGTGGAGGTGGTTCGGCATCTTGGTCATGTTCCATGGCATGGACCGGCACAGAGGGATCCGCACCGACTCACAGGACGCCGCACGGACAGCAGCTGGCCACGGCGCGCAGGACATGGCCAGTAAAAACACATAGAGCTTCGTAGAGAGCATGTCGATCGGTTCAGAAGAGACACTGAAGTCACAGCAGTACTGTCGGTGCTCCAGTGGGGTCTCGGTCGTTCACGGTGAGTTTAATCCAAACAGGAAGGTTATTTTCCTGCTGTTCCTGCTGTCCGATCTGCGGGCAGCTCGAGAAAGCAGGAGGAGCTGATTTCTTATTCCGACTTTCGCGTCCTCCTCTTCCTCTATCCCTCGACTCAAACCCCCTCCACTGCTTTCACCGCCTCTTCTCTTCCTTCGTCTTCTTTTTCCTGTCCCTTCTCCTCTCCTGTTCTCCATACTAAAAACTAGATTACCTTTAGTTGAAAAGTCAACAACAAAGCCGTCAAAAGCTCATAGATGTGTTTGTCATTACAGTGGTTTGTACTCATAGCATTCAAAAAACCTTCAAAAAACATTTCAGGTCATGCAGATTGTCCAATTTCCACGAGACTTGACACATAGTATGTTCAGACCAAGCCGCACAAAAGTTATCGCATGGATTTTTAAATTTCGCTTCCATTTGTCCGTAACCACCAATCAAACTCAGCGGCGATGTCACCAAATAGGAAGTGGGGCCATATCTCTGCAACCGTATCATGTTTTCACTTCAAACTTCAAACACAGACTCATGACGACTTCTTTGAGAGGCCCAAGCATTTTGGTGACCTTTGACCTGTAGGGGGCGCTATAAGTACCCAAAATATATTTTTGCTCATATTTTCATATTGCTTTGGACTTTAACCTTGATTCCAGTGTTGACTGATACTGTCACACATCCCAGTACCTTTGGTAAAGAACTGTGTCATACATGCATAAAGATTTGGCGGACATTTTGGATTCAGTCAAACACACGCTTATGATTACAGAGGGCACACACTTTGTCTGATTTACATGAAACTTGATGGATATGGTCTTCATTTTTTTTATTTCACTTTTGTTTGTCCATAGCAGCCAATCACAATCAAACAGGGCATATCTCTGCAACAGTTTGATGTTTTGACTTCAAACTTTTAACACAAACTCATGACAACTTCTTTGATAGGCCCAATCATTTTGGTGACCTTTGACCTTTAGGGCACACTACAACTAGCCCAATCGCTTTTTTGCTCATATCTTCATATTGCTTAAGAAACATTGATATGTGGGGTATCATTTTACTCAGTCAGTAGCATGTGCCCTGTGTACAAAGTCTCACTCCTTGCTGTGGTGGCCCAGGGTTTGAATCCGACCTGTGGCACTTCCCAGCATGTCATTATTTTTTACATATGTAAACAATATGAGTACTCCTTACAACACTGCATCAGGTTGAATCCCAGTTAGCTACTATTTTGAATACACAAACAACTAGGAAATACATTGCTTATTTGCTCTTTATTTGAAAAAATGTGTGAGTATTGTTAGGATGATTGGCCTGGTTCTTAACAAAGGAAAGAGGTACATTACAAACAAGTCATAATCTAAGCTTTAAATTATGTTAGATACTGTATGTGCAATTAAAGTACCATAATGAGTTCAAATAATAATCTGTCAAACAAATAGTTAATATTTAACAACATCAAACGTCTTCATGTACATAGTTAAGTTCAACATAGTGTCAAAGTAGAAAGAAATTCTTACTTACTGTTATTGAATTTTCTATTCTTAAGTTACACAAAGTCACGTGTGGGCCTTGAGGTCCTCGGCAGTATTAATTGTTTGACTGGAAACAGTGGGTGCCAGTCTCAACACTGTGGTAGCCGGGGTCAAAGAAATCTAGTGCTGCATCCTTAGACATAATAGATAGCTCCAATCTGCATAAGCAGACATCTGTGTCTCCAGACTAGAATATGCTGACAATAACACCTCCATGACTAAAAACATTCTCTTTTACCTAATTCTGGGTGTATACTATTTACTATTATTTTGCATGAGTTCAGCAGAATGTGAGACTGACTCAGGCACTTCTGATGTACTTTGAGAGTGTCTGTAATTCTCCTTGATCAAGTGTCAATAAATAAAACAGCATAAGACATCAGAGGCTGCTGAACACTTTCTTCGCCCTGACCTCACCATTGACCTTCGACTTCAGCAATTTCTCCACAACACCTACAATAAGGAATCATCAAAGGACACAGTGAGAACAAACATGTAAATGTTGCCATGTTGGATCTACTGCTTCTTCCGCCTCCAGGTTAATCTAATGATCAGCGAAGATGAGGATCATCACAGACCTATGGCTCTAATAAGTAATGGCACCTACCTGTCAATCAAAGCAGCCACCCTGTTAATTATGTGTACGTTAAGCCTTCATTTAATTTAAAGTTTAAACAATACAGTTGTCATGAACAGGCAAATTAGCTTTATAGACCAAAACTGTTTTGTGAACCAGGCTGTAAACATGTTTATTTCTGCTGTGAAGTTCAACATTTTAATATGGCCGCTTATGGAGATTGACTCACTTCTGCATCCTGTTTCAAGTGACCACTTGAGGAATTACAGCACATCCACATTGGCTTCATTTCCCAGCACCAAAGGTTGACGCTTGGTCAGGACAAAGAGGAAAAAGTTAAGTCCTGTTGAATATGTAGGAGGTGGAGAGGAGGAGAGTGACAACTCATTGTTTATCTACTTAAGTACCTGTTGACCCATGAACCAATGACCCTGCAGGCTTATTGCATTAATAGTTATGCTATTAGTCCATTGAAGGTGAATATGATGCAAAGCAAACTGCAAATTCAGTGAGTGACTGAGTTTGTGTGTGTGTGTGTGTGATAGCAATAATGGTTGTCAGATGTTGGAGGAACTTCCCATGTTCGGGTTGAACTACAGCCAACACACACACATACACAGTCTCTCTGGGTTTTCTGACTCATGTATCAACATGCAAAGACCTGAGTCAGCTCTTTTCCTTCCAGCCTTCTTTCTTTCATTTTTGTTCTCTCGGTTCTCATGATTTGATTTCTACAAGTGTGTTTGTGGCTCTGACATAAGAGCTTCTCAAATCTTATCACTGGAACACAAACACATATGCAAACAGGGATGGGGGCACACACACACACAAGCACAGAGAATATGCATTCCTCTCCTCTCCATTTCTGGTGTGTGGCACAGATTTTTGAATAGTTTTCTGTCTGTTTTTTATTTCATTTATTTATTTATTATTAGCATTATTTTAAATTGATTGTTTTTTTAAAATATCTCTCTCTGTATTCTTCATCTGTCCTGTGTATATGATACATTCAGTAAGCTTTCTTTATACGTTTACTATGACTACTACTTTATACTTCCTTCTATCCAGTAGGTGAGAGGACAGCCCTGCTGATACTAACTTTACCGTCAAGGAGGTTCTCTTGGCTGTTAGTGAGCAGGTAGGTTTTAAGAATGAGCAAAGGTCATACAGTCTTCGATGTAAGGATTCCAAAGTTCATAAAGTCTGTTAAGCAGCATTTGTTCATTCATTTGTGTATGCCAGCTCAGGACAACTGAAATGTGTGGAGGGGGCGTGGTGCATCAACTGCAGGAGAGAGGTGTGGAGAGGGCTCAGGAGAGCAGCGCCAGCTGAGTGATTGACACACCTGCTTCTAGTTGAGCTAATTACTTTCTCCTTTTGAAAAACAGTAGCATGCTGGGCCTAGGGAGAGATGAGAAGAGAACGAGCCCAGAGAGGCCATTGAACGACACAGTGTGTATTGTGAACTTAATTAAAACACCTAAAACGTTATCTGCTGTGTCTCTGCTGAAAGTACCCACTGTGGCATCAGGGATGCTACAAAGTGTACTTTAAGCATGTATCACAGCATGTTTTTTTCTCTTTGAACTGTTTTCTGCTTGTTGTGTTTCTCTTCTCAAACCTCATTAAACAGTATCTTAATTAGGTCTTTAAATATCAATGGTGGGAGAGACAGACAAAAAAGGTATTAATATCTGAAGAGTCTTCACAAAAAAGGACAGATGAAATCGATTGGGACTTAAGGTGGGTCAACCCGTTCTCATTCCCAACGCGTAAAATACCGACGATTTGTCACGCCCCTAGACGTCTGATACTGACGCAAAAGGTATCCTTCCGTGTCTGTATAAAACGCTCCGGTTTCTCAATTGACTCCAATATAAACCCGTTTGCGGTGATAAGAGACGCTCAGAGCAGAGGCTACAGCCGTCCATTTACTATAATAATAACCCGACCACGCCGAGACGCGACGCTGCGAGCTACAATCTGATTGGAGCACAGGGGACTCTCTGCCTGGAACTATTTTTCTCACTATTTTTCTTTTAATGACATTATCAACATTTATCAACACAAACACGTCAAAGTGTCACTGATAATTCAACAATAAGATAGCTTCATGTTGTTGCCCTCAGTATGATTTTTTTTTTTTTTTTTTCTCCTTCGATTCTGGGAAATAAAGTTTTATTGGTATGTTTTGAATAGCGGCCTACAGTACAGATAGGCCTACATTACCCACAATCCTCGACAACCGTTGCTATAGAGACGACGCCGCCCCAGGACAATAGCGCATTGAATTCACACAATGTTTTCCAAACTGTTCCATGATCTGAGAGTGAACAGATGTAACGTACAGAATGCTTTGTTAGGTTTATTATTTTAATTTCACGTATAAAACAGGTTTTTAGATTCATTTACCACTCAAGTTTTGGACGCTCTGTGCTCGAGCCATCAGCTGTTCACTACCCATAATCCTCAACCACCGTTGCTATGGAGACGAAGACAATCCACTTTACGTTACCTGTTTTATGTATTTATTATTTATTCTTAACTAATTTATACAAAAACAAAGTTAACTGAGATCAGTGTTTTATTATGTGTGTACAAATTACAATATTTAATTTCAGTTCGTCATAGCTACACGTCAAGAGATCTTAAGCAAAGTGATTGAATGGTTTTTAACTGCAATGCACCCTGGGAGTCGTAGTAAATGTATGTTTCACGTCTGGGTCCTGCGGCGATGATTTCTGAGTGACACGAGTCAAATCTAAGGTGAGTAAGTCATGGTGAAAAGAAATAATAATTGAAAGAAATAATAATAGACTGATATAAAACGTGAAATATTTTGAGAGAGCAGTCCGTGTACTTCTGCGACTGTTATTTTTGTAACATATTCTCATGTGAAGGACACTTACTTGGCCAGCTAGCTAACAGTAGTACTAGCTTATATTAGCAACGTAGTTGAGTGTGCCTGAAAGAGCACACTCTTTACTATCCACCCGGCTTATTTTAAAGCGCTCTTCACCAGAGACAGTTGGCCCGGCCTGTAAGGCTGAAGACGATGGCAACAGGCAGTTAAATCTCCTTTATAAACAATGAACTGTTGAAATGTTCTCAAAGGATTAATAATATTCAGATTTACCAAGCAGTAACTTTCCATAAGTCCAAATTCATATTTTGAGGGGGTAACTCTAACCTGTTTCATGAAGAGAGGTAACGTAACCTTGCGGTCAGTTGCCGTAGTAACAGACTCCGTGACTCTAACCTGGTCGGGAGCAGGTTTTCCTGAGGAAACCTCGAGTTTGTCTCTGTCTCCGCCCACTTTCAGAGCCACACACTCCTTTTGATTTCCTCATTCCTGCACTGTCAGAACTCACCGGCTGACAGATTTAAGTCATTCTCTAATTCCAGTAGGCAACGTTTGGTGTCAACTTTTTACCATGAACATGGCGTGTCCTTTTGACCGCGATCCCGTGGATGAAGGTGCAGCAATCCCGCACAGGGAATTAAATATCTGTCGGGAGAGAGCCCTCCCGGACAATTTTCTTTTTGAGCGGTACCGTTTTACTTCGCAGTCCATCATTTACGTACACAACCTCATCCTCCGCACATTCCAAACATCACCAGTCGAGGGGCGGCCCGTGGCGTAGCGGGTTAAGCGACCGCCCCATGCATGGAGGCCACATGCATGGAGGCCACAGTCCTCATTGCAGCGGCTCCAGTTCGACTCCCGCATCGGAGGCCCATCAGGCTGTATGATGACATTGTGCTGCCACCTCAGAATTGGATTAGTAATTTTTATTTGTTTTAGGATTTCCCAGTGTGATTGGCTGCATAGATGGCATGCACATCCCCATCACGGCTCCCTCACATAATGAGGCTGATTATGTGAACAGGAAGTCCATTCACAGCATTAATGTGCAGGTACATGTAGACCAAGAAGTTTCACAGTGTTAAGCACTTCCTCATAGTTTAACTAATATCTGTCATTCTCTGCACTGTCAAGGTGTGATGCTGCACACATCATCTCTAATGTGGAGGCCAAGTGGCCTGGGTCTGTTCATGACTCAAGGATATACCACGAGTCAAACTAAACAAGTGCCAGACTGCAGCGTGGTGAGAAACCTGAAGGTTTGCAGTATAATTCCCTTGTCTCCCTCCGTTACAACACCCCATGCATCCACTCTACATCACAGGAGAGTTTGACGGCCTTCTGCTGGGTGACAGGGGTTACCCATGCCAACCAAGGCTGCTGACCCCTTACCCTGACCCTGAGCCAGGCTCCCAACAAAACTTCAACCGTGCTCACAGCAGGACGAGGGCCCAGGTGGAGATGACCATAGGCCTGCTGAAAGCCTGTTTCCAGTGCCTACGTCACCTCAGGGTGACCCCCGAGAGGGCCTGTGATATTATTGTGGCATGTGTTGTTCTACATAATATTGCTGTTTGAACAATGTTTTTATATTTCATCTTAAGTTGCTGCCAAGTGCGCTTCTCCCCTGCTGGATTGCACCTACATGAAATAAATTAATAGGCTCCATTCATGCAATTTGCCCTTCAATAGTCATTGTGATTGCAAAATATTACATTTAAACTTACGCATTGACCTGAGCAGCAATGCTCTCCCACACCCTCTCCCTCTCTTTAGCAGCTGTTGCAGTGTTGCACTTCTTTCTTAAGACATGTTCAAAATCTCCATATGCAGTCATCAATATGTCAATAACTCCATTGGGGTGAAAAATGCTGCCCTCTTCCTGTCAGTTCCCCTGTTCAATCATTGAATCTGGGCTCCATTGATGTTGGCTTTAAATGTCTGTGGTGCACGTTTAACTCCAGGTGAAACTACTCTGAGTTGATCAAACTACCTCAAATTAGCTGTTGTGAAACTGAAAACTCAGAGTTTCCTATCTCAGAGTAGATCAACTCAGAGTTAAGGATTTGACTCAGAGTTTGTTGAACCTTCTTTGTGAAACGGACCCCTGGTGGTAGCAGTCGTTTTCAAACAGGTTTTGCTTTTTGAAAAGCTCCTGCAGGGTTGTCACAGTGGTTACTGTGCAGTAGTGTGAAACAGCCTTTAGAGAAATTTTTCTTAGGCTGTATTTTGATGGCTTTATTTGATGGCTAGAGCCATGTGACTATCTTGCCTCTGATCTAATGAACCTGTGACACTTCCTCTTGTCTAGCTTCAGTTACATTTAGCTATTTAGTTGACGCTTTATCCAAAGCGAAAAGAGAAACAATAGCTATTTCATACTTCTTTTAAAAAACAGTTCTTCATCACACTGTATGCATAATCCACACATGATGCAGTATATCAATCCATGTATTTGGACTCATTTAAAGTGAAGTTGTATGTAGCATGACATGAACAGAGATGATATTTCAACCTAGACATTGTCATAGGTCACCACCAAGTTATCCTCTTAACCTTTGTGTGTGTGTGTTTGTTTTGTCTTTTCTTGACAGTGGCAAAGTGTGTGGTGACACCTGGGGTCCGTAGAACAACACATGCCACAATAATATCGCAGGCCCTCTCGGGGGTCACCCTGAGGTGACGTAGGCACTGGAAACAGGCTTTCAGCAGGCCTATGGTCATCTCCACCTGGGCCCTCGTCCTGCTGTGAGCACGGTTGAAGTTTTGTTGGGGGCCTGGCTCAGGGTCAGGGTAAGGGGTCAGCCGCCTTGGTTGGCATGGGTAACCCCTGTCACCCAGCAGAAGGCTGTCAAACTCTCCTGTGATTTAGAGTGGATGCATGGGGTGTTGTAACGGAGGGAGACAAGGGAATTATACTGCAAACCTTCAGGTTTCTCACCACGCTGCAGTCTGGCACTCAGGTTTGACTCGTGGTATATCCTTGAGTCATGAACAGACCCAGGCCACTTGGCCTCCACATTGGAGATGATGTGTGCAGCATCACATATGATCTTGACAGTGCAGAGAATGACAGATATTCGTTAAACTATGAGGAAGTGCTTAACACTGTGAAACTTCTTGGTCTACATGTACCTGCACATTAATGCTGTGAATGGACTTCCTATTCACATAATCAGCCTCATTATGTGAGGGAGCCGTGATGGGGATGTTCATGCCATCTATGCAGCCAATCACACTGGGAAATCCTAAAACAAATAAAAATGACTAATCCAAGTCTGAGGTGGCAGCACAATGTCATCATACAGCCTGATGGGCCTCCGATGCGGGAGTCGAACTGGAGCCGCTGCAATGAGGACTGTGGCCTCCATGCATGGGGCAGTCGCTTAACCCGCTACGCCACGGGTCGCCCCTCGACTGGTGATCTTTGAAATGTGCAGAGGATGAGGTTGTGTACGTAAATGATGGACTGCGAAGTAAAACGGTACCGCTCTAAAAGAAAATTGTCCGGGAGGGCTCTCTCCCGACAGATATTTAATTCCCTGCGCGGGATTGCTGCACCTTCATCCACGGGATCGCAGTCAAAAGGACACGCCATGTTCATGGTAAAAAGTTGACACCAAACGTTGCCTACTGGAATTAGAGGATGATTTAAATCTGTCAGCCGGTGAGTTCTGACAGTGCAGGAATGAGGAAATCAAAAGGAGTGTGTGGCTCTGAAAGTGGGCGGAGACAGAGACAAACTCGAGGTTTCCTCAGGAAAACCTGCTCCCGACCAGGTTAGAGTCACGGAGTCTGTTACTACGGCAACTGACCGCGAGGTTACGTTACCTCTCTTTGTGAAACAGGTTAGAGTTACCCCCTCTCTCTGGTTTGACTGACCCTCCTTTGTGAAACGGAAAACTCTGAGTTTCTGTGATTCCAGGGTTAACAGACTCTGAGTTTTTAATAAACCTGCTTCGTGAAACGGACCCCTGGGAGTCTGCAGAACGACATGCAGAGCTGTAAACTAGCCCACAGAATCATCACAAAAGTTCAATATGGAGCATGCAGTTAACATTCACAATAAACATATTGAATACACATTTCAGTCAGTGTCAATCTCCGTTTAGTCTATAACTGTGGCTTCAATACATAAAACATCCATGAATCTGACCAACAAGTGTTGCATATCAACAAACATTCTCATATGCATCACCACCACTATAAAAGTGACTATGCTATTATAATATACTGCTGGATTTTGTTTACTCCATCATATCATCCCACCTCCATATCATCATCATCATCATTATCATCCTCACCATCATCATCATCACCATCACATCATCCCAGTGAGAGGTCAAAGTGCTACTGTCAAACAGGTTTGTTTAGGTCTGACAAAGGATACTATGTACACTGGAAGAATATTTATGTTTTTTGGGTTATCTGGCAACATGACGTAGCCCTTTCAACCTCACCTTCATGTCCTTCATGGTACAGGATTTTGATTTCATTTACTACATATGCAGGTTACAGTGAGGGAAAGGCACTGTGTTGTAGAGTGATTTGGCGTGTTCACTTAATGTTATGGGTCATCTGCTGAATGTCGGTGTCATTCTGCTTCAAATTACTTTTGACTGGCAGTGATTGCAATTATCTGAATCCAAACATCACTGTTCTTTTGAGTAAAAGGCGTGTTATCGCTGCTGATTGTAAAATACGAGGCTGCTCATGTGATTTTATATTTCCAGGAATATGTGGCTGAGGGTATTTGTGATGAAATCATTCCTAAAACAGTTTCACACGGGTGACATATTTCTCCATAGCTGCTTCCTCTCTGAGGAACTGTTTCTTCAAGCACATCAGCACTGATTTCAATCAAACTCACCTTGTGAGTGCGCTGCCTCGTGCTTATAGTGTGTTTAATAGAAAAATATATCTGCATAAAATATGAGAAAACATTTCAAATTCACACCATATGAGCTGAATTATTTAAAGCTAAGTCAGTTTCTTAATTAAAGCAATCAATCCTAGCAATCAATCCTAGATTACATTTATGATACCCAGGTATCATAAATGTAATCCAAAGTCTTGACCAGAACTCATCCTCCCCCTCTGCCCCTAAATAACTGCTGATAATGACCTTTACCTAAAAAGTCAAAATCACATTAAACAGAGAACTTTTGATTTTATCAATTATTTTATTGATTGTAGCTCAATCACACTCAGTCCTCTATGAGATACTTTATTAATCCTTCAATGGGGAAATTCTTTTTTTACTCAGTTATTATTTTAAAGGCAAAGGCTCATAGACATGCATTGTGGAGAGAGATGATGGCGTGATGGGCAGCCCCCTGAGAAGCGGCCTGCGAGCAGTTTATGGCTGAGGATTCTCCTGTAGCAGTCCTCAACTTTTAAGTTCAGTTTGGTTTGAAACACCAGGCACTTCAGTCCCTTCTGTGCATCCTGAAAAGTGAGCTCACTATATAACACTCGGATTTAGGATCCTGTAATCAAGCCTTTCTTTAAAGTGGAGAGGGCAGTGTTAGCTGCAGACCTCAACTAGTCAGACCTCACATAGTAGAATGTTAGGATTCAAGAACAGAACCTCCAACTACTGCTCAGACACTGGATATTTCTTTAAAGGTGATACAGTTGGAATATTTTAACATGAAGAGCATACGTTTGTTTCTTATGTCATGATGAGGGCATCAATGGACACAGCTTGCCGTGATGATTAAATTTGGCAAATTTGACATTACAAGCTGAAAACAAAATGACAAATTCAGTCATGGCTCAACAAAGACATTTTTCTTCACGTTGATTTCAAGCCTTCTGGTAAATCCAAATCACCTTTTGACAGGTGCCCACATATACCATGGACCAAGAATAAGCCCAAACAAGATAGCAATGTGCAATATGCACAGAAACCTGTAAACATGTCTATTGTGTATGCAGACATGAAGGCCACTTACTGTGAGAGCCACAAGTCTGCCAGGTGAAACATGAACATTACCTGCTGAGCAGCCACGCACGGTCTGGCATTTCTACAGGTAACACATAAAAAATAAAAAATTAGTTAGACCAATTGTCCACATTACAGCACCCACCCATAGTAAATAGTGAGGAATGCATAGGACTTATAAACTGTACCTGTTTGCTGGTAAAACATTTGATGCAGGCTGCAAAACCCCTCGTGTTGCTGCGTCTCTCTGACGGACTTTGAGGAGTAACACCCCATGTCTGTCACATTGTTTCCATCAGACAAATACACAATACAACAAGAAACAAAATGCAACACTTTACATACAGTCCATGATTAAACATGGAATAACAAATGAAGTAAATGGGAGCTGATTTCATAGAAACAATATAAGTAATAATGTATTACTGAGGGTTTGAGATGCTTGCTACATGCTACATGCTGTAGAAATGAAGAAATTTACTCGCAACAATAAATTAGACAAGAGTGTGGCCTCTTGAACAACTGTTTCCATACACTACAAAAATAAATAAGTAACAATTAATGAATGAATTAATTCAAAATAATAAATAATAGTAGTTATGATAACATTACCTCCACATCCTGAAAGCACCCTGAAGCTCTCCTCCAACCCCAAATCATCAGGATCACCCGAGTCACTCATTTTTCAAAGTAAACAGGAAAACAGGATTTTCAGTGTTTGTGCTGGGACGATGAAGCTAGCCAAGTCTGAAATGTGCAAACAACGTTAGCAATTAACGTTAGCATAGTCAGTGCTAACTTAAGTGTCATTGTACATGAACTGCACACTACAATTCAACACTACACAGCACGTGAGGTTCTTTTGCGTCAGGACATTTAATATGAGCAGCGTGTAACTGCTTTAATCTGACTGCATCAGTCAT
>JALLKU010000178.1:0-55760 GCA_023373845.1 Nibea coibor | reverse complement strand
TTTTGGCAGGTGAAAATGCCCATTTTGTGTTGTAATGGCCCTTTACAAGAATTCCAAGCTGTCCTGTGAGCTCAGATCGTTATATTATGAAGCTCTAGAATCAGATCTAGTCATATTTAGGCAGAAATCACCTTTCATTAACTGCATTTGGCCTTCAATCAATTTATGGCAGGTCAAAATGCCTTCAATCAATTTTGGGCAGGTGAAAATGCCCATTTCGTGTTGTAATGGTCCTTTACAAGAATTCCAAGCTGTCCTGTGGGCTCAGATCTTTATATTATGAAGCTCTAGAATCAGACGAACATATATTCAGGCAGAAATCACCTTTCATTAACTGCATTTGGCCTTCAATCAATTTATGGCAGGTCAAAATGCCCATTTTCAGCAGGTGAAAATGCCCATTTTGTGTTGTAATGGCCCTTTACAAGAATTCCAAGCTGTCCTGTGAGCTCAGATCCTTATATTATGAAGCTCTAGAATCAGATGAACATATATTCAGGCAGAAATCACCTTTCATTAACTGTGTTTGGCCTTCAATCAATTTATGGCAGGTGAAAATGGCTTCAATCATTTTTTGGCAGGTGAAAATGCCCATTTTGTGTTGTAATGATCCTTTACAAGAATTCAGAGCTGTCCTGTGAGCTCAGATCTTTATATTATGAAGCTCTAGAATCAGACCAAGTCATATTCAGGTAGAAATCACCTTTCATTAACTGCGTTTGGCCTTCAATCAATATATGGCAGGTCAAAATGCCTTCAATCAATTTTCAGAAGGTGAAAATGCCCATTTCGTGTTGTAATGGTCCTTTACAAGAATTCCAACCTGTCCTGTGAGCTCAGATCGTTATATTATGAAGCTCTAGAATCAGACGAAGATATATTCAGGCAGAAATCACCTTTCATTAACTGCATTTGGCCTTCAATCAATTTATGGCAGGTGAAAATGCCTTCAATCAATTTTTGGCAGGTGAAAATGCCCATTTTGTGTTGTAATGGCCCTTTACAAGAATTCAGAGCTGTCCTGTGAGCTCAGATCTTTATATTATGAAGCTCTAGAATCAGATCAAGTCATATTTAGGCAGAAATCACCTTTCATTAACTGCATTTGGCCTTCAATCAATTTATGGCAGGTCAAAATGCCCATTTTCAGCAGGTGAAAATGCCCATTTTGTGTTGTAATGGTCCTTTACAAGAATTCCAAGCTGTCCTGTGAGCTCAGATCTTTATATTATGAAGCTCTAGAATCAGACGAAGATATATTCAGGCAGAAATCACCTTTCATTAACTGCATTTGGCCTTCAATCAATTTTTGGCAGGTGAAAATGCCCATTTTGTGTCGTAATGGTCCTTTACAAGAATTCAGAGCTGTCCTGTGAGCTCAGATCTTTATATTATGAAGCCCTAGAATCAGATCAAGTCATATTTAGGCAGAAATCACCTTTCATTAACTGCATTTGGCCTTCAATCAATTTATGGCAGGTGAAAATGCCTTCAATCAATTTTTGGCAGGTGAAAATGCCCATTTTGTGTTGTAATGGTCCTTTACAAGAATTCCAAGCTGTCCTGTGAGCTCAGATCTTTAAATTATGAAGCTCTAGAATCAGACGAAGATATATTCAGGCAGAAATCACCTTTCATTAACTGCATTTGGCCTTCAATCAATTTATGGCAGGTGAAAATGGCTTCAATCATTTTTTGGCAGGTGAAAATGCCCATTTTGTGTTGTAATGATCCTTTACAAGAATTCAGAGCTGTCCTGTGAGCTCAGATCTTTATATTATGAAGCTCTAGAATCAGACCAAGTCATATTCAGGTAGAAATCACCTTTCATTAACTGCGTTTGGCCTTCAATCAATTTATGGCAGGTCAAAATGCCCATTTTCAGAAGGTGAAAATGCCCATTTTGTGTTGTAATGGTCCTTTACAAGAATTCCAAGCTGTCCTGTGAGCTCAGATCGTTATATTATGAAGCTCTAGAATCAGACGAAGATATATTCAGGCAGAAATCACCTTTCATTAACTGCATTTGGCCTTCAATCAATTTATGGCAGGTGAAAATGCCTTCAATCAATTTTTGGCAGGTGAAAATGCCCATTTTGTGTTGTCATGATCCTTTACAAGAATTCAGAGCTGTCCTGTGAGCTCAGATCTTTATATTATGAAGCTCTAGAATCAGACCAAGTCATATTCAGGTAGAAATCACCTTTCATTAACTGCGTTTGGCCTTCAATCAATTTATGGCAGGTCAAAATGCCCATTTTCAGAAGGTGAAAATGCCCATTTTGTGTTGTAATGGCCCTTTACAAGAATTCCAAGCTGTCCTGTGAGCTCAGATCTTTATATTATGAAGCTCTAGAATCAGATCAAGTCATATTTAGGCAGAAATCACCTTTCATTAACTGCATTTGGCCTTCAATCAATTTATGGCAGGTCAAAATGCCCATTTTCAGCAGGTGAAAATGCCCATTTTGTGTTGTAATGGTCCTTTACAAGAATTCCAAGCTGTCCTGTGAGCTCAGATCTTTATATTATGAAGCTCTAGAATCAGACGAAGATATATTCAGGCAGAAATCACCTTTCATTAACTGCATTTGGCCTTCAATCAATTTTTGGCAGGTGAAAATGGCTTCAATCAATTTTTGGCAGGTGAAAATGCCCATTTTGTGTTGTAATGGTCCTTTACAAGAATTCAGAGCTGTCCTGTGAGCTCAGATCTTTATATTATGAAGCTCTAGAATCAGACGAAGACATATTCAGGCAGAAATCACCGTTCATTAACTGCATTTGGCCTTCAATCAATTTATGGCAGGTCAAAATGCCCATTTTCAGCAGGTGAAAATGCCCATTTCGTGTTGTAATGGTCCTTTACAAGAATTCCAAGCTGTCCTGTGAGCTCAGATCTTTATATTATGAAGCCCTAGAATCAGACCAAGTCATATTTAGGTAGAAATCACCTTTCATGAACTGCATTTGGCCTTCAATCAATTTATGGCAGGTGAAAATGCCTTCAATCAATTTTTGGCAGGTGAAAATGCCCATTTTGTGTTGTAATGGTCCTTTACAAGAATTCCAAGCTGTCCTGTGAGCTCAGATCTTTAAATTATGAAGCTCTAGAATCAGACGAAGATATATTCAGGCAGAAATCACCTTTCATTAACTGCATTTGGCCTTCAATCAATTTATGGCAGGTGAAAATGCCTTCAATCAATTTTTGGCAGGTGAAAATGCCCATTTTGTGTTGTAATGGTCCTTTACAAGAATTCAGAGCTGTCCTGTGAGCTCAGATCTTTATATTATGAAGCCCTAGAATCAGACCAAGTCATATTTAGGCAGAAATCACCTTTCATTAACTGCATTTGGCCTTCAATCAATTTATGGCAGGTGAAAATGCCCATTTTCAGCAGGTGAAAATGGCCATTTTGTGTTGTAATGGTCCTTTACAAGAATTCCAAGCTGTCCTGTGAGCTCAGATCGTTATATTATGAAGCTCTAGAATCAGACGAAGATATATTCAGGCAGAAATCACCTTTCATTAACTGCATTTGGCCTTCAATCAATTTATGGCAGGTGAAAATGCCTTCAATCAATTTTTGGCAGGTGAAAATGCCCATTTTGTGTTGTAATGGTCCTTTACAAGAATTCCAAGCTGTCCTGTGAGCTCAGATCTTTAAATTATGAAGCTCTAGAATCAGACGAAGATATATTCAGGCAGAAATCACCTTTCATTAACTGCATTTGGCCTTCAATCAATTTATGGCAGGTGAAAATGCCTTCAATCAATTTTTGGCAGGTGAAAATGCCCATTTTGTGTTGTAATGGTCCTTTACAAGAATTCAGAGCTGTCCTGTGAGCTCAGATCTTTATATTATGAAGCCCTAGAATCAGACCAAGTCATATTTAGGCAGAAATCACCTTTCATTAACTGCATTTGGCCTTCAATCAATTTATGGCAGGTGAAAATGCCCATTTTCAGCAGGTGAAAATGCCCATTTTGTGTTGTAATGGCCCTTTACAAGAATTCCAAGCTGTCCTGTGAGCTCAGATCTTTATATTATGAAGCCCTAGAATCAGACCAAGTCATATTTAGGCAGAAATCACCTTTCATTAACTGCATTTGGCCTTCAATCAATTTATGGCAGGTGAAAATGCCCATTTTCAGCAGGTGAAAATGCCCATTTTGTGTTGTAATGGTCCTTTACAAGAATTCCAAGCTGTCCTGTGAGCTCAGATCGTTATATTATGAAGCTCTAGAAATAGACAAAGATATATTCAGGCAGAAATCACCTTTCATTAACTGCATTTGGCCTTCAATCAATTTATGGCAGGTGAAAATGCCTTCAATCAATTTTTGGCAGGTGAAAATGCCCATTTTGTGTTGTAATGGCCCTTTACAAGAATTCCAAGCTGTCCTGTGAGCTCAGATCGTTATATTATGAAGCTCTAGAATCAGATCTAGTCATATTTAGGCAGAAATCACCTTTCATTAACTGCATTTGGCCTTCAATCAATTTATGGCAGGTCAAAATGCCTTCAATCAATTTTGGGCAGGTGAAAATGCCCATTTCGTGTTGTAATGGTCCTTTACAAGAATTCCAAGCTGTCCTGTGGGCTCAGATCTTTATATTATGAAGCTCTAGAATCAGACGAAGATATATTCAGGCAGAAATCACCTTTCATTAACTGCGTTTGGCCTTCAATCAATTTATGGCAGGTGAAAATGGCTTCAATCAATTTTTGGCAGGTGAAAATGCCCATTTTGTGTTGTAATGGTCCTTTACAAGAATTCAGAGCTGTCCTGTGAGCTCAGATCTTTATATTATGAAGCTCTAGAATCAGACGAAGACATATTCAGGCAGAAATCACCGTTCATTAACTGCATTTGGCCTTCAATCAATTTATGGCAGGTCAAAATGCCCATTTTCAGCAGGTGAAAATGCCCATTTCGTGTTGTAATGGTCCTTTACAAGAATTCCAAGCTGTCCTGTGAGCTCAGATCTTTATATTATGAAGCCCTAGAATCAGACCAAGTCATATTTAGGTAGAAATCACCTTTCATGAACTGCATTTGGCCTTCAATCAATTTATGGCAGGTGAAAATGCCTTCAATCAATTTTTGGCAGGTGAAAATGCCCATTTTGTGTTGTAATGGTCCTTTACAAGAATTCAGAGCTGTCCTGTGAGCTCAGATCCTTATATTATGAAGCCCTAGAATCAGACCGAGTCATATTTAGGTAGAAATCACCTTTCATGAACTGCATTTGGCCTTCAATCAATTTATGGCAGGTGAAAATGCCTTCAATCAATTTTTGGCAGGTGAAAATGCCCATTTTGTGTTGTAATGGTCCTTTACAAGAATTCCAAGCTGTCCTGTGAGCTCAGATCTTTAAATTATGAAGCTCTAGAATCAGACGAAGATATATTCAGGCAGAAATCACCTTTCATTAACTGCATTTGGCCTTCAATCAATTTTTGGCAGGTGAAAATGCCCATTTTGTGTCGTAATGGTCCTTTACAAGAATTCCAAGCTGTCCTGTGAGCTCAGATCTTTATATTATGAAGCCCTAGAATCAGACTAAGTCATATTTAGGTAGAAATCACCTTTCATGAACTGCATTTGGCCTTCAATCAATTTATGGCAGGTGAAAATGCCTTCAATCAATTTTTGGCAGGTGAAAATGCCCATTTTGTGTTGTAATGGTCCTTTACAAGAATTCAGAGCTGTCCTGTGAGCTCAGATCCTTATATTATGAAGCCCTAGAATCAGACCGAGTCATATTTAGGTAGAAATCACCTTTCATGAACTGCATTTGGCCTTCAATCAATTTATGGCAGGTCAAAATGCCCATTTTCAGCAGGTGAAAATGCCCATTTTGTGTTGTAATGGCCCTTTACAAGAATTCCAAGCTGTCCTGTGAGCTCAGATCCTTATATTATGAAGGTCTAGAATCAGATGAACATATATTCAGGCAGAAATCACCTTTCATTAACTGTGTTTGGCCTTCAATCAATTTATGGCAGGTGAAAATGGCTTCAATCATTTTTTGGCAGGTGAAAATGCCCATTTTGTGTTGTAATGGTCCTTTACAAGAATTCAGAGCTGTCCTGTGAGCTCAGATCTTTATATTATGAAGCTCTAGAATCAGACCAAGTCATATTCAGGTAGAAATCACCTTTCATTAACTGCGTTTGGCCTTCAATCAATTTATGGCAGGTCAAAATGCCCATTTTCAGAAGGTGAAAATGCCCATTTTGTGTTGTAATGGTCCTTTACAAGAATTCCAAGCTGTCCTGTGAGCTCAGATCGTTATATTATGAAGCTCTAGAATCAGACGAAGATATATTCAGGCAGAAATCACCTTTCATTAACTGCATTTGGCCTTCAATCAATTTATGGCAGGTGAAAATGCCTTCAATCAATTTTTGGCAGGTGAAAATGCCCATTTTGTGTTGTAATGGCCCTTTACAAGAATTCCAAGCTGTCCTGTGAGCTCAGATCTTTATATTATGAAGCTCTAGAATCAGATCAAGTCATATTTAGGCAGAAATCACCTTTCATTAACTGCATTTGGCCTTCAATCAATTTATGGCAGGTCAAAATGCCCATTTTGTGTCGTAATGGTCCTTTACAAGAATTCAGAGCTGTCCTGTGAGCTCAGATCCTTATATTATGAAGCCCTAGAATCAGACCGAGTCATATTTAGGTAGAAATCACCTTTCATGAACTGGCATTTGGCCTTCAATCAATTTATGGCAGGTCAAAATGCCCATTTTCAGCAGGTGAAAATGCCCATTTTGTGTTGTAATGGCCCTTTACAAGAATTCCAAGCTGTCCTGTGAGCTCAGATCCTTATATTATGAAGGTCTAGAATCAGATGAACATATATTCAGGCAGAAATCACCTTCATTAACTGTGTTTGGCCTTCAATCAATTTATGGCAGGTGAAAATGGCTTCAATCATTTTTTGGCAGGTGAAAATGCCCATTTTGTGTTGTAATGATCCTTTACAAGAATTCAGAGCTGTCCTGTGAGCTCAGATCTTTATATTATGAAGCTCTAGAATCAGACCAAGTCATATTCAGGTAGAAATCACCTTTCATTAACTGCGTTTGGCCTTCAATCAATTTATGGCAGGTCAAAATGCCCATTTTCAGAAGGTGAAAATGCCCATTTTGTGTTGTAATGGTCCTTTACAAGAATTCCAAGCTGTCCTGTGAGCTCAGATCGTTATATTATGAAGCTCTAGAATCAGACGAAGATATATTCAGGCAGAAATCACCTTTCATTAACTGCATTTGGCCTTCAATCAATTTATGGCAGGTGAAAATGCCTTCAATCAATTTTTGGCAGGTGAAAATGCCCATTTTGTGTTGTAATGGCCCTTTACAAGAATTCCAAGCTGTCCTGTGAGCTCAGATCTTTATATTATGAAGCTCTAGAATCAGATCAAGTCATATTTAGGCAGAAGATCACCGTTCATTAACTGCATTTGGCCTTCAATCAATTTATGGCAGGTCAAAATGCCCATTTTGTGTCGTAATGGTCCTTTACAAGAATTCAGAGCTGTCCTGTGAGCTCAGATCTTTATATTATGAAGCCCTAGAATCAGACCAAGTCATATTTAGGCAGAAATCACCTTTCATTAACTGCATTTGGCCTTCAATCAATTTATGGCAGGTGAAAATGCCCATTTTCAGCAGGTGAAAATGCCCATTTTGTGTTGTAATGGTCCTTTACAAGAATTCCAAGCTGTCCTGTGAGCTCAGATCGTTATATTATGAAGCTCTAGAATCAGACGAAGATATATTCAGGCAGAAATCACCTTTCATTAACTGCATTTGGCCTTCAATCAATTTATGGCAGGTGAAAATGCCTTCAATCAATTTTTGGCAGGGTGAAAATGCCCATTTTGTGTTGTAATGGTCCTTTACAAGAATTCCAAGCTGTCCTGTGAGCTCAGATCTTTAAATTATGAAGCTCTAGAATCAGACGAAGATATATTCAGGCAGAAATCACCTTTCATTAACTGCATTTGGCCTTCAATCAATTTATGGCAGGTGAAAATGCCTTCAATCAATTTTTGGCAGGTGAAAATGCCCATTTTGTGTTGTAATGGTCCTTTACAAGAATTCAGAGCTGTCCTGTGAGCTCAGATCTTTATATTATGAAGCCCTAGAATCAGACCAAGTCATATTTAGGCAGAAATCACCTTTCATTAACTGCATTTGGCCTTCAATCAATTTATGGCAGGTGAAAATGCCTTCAATCAATTTTTGGCAGGTGAAAATGCCCATTTTGTGTTGTAATGGTCCTTTACAAGAATTCCAAGCTGTCCTGTGAGCTCAGATCGTTATATTATGAAGCTCTAGAAATAGACGAAGATATATTCAGGCAGAAATAACCTTTCATTAACTGCATTTGGCCTTCAATCAATTTATGGCAGGTGAAAATGCCTTCAATCAATTTTTGGCAGGTGAAAATGCCCATTTTGTGTTGTAATGGCCCTTTACAAGAATTCCAAGCTGTCCTGTGAGCTCAGATCGTTATATTATGAAGCTCTAGAATCAGATCTAGTCATATTTAGGCAGAAATCACCTTTCATTAACTGCATTTGGCCTTCAATCAATTTATGGCAGGTCAAAATGCCTTCATCAATTTTGGGCAGGGTGAAAATGCCCATTTCGTGTTGTAATGGTCCTTTACAAGAATTCCAAGCTGTCCTGTGGGCTCAGATCTTTATATTATGAAGCTCTAGAATCAGACGAAGATATATTCAGGCAGAAAATCACCTTTCATTAACTGCGTTTGGCCTTCAATCAATTTATGGCAGGTGAAAATGGCTTCAATCAATTTTTGGCAGGTGAAAATGCCCATTTTGTGTTGTAATGGTCCTTTACAAGAATTCAGGAGCTGTCCTGTGAGCTCAGATCTTTATATTATGAAGCTCTAGAATCAGACGAAGACATATTCAGGCAGAAATCACCGTTCATTAACTGCATTTGGCCTTCAATCAATTATGGCAGGTCAAAATGCCCATTTTCAGCAGGTGAAAATGCCCATTTCGTGTTGTAATGGTCCTTTACAAGAATTCCAAGCTGTCCTGTGAGCTCAGATCTTTATATTATGAAGCCCTAGAATCAGACCAAGTCATATTTAGGTAGAAATCACCTTTCATGAACTGCATTTGGCCTTCAATCAATTTATGGCAGGTGAAAATGCCTTCAATCAATTTTTGGCAGGTGAAAATGCCCATTTTGTGTTGTAATGGTCCTTTACAAGAATTCAGAGCTGTCCTGTGAGCTCAGATCCTTATATTATGAAGCCCTAGAATCAGACCGAGTCATATTTAGGTAGAAATCACCTTTCATGAACTGCATTTGGCCTTCAATCAATTTATGGCAGGTCAAAATGCCCATTTTCAGCAGGTGAAAATGCCCATTTCGTGTTGTAATGGTCCTTTACAAGAATTCCAAGCTGTCCTGTGAGCTCAGATCTTTATATTATGAAGCTCTAGAATCAGATGAACATATATTCAGGCAGAAATCACCTTTCATTAACTGTGTTTGGCCTTCAATCAATTTATGGCAGGTGAAAATGGCTTCAATCATTTTTTGGCAGGTGAAAATTGCCCATTTTGTGTTGTAATGATCCTTTACAAGAATTCAGAGCTGTCCTGTGAGCTCAGATCTTTATATTATGAAGCTCTAGAATCAGACCAAGTCATATTCAGGTAGAAATCACCTTTCATTACTGCGTTTGGCCTTCAATCAATTTATGGCAGGTCAAAATGCCCATTTTCAGAAGGTGAAAATGCCCATTTTGTGTTGTAATGGTCCTTTACAAGAATTCCAAGCTGTCCTGTGAGCTCAGATCGTTATATTATGAAGCTCTAGAATCAGACGAAGATATATTCAGGCAGAAATCACCTTTCATTAACTGCATTTGGCCTTCAATCAATTTATGGCAGGTGAAAATGCCTTCAATCATTTTTGGCAGGTGAAAAATGCCCATTTTGTGTTGTTAATGGCCCTTTACAAGAATTCCAAGCTGTCCTGTGAGCTCAGATCTTTATATTATGAAGCTCTAGAATCAGATCAAGTCATATTTAGGCAGAAATCACCTTTCATTAACTGCATTTGGCCTTCAATCAATTTATGGCAGGTCAAAAATGCCCATTTTCAGCAGGTGAAAATGCCATTTTGTGTTGTAATGGTCCTTTACAAGAATTCCAAGCTGTCCTGTGAGCTCAGATCTTTATATTATGAAGCTCTAGAATCAGACGAAGATATATTCAGGCAGAAATCACCTTTTCATTAACTGCATTTGGCCTTCAATCAATTTTTGGCAGGTGAAAATGGCTTCAATCAATTTTTGGCAGGTGAAAATGCCCATTTTGTGTTGTAATGGTCCTTTACAAGAATTCCAAGCTGTCCTGTGAGCTCAGATCTTTATATTATGAAGCCCTAGAATCAGACCAAGTCATATTTAGGTAGAAATCACCTTTCATGAACTGCATTTGGCCTTCAATCAATTTATGGCAGGTGAAAATGCCTTCAATCAATTTTTGGCAGGTGAAAATGCCCATTTTGTGTTGTAATGGTCCTTTACAAGAATTCCAAGCTGTCCTGTGAGCTCAGATCTTTAAATTATGAAGCTCTAGAATCAGACGAAGATATATTCAGGCAGAAATCACCTTTCATTAACTGCATTTGGCCTTCAATCAATTTATGGCAGGTGAAAATGCCCATTTTCAGCAGGTGAAAATGGCCATTTTGTGTTGTAATGGTCCTTTACAAGAATTCCAAGCTGTCCTGTGAGCTCAGATCGTTATATTATGAAGCTCTAGAATCAGACGAAGATATATTCAGGCAGAAATCACCTTTCATTAACTGCATTTGGCCTTCAATCAATTTATGGCAGGTGAAAATGCCTTCAATCAATTTTTGGCAGGTGAAAATGCCCATTTTGTGTTGTAATGGCCCTTTACAAGAATTCCAAGCTGTCCTGTGAGCTCAGATCTTTATATTATGAAGCCCTAGAATCAGACCAAGTCATATTTAGGCAGAAATCACCTTTCATTAACTGCATTTGGCCTTCAATCAATTTATGGCAGGTCAAAATGCCCATTTTCAGCAGGTGAAAATGCCCATTTTGTGTTGTAATGGTCCTTTACAAGAATTCCAAGCTGTCCTGTGAGCTCAGATCCTTATATTATGAAGCTCTAGAAATAGACGAAGATATATTCAGGCAGAAATCACCTTTCATTAACTGCATTTGGCCTTCAATCAATTTATGGCAGGTGAAAATGCCTTCAATCAATTTTTGGCAAGTGAAAATGCCCATTTTGTGTTGTAATGGCCCTTTACAAGAATTCCAAGCTGTCCTGTGAGCTCAGATCGTTATATTATGAAGCTCTAGAATCAGATCTAGTCATATTTAGGCAGAAATCACCTTTCATTAACTGCATTTGGCCTTCAATCAATTTATGGCAGGTCAAAATGCCTTCAATCAATTTTGGGCAGGTGAAAATGCCCATTTCGTGTTGTAATGGTCCTTTACAAGAATTCCAAGCTGTCCTGTGGGCTCAGATCTTTATATTATGAAGCTCTAGAATCAGACGAACATATATTCAGGCAGAAATCACCTTTCATTAACTGCATTTGGCCTTCAATCAATTTATGGCAGGTCAAAATGCCCATTTTCAGCAGGTGAAAATGCCCATTTTGTGTTGTAATGGCCCTTTACAAGAATTCCAAGCTGTCCTGTGAGCTCAGATCTTTATATTATGAAGCCCTAGAATCAGACCAAGTCATATTTAGGCAGAAATCACCTTTCATTAACTGCATTTGGCCTTCAATCAATTTATGGCAGGTCAAAATGCCCATTTTCAGCAGGTGAAAATGCCCATTTTGTGTTGTAATGGTCCTTTACAAGAATTCCAAGCTGTCCTGTGAGCTCAGATCGTTATATTATGAAGCTCTAGAAATAGACGAAGATATATTCAGGCAGAAATCACCTTTCATTAACTGCATTTGGCCTTCAATCAATTTATGGCAGGTGAAAATGCCTTCAATCAATTTTTGGCAGGTGAGAAAATGCCCATTTTGTGTTGTAATGGCCCTTTACAAGAATTCCAAGCTGTCCTGTGAGCTCAGATCGTTATATTATGAAGCTCTAGAATCAGATCTAGTCATATTTAGGCAGAAATCACCTTTCATTAACTGCATTTGGCCTTCAATCAATTTATGGCAGGTCAAAATGCCTTCAATCAATTTTGGGCAGGTGAAAATGCCCATTTCGTGTTGTAATGGTCCTTTACAAGAATTCCAAGCTGTCCTGTGGGCTCAGATCTTTATATTATGAAGCTCTAGAATCAGACGAACATATATTCAGGCAGAAATCACCTTTCATTAACTGCATTTGGCCTTCAATCAATTTATGGCAGGTCAAAATGCCCATTTTCAGTAGGTGAAAATGCCCATTTTGTGTTGTAATGGCCCTTTACAAGAATTCCAAGCTGTCCTGTGAGCTCAGATCCTTATATTATGAAGCTCTAGAATCAGATGAACATATATTCAGGCAGAAATCACCTTTCATTAACTGTGGTTTGGCCTTCAATCAATTTTATGGCAGGTGAAAATGGCTTCAATCATTTTTTGGCAGGTGAAAATGCCCATTTTGTGTTGTAATGATCCTTTACAAGAATTCAGAGCTGTCCTGTGAGCTCAGATCTTTATATTATGAAGCTCTAGAATCAGACCAAGTCATATTCAGGTAGAAATCACCTTTCATTAACTGCGTTTGGCCTTCAATCAATTTATGGCAGGTCAAAATGCCTTCAATCAATTTTCAGAAGGTGAAAATGCCCATTTCGTGTTGTAATGGTCCTTTACAAGAATTCCAACCTGTCCTGTGAGCTCAGATCGTTATATTATGAAGCTCTAGAATCAGACGAAGATATATTCAGGCAGAAATCACCTTTCATTAACTGCATTTGGCCTTCAATCAATTTATGGCAGGTGAAAATGCCTTCAATCAATTTTTGGCAGGTGAAAATGCCCATTTTGTGTTGTAATGGCCCTTTACAAGAATTCAGAGCTGTCCTGTGAGCTCAGATCTTTATATTATGAAGCTCTAGAATCAGATCAAGTCATATTTAGGCAGAAATCACCTTTCATTAACTGCATTTGGCCTTCAATCAATTTATGGCAGGTCAAAATGCCCATTTTCAGCAGGTGAAAATGCCCATTTTGTGTTTGTAATGGTCCTTTACAAGAATTCCAAGCTGTCCTGTGAGCTCAGATCTTTATATTATGAAGCTCTAGAATCAGACGAAGATATATTCAGGCAGAGAATCACCTTTCATTAACTGCATTTGGCCTTCAATCAATTTTTGGCAGGTGAAAATGCCCATTTTGTGTCGTAATGGTCCTTTACAAGAATTCAGAGCTGTCCTGTGAGCTCAGATCTTTATATTATGAAGCCCTAGAATCAGATCAAGTCATATTTAGGCAGAAATCACCTTTCATTAACTGCATTTGGCCTTCAATCAATTTATGGCAGGTGAAAATGCCTTCAATCAATTTTTGGCAGGTGAAAATGCCCATTTTGTGTTGTAATGGTCCTTTACAAGAATTCCAAGCTGTCCTGTGAGCTCAGATCTTTAAATTATGAAGCTCTAGAATCAGACGAAGATATATTCAGGCAGAAATCACCTTTCATTAACTGCATTTGGCCTTCAATCAATTTATGGCAGGTGAAAATGCCTTCAATCAATTTTTGGCAGGTGAAAATGCCCATTTTGTGTTGTAATGGCCCTTTACAAGAATTCCAAGCTGTCCTGTGAGCTCAGATCTTTATATTATGAAGCCCTAGAATCAGACCAAGTCATATTTAGGCAGAAATCACCTTTCATTAACTGCATTTGGCCTTCAATCAATTTATGGCAGGTGAAAATGCCCATTTTCAGCAGGTGAAAATGCCCATTTTGTGTTGTAATGGTCCTTTACAAGAATTCCAAGCTGTCCTGTGAGCTCAGATCGTTATATTATGAAGCTCTAGAAATAGACGAAGATATATTCAGGCAGAAATCACCTTTCATTAACTGCATTTGGCCTTCAATCAATTTATGGCAGGGTGAAAATGCCTTCAATCAATTTTTGGCAGGTGAAAATGCCCATTTTGTGTTGTAATGGCCCTTTACAAGAATTCCAAGCTGTCCTGTGAGCTCAGATCGTTATATTATGAAGCTCTAGAATCAGATCTAGTCATATTTAGGCAGAAAATCACCTTTCATTAACTGCATTTGGCCTTCAATCAATTTATGGCAGGTCAAAATGCCTTCAATCAATTTTGGGCAGGTGAAAATGCCCATTTCGTGTTGTAATGGTCCTTTACAAGAATTCCAAGCTGTCCTGTGGGCTCAGATCTTTATATTATGAAGCTCTAGAATCAGACGAAGATATATTCAGGCAGAAATCACCTTTCATTAACTGCGTTTGGCCTTCAATCAATTTATGGCAGGTGAAAATGGCTTCAATCAATTTTTGGCAGGTGAAAATGCCCATTTTGTGTTGTAATGGTCCTTTACAAGAATTCAGAGCTGTCCTGTGAGCTCAGATCTTTATATTATGAAGCTCTAGAATCAGACGAAGACATATTCAGGCAGAAATCACCGTTCATTAACTGCATTTGGCCTTCAATCAATTTATGGCAGGTCAAAATGCCCATTTTCAGCAGGTGAAAATGCCCATTTCGTGTTGTAATGGTCCTTTACAAGAATTCCAAGCTGTCCTGTGAGCTCAGATCTTTATATTATGAAGCCCTAGAATCAGACCAAGTCATATTTAGGTAGAAATCACCTTTCATGAACTGCATTTGGCCCTTCAATCAATTTATGGCAGGTGAAAATGCCTTCAATCAATTTTTGGCAGGTGAAAATGCCCATTTTGTGTTGTAATGGTCCTTTACAAGAATTCAGAGCTGTCCTGTGAGCTCAGATCCTTATATTATGAAGCCCTAGAATCAGACCGAGTCATATTTAGTAGAAATCACCTTTCATGAACTGCATTTGGCCTTCAATCAATTTATGGCAGGTCAAAATGCCCATTTTCAGCAGGTGAAAATGCCCATTTTGTGTTGTAATGGCCCTTTACAAGAATTCCAAGCTGTCCTGTGAGCTCAGATCCTTATATTATGAAGCTCTAGAATCAGACGAACATATATTCAGGCAGAAATCACCTTTCATTAACTGCATTTGGCCTTCAATCAATTTTATGGCAGGTGAAAATGGCTTCAATCATTTTTTGGCAGGTGAAAATGCCCATTTTGTGTTGTAATGATCCTTTACAAGAATTCAGAGCTGTCCTGTGAGCTCAGATCTTTATATTATGAAGCTCTAGAATCAGACCAAGTCATATTCAGGCAGAAATCACCTTTCATTAACTGCGTTTGGCCTTCAATCAATTTATGGCAGGTGAAAATGCCCATTTTCAGCAGGTGAAAATGCCCAT
Organism: Nibea coibor; assembly: GCA_023373845.1. Taxonomy (NCBI): domain Eukaryota; kingdom Metazoa; phylum Chordata; class Actinopteri; family Sciaenidae; genus Nibea; species Nibea coibor. Next base: position 40,250 of record JALLKU010000178.1, on the reverse strand, counting down.
TTTGTGTTGTAATGGTCCTTTACAAGAATTCCAAGCTGTCCTGTGAGCTCAGATCGTTATATTATGAAGCTCTAGAATCAGATCTAGTCATATTTAGGCAGAAATCACCTTTCATTAACTGCATTTGGCCTTCAATCAATTTATGGCAGGTCAAAATGCCTTCAATCAATTTTGGGCAGGTGAAAATGCCCATTTCGTGTTGTAATGGTCCTTTACAAGAATTCCAAGCTGTCCTGTGAGCTCAGATCTTTATATTATGAAGCTCTAGAATCAGACGAACATATATTCAGGCAGAAATCACCTTTCATTAACTGCATTTGGCCTTCAATCAATTTTTGGCAGGTGAAAATGCCCATTTTTGTGTTGTAATGGTCCTTTACAAGAATTCAGAGCTGTCCTGTGAGCTCAGATCTTTATATTATGAAGCTCTAGAATCAGACGAAGACATATTCAGGCAGAAATCACCGTTCATTAACTGCATTTGGCCTTCAATCAATTTATGGCAGGTCAAAATGCCCATTTTCAGCAGGTGAAAATGCCCATTTTGTGTTGTAATGGTCCTTTACAAGAATTCCAAGCTGTCCTGTGAGCTCAGATCGTTATATTATGAAGCTCTAGAATCAGATCTAGTCATATTTAGGCAGAAATCACCTTTCATTAACTGCATTTGGCCTTCAATCAATTTATGGCAGGTCAAAATGCCTTCAATCAATTTTGGGCAGGTGAAAATGCCCATTTCGTGTTGTAATGGTCCTTTACAAGAATTCCAAGCTGTCCTGTGAGCTCAGATCTTTATATTATGAAGCTCTAGAATCAGACGAAGATATATTCAGGCAGAAATCACCTTTCATTAACTGCATTTGGCCTTCAATCAATTTTTGGCAGGTGAAAATGCCCATTTTGTGTTGTAATGGTCCTTTACAAGAATTCCAAGCTGTCCTGTAAGCTCAGATCGTTATATTATGAAGCTCTAGAATCAGACGAAGATATATTCAGGCAGAAATCACCTTTCATTAACTGCATTTGGCCTTCAATCAATTTATGCAGGTGAAAATGCCTTCAATCAATTTTTGGCAGGTGAAAATGCCCATTTTGTGTTGTAATGGTCCTTTACAAGATTCCAAGCTGTCCTGTGAGCTCAGATCTTTAAATTATGAAGCTCTAGAATCAGACGAAGATATATTCAGGCAGAAATCACCTTTCATTAACTGCATTTGGCCTTCAATCAATTTATGGCAGGTGAAAATGCCTTCAATCAATTTTTGGCAGGTGAAAATGCCCATTTTGTGTTGTAATGGTCCTTTACAAGAATTCAGAGCTGTCCTGTGAGCTCAGATCTTTATATTATGAAGCTCTAGAATCAGACCAAGTCATATTCAGGCAGAAATCACCTTTCATTAACTGCGTTTGGCCTTCAATCAATTTATGGCAGGTCAAAATGCCCATTTTCAGCAGGTGAAAATGCCCATTTTGTGTTGTAATGGTCCTTTACAAGAATTCCAAGCTGTCCTGTGAGCTCAGATCGTTATAGATCGTTATATTATGAAGCTCTAGAATCAGACGAAGATATATTCAGGCAGAAATCACCTTTCATTAACTGCATTTGGCCTTCAATCAATTTATGGCAGGTGAAAATGGCTTCAATCAATTTTTGGCAGGTGAAAATGCCCATTTTGTGTTGTAATGGTCCTTTACAAGAATTCAGAGCTGTCCTGTGAGCTCAGATCGTTATATTATGAAGCTCTAGAATCAGACGAAGATATATTCAGGCAGAAATCACCTTTCATTAACTGCATTTGGCCTTCAATCAATTTTTGGCAGGTGAAAATGCCCATTTTGTGTTGTAATGGTCCTTTACAAGGATTCAGAGCTGTCCTGTGAGCGCAGATCTTTATATTATGAAGCTCTAGAATCAGACCAAGTCAGATTTAGGCAGAAGTCACCTTTCATTAACTGCATTTGGCCTTCAATCAATTTATGGCAGGTCAAAATGCCCATTTTCAGCAGGTGAAATGCCCATTTTGTGTTGTAATGGCCCTTTACAAGAATTCCAAGCTGTCCTGTGAGCTCAGATCCTTATATTATGAAGCTCTAGAATCAGATGAACATATATTCAGGCAGAAATCACCTTTCATTAACTGTGTTTGGCCTTCAATCAATTTATGGCAGGTGAAAATGGCTTCAATCAATTTTTGGCAGGTGAAAATGCCCATTTTGTGTTGTAATGATCCTTTACAAGAATTCAGAGCTGTCCTGTGAGCTCAGATCTTTATATTATGAAGCTCTAGAATCAGACCAAGTCATATTCAGGCAGAAATCACCTTTCATTAACTGCGTTTGGCGTTCAATCAATTTATGGCAGGTCAAAATGCCCATTTTCAGAAGGTGAAAATGCCCATTTTGTGTTGTAATGGTCCTTTACAAGAATTCCAAGCTGTCCTGTGAGCTCAGATCGTTATATTATGAAGCTCTAGAATCAGACGAAGATATATTCAGGCAGAAATCACCTTTCATGAACTGCATTTGGCCTTCAATCAATTTATGGCAGGTGAAAATGCCTTCAATCAATTTTTGGCAGGTGAAAATGCCCATTTTGTGTTGTAATGGTCCTTTACAAGAATTCCAAGCTGTCCTGTGAGCTCAGATCTTTATATTATGAAGCCCTAGAATCAGACCAAGTCATATTTAGGCAGAAATCACCTTTCATTAACTGCATTTGGCCTTCAATCAATTTATGGCAGGTGAAAATGGCTTCAATCAATTTATGGCAGGTCAAAATGCCCATTTTCAGCAGGTGAAAATGCCCATTTCGTGTTGTAATGGTCCTTTACAAGAATTCCAAGCTGTCCTGTGAGCTCAGATCTTTATATTATGAAGCCCTAGAATCAGACCAAGTCATATTTAGGTAGAAATCACCTTTCATGAACTGCATTGGCCTTCAATCAATTTATGTCAGGTGAAAATGCCTTCAATCAATTTTTGGCAGGTGAAAATGCCCATTTTGTGTTGTAATGGTCCTTTACAAGAATTCAGAGCTGTCCTGTGAGCGCAGATCTTTATATTATGAAGCTCTAGAATCAGACCAAGTCAGATTTAGGCAGAAGTCACCTTTCATTACTGCATTTGGCCTTCAATCAATTTATGGCAGGTCAAAATGCCCATTTTCAGCAGGTGAAAATGCCCATTTTGTGTTGTAATGGCCCTTTACAAGAATTCCAAGCTGTCCTGTGAGCTCAGATCCTTATATTATGAAGCTCTAGAATCAGACGAACATATATTCAGGCAGAAATCACCTTTCATTAACTGTGTTTGGCCTTCAATCAATTTATGGCAGGTGAAAATGGCTTCAATCAATTTTTGGCAGGTGAAAATGCCCATTTTGTGTTGTAATGATCCTTTACAAGAATTCAGAGCTGTCCTGTGAGCTCAGATCTTTATATTATGAAGCTCTAGAATCAGACCAAGTCATATTCAGGCAGAAATCACCTTTCATTAACTGCGTTTGGCCTTCAATCAATTTATGGCAGGTCAAAATGCCCATTTTCAGCAGGTGAAAATGCCCATTTTGTGTTGTAATGGCCCTTTACAAGAATTCCAAGCTGTCCTGTGAGCTCAGATCCTTATATTATGAAGGTCTAGAATCAGATGAACATATATTCAGGCAGAAATCACCTTTCATTAACTGTGTTTGGCCTTCAATCAATTTATGGCAGGTGAAAATGGCTTCAATCATTTTTTGGCAGGTGAAAATGCCCATTTTGTGTTGTAATGATCCTTTACAAGAATTCAGAGCTGTCCTGTGAGCTCAGATCTTTATATTATGAAGCTCTAGAATCAGACCAAGTCATATTCAGGTAGAAATCACCTTTCATTAACTGCGTTTGGCCTTCAATCAATTTATGGCAGGTCAAAATGCCCATTTTCAGAGGTGAAAATGCCCATTTTGTGTTGTAATGGTCCTTTACAAGAATTCCAAGCTGTCCTGTGAGCTCAGATCGTTATATTATGAAGCTCTAGAATCAGACGAAGATATATTCAGGCAGAAATCACCTTTCATTAACTGCATTTGGCCTTCAATCAATTTATGGCAGGTGAAAATGCCTTCAATCAATTTTTGGCAGGTGAAAATGCCCATTTTGTGTTGTAATGGCCCTTTACAAGAATTCAGAGCTGTCCTGTGAGCTCAGATCTTTATATTATGAAGCTCTAGAATCAGATCAAGTCATATTTAGGCAGAAATCACCTTTCATTAACTGCATTTGGCCTTCAATCAATTTATGGCAGGTCAAAATGCCCATTTTCAGCAGGTGAAAATGCCCATTTTGTGTTGTAATGGTCCTTTACAAGAATTCCAAGCTGTCCTGTGAGCTCAGATCTTTATATTATGAAGCTCTAGAATCAGACGAAGATATATTCAGGCAGAAATCACCTTTCATTAACTGCATTTGGCCTTCAATCAATTTTTGGCAGGTGAAAATGCCCATTTTGTGTCGTAATGGTCCTTTACAAGAATTCAGAGCTGTCCTGTGAGCTCAGATCTTTATATTATGAAGCCCTAGAATCAGATCAAGTCATATTTAGGCAGAAATCACCTTTCATTAACTGCATTTTGGCCTTCAATCAATTTATGGCAGGTGAAAATGCCTTCAATCAATTTTTGGCAGGTGAAAATGCCCATTTTGTGTTGTAATGGTCCTTTACAAGAATTCCAAGCTGTCCTGTGAGCTCAGATCTTTAAATTATGAAGCTCTAGAATCAGACGAAGATATATTCAGGCAGAAATCACCTTTCATTAACTGCATTTGGCCTTCAATCAATTTATGGCAGGTGAAAATGCCTTCAATCAATTTTTGGCAGGTGAAAATGCCCATTTTGTGTTGTAATGGTCCTTTATAAGAATTCAGAGCTGTCCTGTGAGCTCAGATCTTTATATTATGAAGCCCTAGAATCAGACCAAGTCATATTTAGGCAGAAATCACCTTTCATTAACTGCATTTGGCCTTCAATCAATTTATGGCAGGTGAAAATGCCCATTTTCAGCAGGTGAAAATGGCCATTTTGTGTTGTAATGGTCCTTTACAAGAATTCCAAGCTGTCCTGTGAGCTCAGATCGTTATATTATGAAGCTCTAGAATCAGACGAAGATATATTCAGGCAGAAATCACCTTTCATTAACTGCATTTGGCCTTCAATCAATTTATGGCAGGTGAAAATGCCTTCAATCAATTTTTGGCAGGTGAAAATGCCCATTTTGTGTTGTAATGGCCCTTTACAAGAATTCCAAGCTGTCCTGTGAGCTCAGATCTTTATATTATGAAGCCCTAGAATCAGACCAAGTCATATTTAGGCAGAAATCACCTTTCATTAACTGCATTTGGCCTTCAATCAATTTATGGCAGGTGAAAATGCCCATTTTCAGCAGGTGAAAATGCCCATTTTGTGTTGTAATGGTCCTTTACAAGAATTCCAAGCTGTCCTGTGAGCTCAGATCGTTATATTATGAAGCTCTAGAAATAGACGAAGATATATTCAGGCAGAAATCACCTTTCATTAACTGCATTTGGCCTTCAATCAATTTATGGCAGGTGAAAATGCCTTCAATCAATTTTTGGCAGGTGAAAATGCCCATTTTGTATTGTAATGGCCCTTTACAAGAATTCCAAGCTGTCCTGTGAGCTCAGATCGTTATATTATGAAGCTCTAGAATCAGATCTAGTCATATTTAGGCAGAAATCACCTTTCATTAACTGCATTTGGCCTTCAATCACTTTATGGCAGGTCAAAATGCCTTCAATCAATTTTGGGCAGGTGAAAATGCCCATTTCGTGTTGTAATGGTCCTTTACAAGAATTCCAAGCTGTCCTGTGGGCTCAGATCTTTATATTATGAAGCTCTAGAATCAGACGAACATATATTCAGGCAGAAATCACCTTTCATTAACTGCGTTTGGCCTTCAATCAATTTATGGCAGGTGAAAATGGCTTCAATCAATTTTTGGCAGGTGAAAATGCCCATTTTGTGTTGTAATGGTCCTTTACAAGAATTCAGAGCTGTCCTGTGAGCTCAGATCTTTATATTATGAAGCTCTAGAATCAGACGAAGACATATTCAGGCAGAAATCACCGTTCATTAACTGCATTTGGCCTTCAATCAATTTATGGCAGGTCAAAATGCCCATTTTCAGCAGGTGAAAATGCCCATTTCGTGTTGTAATGGTCCTTTACAAGAATTCCAAGCTGTCCTGTGAGCTCAGATCTTTATATTATGAAGCCCTAGAATCAGACCAAGTCATATTTAGGTAGAAATCACCTTTCATGAACTGCATTTGGCCTTCAATCAATTTATGGCAGGTGAAAATGCCTTCAATCAATTTTTGGCAGGTGAAAATGCCCATTTTGTGTTGTAATGGTCCTTTACAAGAATTCAGAGTTGTCCTGTGAGCTCAGATCCTTATATTATGAAGCCCTAGAATCAGACCGAGTCATATTTAGGTAGAAATCACCTTTCATGAACTGCATTTGGCCTTCAATCAATTTATGGCAGGTCAAAATGCCCATTTTCAGCAGGTGAAAATGCCCATTTTGTGTTGTAATGGCCCTTTACAAGAATTCCAAGCTGTCCTGTGAGCTCAGATCCTTATATTATGAAGCTCTAGAATCAGACGAACATATATTCAGGCAGAAATCACCTTTCATTAACTGCATTTGGCCTTCAATCAATTTATGGCAGGTGAAAATGGCTTCAATCATTTTTTGGCAGGTGAAAATGCCCATTTTGTGTTGTAATGATCCTTTACAAGAATTCAGAGCTGTCCTGTGAGCTCAGATCTTTATATTATGAAGCTCTAGAATCAGACGAAGATATATTCAGGCAGAAATCACCTTTCATTAACTGCAATTTGGCCTTCAATCAATTTTTTGGCAGGTGAAAATGCCCATTTTGTGTCGTAATGGTCCTTTACAAGAATTCAGAGCTGTCCTGTGAGCTCAGATCTTTATATTATGAAGCCCTAGAATCAGACCAAGTCATATTTAGGCAGAAATCACCTTTCATTAACTGCATTTGGCCTTCAATCAATTTATGGCAGGGCAAAATGCCCATTTTCAGCAGGTGAAAATGCCCATTTTGTGTTGTAATGGTCCTTTACAAGAATTCCAAGCTGTCCTGTGAGCTCAGATCTTTAAATTATGAAGCTCTAGAATCAGACGAAGATATATTCAGGCAGAAATCACCTTTCATTAACTGCATTTGGCCTTCAATCAATTTATGGCAGGTGAAAATGCCTTCAATCAATTTTTGGCAGGTGAAAATGCCCATTTTGTGTTGTAATGGTCCTTTACAAGAATTCAGAGCTGTCCTGTGAGCTCAGATCTTTATATTATGAAGCTCTAGAATCAGACCAAGTCATATTCAGGCAGAAATCACCTTTCATTAACTGCGTTTGGCCTTCAATCAATTTATGGCAGGTGAAAATGCCCATTTTCAGCAGGTGAAAATGCCCATTTTGTGTTGTAATGGTCCTTTACAAGAATTCCAAGCTGTCCTGTGAGCTCAGATCGTTATATTATGAAGCTCTAGAATCAGATCTAGTCATATTTAGGCAGAAATCACCTTTCATTAACTGCATTTGGCCTTCAATCAATTTATGGCAGGTCAAAATGCCTTCAATCAATTTTGGGCAGGTGAAAATGCCCATTTCGTGTTGTAATGGTCCTTTACAAGAATTCCAAGCTGTCCTGTGAGCTCAGATCTTTATATTATGAAGCTCTAGAATCAGACGAAGATATATTCAGGCAGAAATCACCTTTCATTAACTGCATTTGGCCTTCAATCAATTTTTGGCAGGTGAAAATGCCCATTTTGTGTTGTAATGGTCCTTTACAAGAATTCAGAGCTGTCCTGTGAGCTCAGATCTTTATATTATGAAGCTCTAGAATCAGACGAAGACATATTCAGGCAGAAATCACCTTTCATTAACTGCATTTGGCCTTCAATCAATTTATGGCAGGTGAAAATGCCTTCAATCAATTTTTGGCAGGTGAAAATGCCCATTTTGTGTTGTAATGGTCCTTTACAAGAATTCCAAGCTGTCCTGTGAGCTCAGATCTTTAAATTATGAAGCTCTAGAATCAGACGAAGATATATTCAGGCAGAAATCACCTTTCATTAACTGCATTTGGCCTTCAATCAATTTATGGCAGGTGAAAATGCCTTCAATCAATTTTTGGCAGGTGAAAATGCCCATTTTGTGTTGTAATGGTCCTTTACAAGAATTCAGAGCTGTCCTGTGAGCTCAGATCTTTATATTATGAAGCTCTAGAATCAGACCAAGTCATATTCAGGCAGAAATCACCTTTCATTAACTGCGTTTGGCCTTCAATCAATTTTTGGCAGGTGAAAATGCCCATTTTGTGTTGTAATGGTCCTTTACAAGAATTCAGAGCTGTCCTGTGACCTCAGATCTTTATATTATGAAGCTCTAGAATCAGATCAAGTCATATTTAGGCAGAAATCACCTTTCATTAACTGCATTTGGCCTTCAATCAATTTATGGCAGGTCAAAATGCCTTCAATCAATTTTGGGCAGGTGAAAATGCCCATTTCGTGTTGTAATGGTCCTTTACAAGAATTCCAAGCTGTCCTGTGAGCTCAGATCTTAATATTATGAAGCTCTAGAATCAGACGAACATATATTCAGGCAGAAATCACCTTTCATTAACTGCGTTTGGCCTTCAATTAATTTATGGCAGGTGAAAATGGCTTCAATCAATTTTTGGCAGGTGAAAATGCCCATTTTGTGTTGTAATGGTCCTTTACAAGAATTCAGAGCTGTCCTGTGAGCTCAGATCTTTATATTATGAAGCCCTAGAATCAGACCGAGTCATATTTAGGTAGAAATCACCTTTCATGAACTGCATTTGGCCTTCAATCAATTTATGGCAGGTGAAAATGCCTTCAATCAATTTTGGGCAGGTGAAAATGCCCATTTTGTGTTGTAATGGTCCTTTACAAGAATTCCAAGCTGTCCTGTGAGCTCAGATCGTTATATTATGAAGCTCTAGAATCAGACGAAGATATATTCAGGCAGAAATCACCTTTCATTAACTGCATTTGGCCTTCAATCAATTTATGGCAGGTGAAAATGGCTTCAATCAATTTTTGGCAGGTGAAAATGCCCATTTTGTGTTGTAATGGTCCTTTACAAGAATTCAGAGCTGTCCTGTGAGCTCAGATCTTTATATTATGAAGCCCTAGAATCAGACCAAGTCATATTTAGGCAGAAATCACCTTTCATTAACTGCATTTGGCCTTCAATCAATTTATGGCAGGTGAAAATGCCCATTTTCAGCAGGTGAAAATGCCCATTTTGTGTTGTAATGGTCCTTTACAAGAATTCCAAGCTGTCCTGTGAGCTCAGATCTTTATATTACGAAGCCCTAGAATCAGACCAAGTCATATTTAGGTAGAAATCACCTTTCATGAACTGCATTTGGCCTTCAATCAATTTATGTCAGGTGAAAATGCCTTCAATCAATTTTTGGCAGGTGAAAATGCCCATTTTGTGTTGTAATGATCCTTTACAAGAATTCAGAGCTGTCCTGTGAGCTCAGATCTTTATATTATGAAGCTCTAGAATCAGACCAAGTCATATTCAGGCAGAAATCACCTTTCATTAACTGCGTTTGGCGTTCAATCAATTTATGGCAGGTCAAAATGCCCATTTTCAGCAGGTGAAAATGCCCATTTTGTGTTGTAATGGTCCTTTACAAGAATTCCAAGCTGTCCTGTGAGCTCAGATCTTTATATTATGAAGCTCTAGAATCAGACGAAGATATATTCAGGCAGAAATCACCTTTCATTAACTGCATTTGGCCTTCAATCAATTTATGGCAGGTGAAAATGCCTTCAATCAATTTTTGGCAGGTGAAAATGCCCATTTTGTGTTGTAATGGTCCTTTACAAGAATTCCAAGCTGTCCTGTGAGCTCAGATCTTTATATTATGAAGCCCTAGAATAAGACCAAGTCATATTTAGGCAGAAATCACCTTTCATTAACTGCATTTGGCCTTCAATCAATTTATGGCAGGTGAAAATGGCTTCAATCAATTTATGGCAGGTCAAAATGCCCATTTTCAGCAGGTGAAAATGCCCATTTCGTGTTGTAATGGTCCTTTACAAGAATTCCAAGCTGTCCTGTGAGCTCAGATCTTTATATTATGAAGCCCTAGAATCAGACCAAGTCATATTTAGGTAGAAATCACCTTTCATGAACTGCATTTGGCCTTCAATCAATTTATGTCAGGTGAAAATGCCTTCAATCAATTTTTGGCAGGTGAAAATGCCCATTTTGTGTTGTAATGGTCCTTTACAAGAATTCAGAGCTGTCCTGTGAGCGCAGATCTTTATATTATGAAGCTCTAGAATCAGACCAAGTCAGATTTAGGCAGAAATCACCTTTCATTAACTGCATTTGGCCTTCAATCAATTTATGGCAGGTCAAAATGCCATTTTCAGCAGGTGAAAATGCCCATTTTGTGTTGTAATGGCCCTTTACAAGAATTCCAAGCTGTCCTGTGAGCTCAGATCCTTATATTATGAAGCTCTAGAATCAGACGAACATATATTCAGGCAGAAATCACCTTTCATTAACTGTGTTTGGCCTTCAATCAATTTATGGCAGGTGAAAATGGCTTCAATCAATTTTTGGCAGGTGAAAATGCCCATTTTGTGTTGTAATGATCCTTTACAAGAATTCAGAGCTGTCCTGTGAGCTCAGATCTTTATATTATGAAGCTCTAGAATCAGACCAAGTCATATTCAGGCAGAAATCACCTTTCATTAACTGCGTTTGGCCTTCAATCAATTTATGGCAGGTCAAAATGCCCATTTTCAGAAGGTGAAAATGCCCATTTTGTGTTGTAATGGTCCTTTACAAGAATTCAGAGCTGTCCTGTGAGCGCAGATCTTTATATTATGAAGCTCTAGAATCAGACCAAGTCAGATTTAGGCAGAAGTCACCTTTCATTAACTGCATTTGGCCTTCAATCAATTTATGGCAGGTCAAAATGCCCATTTTCAGCAGGTGAAAATGCCCATTTTGTGTTGTAATGGCCCTTTACAAGAATTCCAAGCTGTCCTGTGAGCTCAGATCCTTATATTATGAAGCTCTAGAATCAGATGAACATATATTCAGGCAGAAATCACCTTTCATTAACTGCGTTTGGCGTTCAATCAATTTATGGCAGGTCAAAATGCCCATTTTCAGAAGGTGAAAATGCCCATTTTGTGTTGTAATGGTCCTTTACAAGAATTCCAAGCTGTCCTGTGAGCTCAGATCGTTATATTATGAAGCTCTAGAATCAGACGAAGATATATTCAGGCAGAAATCACCTTTCATTAACTGCATTTGGCCTTCAATCAATTTATGGCAGGTGAAAATGCCTTCAATCAATTTTTGGCAGGTGAAAATGCCCATTTTGTGTTGTAATGGTCCTTTACAAGAATTCCAAGCTGTCCTGTGAGCTCAGATCTTTATATTATGAAGCCCTAGAATCAGACCAAGTCATATTTAGGCAGAAATCACCTTTCATTAACTGCATTTGGCCTTCAATCAATTTATGGCAGGTGAAAATGGCTTCAATCAATTTATGGCAGGTCAAAATGCCCATTTTCAGCAGGTGAAAATGCCCATTTCGTGTTGTAATGGTCCTTTACAAGAATTCCAAGCTGTCCTGTGAGCTCAGATCTTTATATTATGAAGCCCTAGAATCAGACCAAGTCATATTTAGGTAGAAATCACCTTTCATGAACTGCATTTGGCCTTCAATCAATTTATGTCAGGTGAAAATGCCTTCAATCAATTTTTGGCAGGTGAAAATGCCCATTTTGTGTTGTAATGGTCCTTTACAAGAATTCAGAGCTGTCCTGTGAGCGCAGATCTTTATATTATGAAGCTCTAGAATCAGACCAAGTCATATTTAGGTAGAAATCACCTTTCATTAACTGCATTTGGCCTTCAATCAATTTATGGCAGGTCAAAATGCCCATTTTCAGCAGGTGAAAATGCCCATTTTGTCTTGTAATGGCCCTTTACAAGAATTCCAAGCTGTCCTGTGAGCTCAGATCCTTATATTATGAAGCTCTAGAATCAGACGAACATATATTCAGGCAGAAATCACCTTTCATTAACTGTGTTTGGCCTTCAATCAATTTATGGCAGGTGAAAATGGCTTCAATCAATTTTTGGCAGGTGAAAATGCCCATTTTGTGTTGTAATGATCCTTTACAAGAATTCAGAGCTGTCCTGTGAGCTCAGATCTTTATATTATGAAGCTCTAGAATCAGACCAAGTCATATTCAGGCAGAAATCACCTTTCATTAACTGCGTTTGGCCTTCAATCAATTTATGGCAGGTCAAAATGCCCATTTTCAGAAGGTGAAAATGCCCATTTTGTGTTGTAATGGTCCTTTACAAGAATTCCAAGCTGTCCTGTGAGCTCAGATCGTTATATTATGAAGCTCTAGAATCAGACGAAGATATATTCAGGCAGAAATCACCTTTCATTAACTGCATTTGGCCTTCAATCAATTTATGGCAGGTGAAAATGCCTTCAATCAATTTTTGGCAGGTGAAAATGCCCATTTTGTGTTGTAATGGTCCTTTACAAGAATTCCAAGCTGTCCTGTGAGCTCAGATCTTTATATTATGAAGCCCTAGAATCAGACCAAGTCATATTTAGGCAGAAATCACCTTTCATTAACTGCATTTGGCCTTCAATCAATTTATGGCAGGTCAAAATGCCCATTTTCAGCAGGTGAAAATGCCCATTTGGTGTTGTAATGGTCCTTTACAAGAATTCCAAGCTGTCCTGTAAGCTCAGATCGTTATATTATGAAGCTCTAGAATCAGACGAAGATATATTCAGGCAGAAATCACCTTTCATTAACTGCATTTGGCCTTCAATCAATTTATGGCAGGTGAAAATGCCTTCAATCAACTTATGGCAGGTGAAAATGCCCATTTTCAGCAGGTGAAAATGCCCATTTTGTGTTGTAATGGTCCTTTACAAGAATTCCAAGCTGTCCTGTGAGCTCAGATCCTTATATTATGAAGCTCTAGAATCAGACGAACATATATTCAGGCAGAAATCACCTTTCATTAACTGTGTTTGGCCTTCAATCAATTTATGGCAGGTGAAAATGCCCATTTCGTGTTGTAATGGTCCTTTACAAGAATTCCAAGCTGTCCTGTGAGCTCAGATCTTTATATTATGAAGCCCTAGAATCAGACCAAGTCATATTTAGGCAGAAATCACCTTTCATTAACTGCATTTGGCCTTCAATCAATTTATGGCAGGTCAAAATGCCCATTTTCAGCAGGTGAAAATGCCCATTTCGTGTTGTAATGGTCCTTTACAAGAATTCCAAGCTGTCCTGTGAGCTCAGATCCTTATATTATGAAGCCCTAGAATCAGACCGAGTCATACTTAGGTAGAAATCACCTTTCATGAACTGCATTTGGCCTTCAATCAATTTATGGCAGGTGAAAATGCCTTCAATCAATTTTGGGCAGGTGAAAATGCCCATTTTGTGTTGTAATGGTCCTTTACAAGAATTCCAAGCTGTCCTGTGAGCTCAGATCGTTATATTATGAAGCTCTAGAATCAGACGAAGATATATTCAGGCAGAAATCACCTTTCATTAACTGCATTTGGCCTTCAATCAATTTATGGCAGGTGAAAATGGCTTCAATCAATTTTTGGCAGGTGAAAATGCCCATTTTGTGTTGTAATGGTCCTTTACAAGAATTCAGAGCTGTCCTGTGAGCGCAGATCTTTATATTATGAAGCTCTAGAATCAGACCAAGTCAGATTTAGGCAGAAATCACCTTTCATTAACTGCATTTGGCCTTCAATCAATTTATGGCAGGTCAAAATGCCCATTTTCAGCAGGTGAAAATGCCCATTTTGTGTTGTAATGGCCCTTTACAAGAATTCCAAGCTGTCCTGTGAGCTCAGATCCTTATATTATGAAGCTCTAGAATCAGACGAACATATATTCAGGCAGAAATCACCTTTCATTAACTGTGTTTGGCCTTCAATCAATTTATGGCAGGTGAAAATGGCTTCAATCAATTTTTGGCAGGTGAAAATGCCCATTTTGTGTTGTATTGATCCTTTACAAGAATTCAGAGCTGTCCTGTGAGCTCAGATCTTTATATTATGAAGCTCTAGAATCAGATCAAGTCATATTCAGGCAGAAATCACCTTTCATTAACTGCGTTTGGCCTTCAATCAATTTATGGCAGGTCAAAATGCCCATTTTCAGAAGGTGAAAATGCCCATTTTGTGTTGTAATGGTCCTTTACAAGAATTCCAAGCTGTCCTGTGAGCTCAGATCGTTATATTATGAAGCTCTAGAATCAGACGAAGATATATTCAGGCAGAAATCACCTTTCATGAACTGCATTTGGCCTTCAATCAATTTATGGCAGGTGAAAATGCCTTCAATCAATTTTTGGCAGGTGAAAATGCCCATTTTGTGTTGTAATGGTCCTTTACAAGAATTCAGAGCTGTCCTGTGAGCTCAGATCTTTATATTATGAAGCCCTAGAATCAGACCAAGTCATATTTAGGCAGAAATCACCGTTCATTAACTGCATTTGGCCTTCAATCAATTTATGGCAGGTGAAAATGCCCATTTTCAGCAGGTGAAAATGCCCATTTTGTGTTGTAATGGTCCTTTACAAGAATTCTAAGCTGTCCTGTGAGCTCAGATCTTTAAATTATGAAGCTCTAGAATCAGACGAAGATATATTCAGGCAGAAATCACCTTTCATTAACTGCATTTGGCCTTCAATCAATTTATGGCAGGTGAAAATGCCCATTTTCAGCAGGTGAAAATGCCCATTTTGTGTTGTAATGGCCCTTTACAAGAATTCCAAGCTGTCCTGTGAGCTCAGATCCTTATATTATGAAGCTCTAGAATCAGACGAACATATATTCAGGCAGAAATCACCTTTCATTAACTGCATTCGGCCTTCAATCAATTTATGGCAGGTGAAAATGCCTTCAATCAATTTTTGGCAGGTGAAAATGCCCATTTTGTGTTGTAATGGTCCTTTACAAGAATTCAGAGCTGTCCTGTGAGCTCAGATCATTATATTATGAAGCTCTAGAATCAGACGAAGATATATTCAGGCAGAAATCACCGTTCATTAACTGCATTTGGCCTTCAATCAATTTATGGCAGGTCAAAATGCCCATTTTCAGCAGGTGAAAATGCCCATTTTGTGTTGTAATGGTCCTTTACAAGAATTCCAAGTTGTCCTGTGAGCTCAGATCGTTATATTATGAAGCTCTAGAATCAGACGAAGATATATTCAGGCAGAAATCACCTTTCATTAACTGCATTTGGCCTTCAATCAATTTATGGCAGGTGAAAATGCCTTCAATCAATTTATGGCAGGTGAAAATGCCCATTTCGTGTTGTAATGGTCCTTTACAAGAATTCCAAGCTGTCCTGTGAGCTCAGATCTTTATATTATGAAGCTCTAGAATCAGACGAAGATATATTCAGGCAGAAATCACCTTTCATTAACTGCATTTGGCCTTCAATCAATTTATGGCAGGTGAAAATGGCTTCAATCAATTTTTGGCAGGAGAAAATGCCCATTTTGTGTTGTAATGGTCCTTTACAAGAATTCAGAGCTGTCCTGTGAGCTCAGATCTTTATATTATGAAGCTCTAGAATCAGACCAAGTCATATTTAGGCAGAAATCACCTTTCATTAACTGCATTTGGCCTTCAATCAATTTATGGCAGGGCAAAATGCCCATTTTCAGCAGGTGAAAATGCCCATTTTGTGTTGTAATGGCCCTTTACAAGAATTCCAAGCTGTCCTGTGAGCTCAGATCCTTATATTATGAAGCTCTAGAATCAGACGAACATATATTCAGGCAGAAATCACCTTTCATTAACTGCGTTTGGCCTTCAATCAATTTATGGCAGGTGAAAATGGCTTCAATCAATTTTTGGCAGGTGAAAATGCCCATTTTGTGTTGTAATGGTCCTTTACAAGAATTCAGAGCTGTCCTGTGAGCTCAGATCTTTATATTATGAAGCTCTAGAATCAGATCAAGTCATATTTAGGCAGAAATCACCTTTCATTAACTGCATTTGGCCTTCAATCAATTTATGGCAGGTGAAAATGGCTTCAATCAATTTTTGGCAGGTGAAAATGCCCATTTTGTGTTGTAATGGTCCTTTACAAGAATTCCAAGCTGTCCTGTGAGCTCAGATCCTTATATTATGAAGCTCTAGAATCAGACCAAGTCATATTCAGGCAGAAATCACCTTTCATTAACTGCGTTTGGCCTTCAATCAATATATGGCAGGTGAAAATGGCTTCAATCAATTTTTGGCAGGTGAAAATGCCCATTTTGTGTTGTAATGGTCCTTTACAAGAATTCAGAGCTGTCCTGTGAGCTCAGATCTTTATATTATGAAGCTCTAGAATCAGACCAAGTCATATTCAGGCAGAAATCACCTTTCATTAACTGCGTTTGGCCTTCAATCAATTTATGGCAGGTCAAAATGCCCATTTTCAGCAGGTGAAAATGCCCATTTTGTGTTGTAATGGTCCTTTACAAGAATTCAGAGCTGTCCTGTGAGCTCAGATCCTTATATTATGAAGCTCTAGAATCAGACGAACATATATTCAGGCAGAAATCACCTTTCATTAACTGCATTTGGCCTTCAATCAATTTTTGGCAGGTGAAAATGCCCATTTTGTGTTGTAATGGTCCTTTACAAGAATTCCAAGCTGTCCTGTGAGCTCAGATCTTTATATTATGAAGCTCTAGAATCAGACCAAGTCATATTTAGGCAGAAATCACCTTTCATTAACTTCATTTGGCCTTCAATCAATCTATGGCAGGTGAAAATGCCTTCAATCAATTTTGGGCAGGTGAAAATGCCCATTTTGTGTTGTAATGGTCCTTTACAAGAATTCCAAGCTGTCCTGTGAGCTCAGATCTTTATATTATGAAGCTCTAGAATCAGACCAAGTCATATTCAGGCAGAAATCACCTTTCATTAACTGCGTTTGGCCTTCAATCAATTTATGGCAGGTCAAAATGCCCATTTTCAGCAGGTGAAAATGCCCATTTTGTGTTGTAATGGTCCTTTACAAGAATTCCAAGCTGTCCTGTGAGCTCAGATCTTTATATTATGAAGCTCTAGAATCAGACCAAGTCATATTCAGGCAGAAATCACCTTTCATTAACTGCGTTTGGCCTTCAATCAATTTATGGCAGGTCAAAATGCCCATTTTCAGCAGGTGAAAATGCCCATTTTGTGTTGTAATGGTCCTTTACAAGAATTCCAAGCTGTCCTGTGAGCTCAGATCTTTATATTATGAAGCTCTAGAATCAGACCATGTCATATTCAGGCAGAAATCACCTTTCATTAACTGCGTTTGGCCTTCAATCAATTTATGGCAGGTGAAAATGGCTTCAATCAATTTTTGGCAGGTGAAAATGCCCATTTCGTGTTGTAATGGTCCTTTACAAGAATTCAGAGCTGTCCTGTGAGCTCAGATCATTATATTATGAAGCTCTAGAATCAGACGAAGATATATTCAGGCAGAAATCACCGTTCATTAACTGCATTTGGCCTTCAATCAATTTATGGCAGGTCAAAATGCCCATTTTCAGCAGGTGAAAATGCCCATTTTGTGTTGTAATGGTGCTTTACAAGAATTCAGAGCTTGAGCTCAGATCCTTATATTATGAAGCTCTAGAATCAGACCAAGTCATATTCAGGCAGAAATCACCTTTCATTAACTGCATTTGGCCTTCAAATCAATTTATGGCAGGTGAAAATGCCTTCAATCAATTTTTGGCAGGTGAAAATGCCCATTTTGTGTTGTAATGGTCCTTTACAAGAATTCCAAGCTGTCCTGTGAGCTCAGATCTTTATATTATGAAGCCCTAGAATCAGACCAAGTCATATTTAGGCAGAAATCACCTTTCATTAACTGCATTTGGCCTTCAATCAATTTATGGCAGGTCAAAATGCCCATTTTCAGCAGGTGAAAATGCCCATTTGGTGTTGTAATGGTCCTTTACAAGAATTCCAAGCTGTCCTGTAAGCTCAGATCGTTATATTATGAAGCTCTAGAATCAGACGAAGATATATTCAGGCAGAAATCACCTTTCATTAACTGCATTTGGCCTTCAATCAATTTATGGCAGGTGAAAATGCCTTCAATCAACTTATGGCAGGTGAAAATGCCCATTTTCAGCAGGTGAAAATGCCCATTTTGTGTTGTAATGGTCCTTTACAAGAATTCCAAGCTGTCCTGTGAGCTCAGATCCTTATATTATGAAGCTCTAGAATCAGACGAACATATATTCAGGCAGAAATCACCTTTCATTAACTGTGTTTGGCCTTCAATCAATTTATGGCAGGTGAAAATGCCCATTTTCGTGTTGTAATGGTCCTTTACAAGAATTCCAAGCTGTCCTGTGAGCTCAGATCTTTATATTATGAAGCCCCTAGAATCAGACCAAGTCATATTTAGGCAGAAATCACCTTTCATTAACTGCATTTTGGCCTTCAATCAATTTATGGCAGGTCAAAATGCCCATTTTCAGCAGGTGAAAATGCCCATTTCGTGTTGTAATGGTCCTTTACAAGAATTCCAAGCTGTCCTGTGAGCTCAGATCCTTATATTATGAAGCCCTAGAATCAGACCGAGTCATACTTAGGTAGAAATCACCTTTCATGAACTGCATTTGGCCTTCAAGTCAATTTATGGCAGGTGAAAATGCCTTCAATCAATTTTGGGCAGGTGAAAATGCCCATTTTGTGTTGTAATGGTCCTTCTACAAGAATTCCAAGCTGTCCTGTGAGCTCAGATCGTTATATTATGAAGCTCTAGAATCAGACGAAGATATATTCAGGCAGAAATCACCTTTCATTAACTGCATTTGGCCTTCAATCAATTTATGGCAGGTGAAAATGCCTTCAATCAATTTTTGGCAGGTGAAAATGCCCATTTTGTGTTGTAATGGTCCTTTACAAGAATTCAGAGCTGTCCTGTGAGCTCAGATCTTTATATTATGAAGCTCTAGAATCAGACCAAGTCAGATTTAGGCAGAAATCACCTTTCATTAACTGCATTTGGCCTTCAATCAATTTATGGCAGGTCAAAATGCCCATTTTCAGCAGGTGAAAATGCCCATTTTGTGTTGTAATGGCCCTTTACAAGAATTCCAAGCTGTCCTGTGAGCTCAGATCCTTATATTATGAAGCTCTAGAATCAGACGAACATATATTCAGGCAGAAATCACCTTTCATTAACTGTGTTTGGCCTTCAATCAATTTATGGCAGGTGAAAATGGCTTCAATCAATTTTTGGCAGGTGAAAATGCCCATTTTGTGTTGTATTGATCCTTTACAAGAATTCAGAGCTGTCCTGTGAGCTCAGATCTTTATATTATGAAGCTCTAGAATCAGATCAAGTCATATTCAGGCAGAAATCACCTTTCATTAACTGCGTTTGGCCTTCAATCAATTTATGGCAGGTCAAAATGCCCATTTTCAGAAGGTGAAAATGCCCATTTTGTGTTGTAATGGTCCTTTACAAGAATTCCAAGCTGTCCTGTGAGCTCAGATCGTTATATTATGAAGCTCTAGAATCAGACGAAGATATATTCAGGCAGAAATCACCTTTCATGAACTGCATTTGGCCTTCAATCAATTTATGGCAGGTGAAAATGCCTTCAATCAATTTTTGGCAGGTGAAAATGCCCATTTTGTGTTGTAATGGTCCTTTACAAGAATTCAGAGCTGTCCTGTGAGCTCAGATCTTTATATTATGAAGCCCTAGAATCAGACCAAGTCATATTTAGGCAGAAATCACCGTTCATTAACTGCATTTGGCCTTCAATCAATTTATGGCAGGTGAAAATGCCCATTTTCAGCAGGTGAAAAATGCCCATTTTGTGTTGTAATGGTCCTTTACAAGAATTCTAAGCTGTCCTGTGAGCTCAGATCTTTAAATTATGAAGCTCTAGAATCAGACGAAGATATATTCAGGCAGAAATCACCTTTGATTAACTGCATTTGGCCTTCAATCAATTTATGGCAGGTGAAAATGCCCATTTTCAGCAGGTGAAAATGCCCATTTTGTGTTGTAATGGCCCTTTACAAGAATTCCAAGCTGTCCTGTGAGCTCAGATCCTTATATTATGAAGCTCTAGAATCAGACGAACATATATTCAGGCAGAAATCACCTTTCATTAACTGCATTCGGCCTTCAATCAATTTATGGCAGGTGAAAATGCCTTCAATCAATTTTTGGCAGGTGAAAATGCCCATTTTGTGTTGTAATGGTCCTTTACAAGAATTCAGAGCTGTCCTGTGAGCTCAGATCATTATATTATGAAGCTCTAGAATCAGACGAAGATATATTCAGGCAGAAATCACCTTTCATTAACTGCATTTGGCCTTCAATCAATTTATGGCAGGTGAAAATGCCCATTTTCAGCAGGTGAAAATGGCCATTTTGTGTTGTAATGGTCCTTTACAAGAATTCCAAGCTGTCCTGTGAGCTCAGATCGTTATATTATGAAGCTCTAGAATCAGACGAAGATATATTCAGGCAGAAATCACCTTTCATTAACTGCATTTGGCCTTCAATCAATTTATGGCAGGTGAAAATGCCTTCAATCAATTTTTGGCAGGTGAAAATGCCCATTTTGTGTTGTAATGGCCCTTTACAAGAATTCCAAGCTGTCCTGTGAGCTCAGATCTTTATATTATGAAGCCCTAGAATCAGACCAAGTCATATTTAGGCAGAAATCACCTTTCATTAACTGCATTTGGCCTTCAATCAATTTATGGCAGGTCAAAATGCCCATTTTCAGCAGGTGAAAATGCCCATTTTGTGTTGTAATGGTCCTTTACAAGAATTCCAAGCTGTCCTGTGAGCTCAGATCCTTATATTATGAAGCTCTAGAAATAGACGAAGATATATTCAGGCAGAAATCACCTTTCATTAACTGCATTTGGCCTTCAATCAATTTATGGCAGGTGAAAATGCCTTCAATCAATTTTTGGCAAGTGAAAATGCCCATTTTGTGTTGTAATGGCCCTTTACAAGAATTCCAAGCTGTCCTGTGAGCTCAGATCGTTATATTATGAAGCTCTAGAATCAGATCTAGTCATATTTAGGCAGAAATCACCTTTCATTAACTGCATTTGGCCTTCAATCAATTTATGGCAGGTCAAAATGCCTTCAATCAATTTTGGGCAGGTGAAAATGCCCATTTCGTGTTGTAATGGTCCTTTACAAGAATTCCAAGCTGTCCTGTGGGCTCAGATCTTTATATTATGAAGCTCTAGAATCAGACGAACATATATTCAGGCAGAAATCACCTTTCATTAACTGCATTTGGCCTTCAATCAATTTATGGCAGGTCAAAATGCCCATTTTCAGCAGGTGAAAATGCCCATTTTGTGTTGTAATGGCCCTTTACAAGAATTCCAAGCTGTCCTGTGAGCTCAGATCTTTATATTATGAAGCCCTAGAATCAGACCAAGTCATATTTAGGCAGAAATCACCTTTCATTAACTGCATTTGGCCTTCAATCAATTTATGGCAGGTCAAAATGCCCATTTTCAGCAGGTGAAAATGCCCATTTTGTGTTGTAATGGTCCTTTACAAGAATTCCAAGCTGTCCTGTGAGCTCAGATCGTTATATTATGAAGCTCTAGAAATAGACGAAGATATATTCAGGCAGAAATCACCTTTCATTAACTGCATTTGGCCTTCAATCAATTTATGGCAGGTGAAAATGCCTTCAATCAATTTTTGGCAGGTGAAAATGCCCATTTTGTGTTGTAATGGCCCTTTACAAGAATTCCAAGCTGTCCTGTGAGCTCAGATCGTTATATTATGAAGCTCTAGAATCAGATCTAGTCATATTTAGGCAGAAATCACCTTTCATTAACTGCATTTGGCCTTCAATCAATTTATGGCAGGTCAAAATGCCTTCAATCAATTTTGGGCAGGTGAAAATGCCCATTTCGTGTTGTAATGGTCCTTTACAAGAATTCCAAGCTGTCCTGTGGGCTCAGATCTTTATATTATGAAGCTCTAGAATCAGACGAACATATATTCAGGCAGAAATCACCTTTCATTAACTGCATTTGGCCTTCAATCAATTTATGGCAGGTCAAAATGCCCATTTTCAGTAGGTGAAAATGCCCATTTTGTGTTGTAATGGCCCTTTACAAGAATTCCAAGCTGTCCTGTGAGCTCAGATCCTTATATTATGAAGCTCTAGAATCAGATGAACATATATTCAGGCAGAAATCACCTTTCATTAACTGTGTTTGGCCTTCAATCAATTTATGGCAGGTGAAAATGGCTTCAATCATTTTTTGGCAGGTGAAAATGCCCATTTTGTGTTGTAATGATCCTTTACAAGAATTCAGAAGCTGTCCTGTGAGCTCAGATCTTTATATTATGAAGCTCTAGAATCAGACCAAGTCATATTCAGGTAGAAATCACCTTTTCATTACACTGCGTTTGGCCTTCAAATCAATTTATGGCAGGTCAAAATGCCTTCAATCAATTTTCAGAAGGTGAAAATGCCCATTTCGTGTTGTAATGGTCCTTTACAAGAATTCCAACCTGTCCTGTGAGCTCAGATCGTTATATTATGAAGCTCTAGAATCAGACGAAGATATATTCAGGCAGAAATCACCTTTCATTAACTGCATTTGGCCTTCAATCAATTTTATGGCAGGTGAAAATGCCTTCAATCAATTTTTGGCAGGTGAAAATGCCCATTTTGTGTTGTAATTGGCCCTTTACAAGAATTCAGAGCTGTCCTGTGAGCTCAGATCTTTATATTATGAAGCTCTAGAATCAGATCAAGTCATATTTAGGCAGAAATCACCTTTCATTAACTGCATTTTGGCCTTCAATCAATTTATGGCAGGTCAAAATGCCCATTTTCAGCAGGTGAAAATGCCCATTTTGTGTTGTAATGGTCCTTTACAAGAATTCACAAGCTGTCCTGTGAGCTCAGATCTTTATATTATGAAGCTCTAGAATCAGACGAAGATATATTCAGGCTCAGAAATCACCTTTCATTAACTGCATTTTGGCCTTCAATCAATTTTTGGCAGGTGAAAATGCCCATTTTGTGTCGTAATGGTCCTTTACAAGAATTCAGAGCTGTCCTGTGAGCTCAGATCTTTATATTATGAAGCCCTAGAATCAGATCAAGTCATATTTAGGCAGAAATCACCTTTCATTAACTGCATTTGGCCTTCAATCAATTCTATGGCAGGTGAAAATGCCTTCAAATCAATTTTTTGGCAGGTGAAAATGCCCATTTTGTGTTGTAATGGTCCTTTACAAGAATTCCAAGCTGTCCTGTGAGCTCAGATCTTTAAATTATGAAGCTCTAGAATCAGACGAAGATATATTCAGGCAGAAAATCACCTTTCATTAACTGCATTTTGGCCTTCAATCAATTTATGGCAGGTGAAAATGCCTTCAATCAATTTTTGGCAGGTGAAAAATGCCCATTTTGTGTTGTAATGGCCCTTTACAAGAATTCCAAGCTGTCCTGTGAGCTCAGATCTTTATATTATGAAGCCCTAGAAATCAGGACCAAGTCATATTTAGGCAGAAATCACCTTTCATTAACTGCATTTGGCCTTCAATCAATTTATGGCAGGTGAAAATGCCCATTTTCAGCAGGTGAAAATGCCCATTTTGTGTTTGTAATGGTCCTTTACAAGAATTCCAAGCTGTCCTGTGAGCTCAGATCGTTATATTATGAAGCTCTAGAAATAGACGAAGATATATTCAGGCAGAAATCACCTTTCATTAACCTGCATTTGGCCTTCAATCAATTTATGGCAGGTGAAAATGCCTTCAATCAATTTTTTGGCAGGTGAAAATGCCCATTTTGTGTTGTAATGGCCCTTTTACAAGAAATTCCAAGCTGTCCTGTGAGCTCAGATCGTTATATTATGAAGCTCTAGAATCAGATCTAGTCATATTTAGGCAGAAAATCACCTTTCATTAACTGCATTTTGGCCTTCAATCAATTTATGGCAGGTCAAAAATGCCTTCAATCAATTTTGGGCAGGTGAAAATGCCCATTTCGTGTTGTAATGGTCCTTTACAAGAATTCCAAGCTGTCCTGTGGGCTCAGATCTTTATATTATGAAGCTCTAGAATCAGACGAAGATATATTCAGGGCAGAAATCACCTTTCATTAACTGCGTTTGGCCTTCAATCAATTTATGGCAGGTGAAAATGGCTTCAAATCAATTTTTGGCAGGTGAAAATGCCCATTTTGTGTTGTAATGGTCCTTTACAAGAATTCAGAGCTGTCCTGTGAGCTCAGATCTTTATATTATGAAGCTCTAGAATCAGACGAAGACATATTCAGGCAGAAATCCACCGTTCATTAACTGCATTTGGCCTTCAATCAATTTATGGCAGGTCAAAATGCCCATTTTTCAGCAGGTGAAAATGCCCATTTCGTGTTGTAATGGTCCTTTACAAGAATTCCAAGCTGTCCTGTGAGCTCAGATCTTTATATTATGAAGCCCTAGAATCAGACCAAGTCATATTTAGGTAGAAATCACCTTTCATGAACTGCATTTGGCCTTCAATCAATTTATGGCAGGTGAAAATGCCTTCAATCAATTTTTGGCAGGTGAAAATGCCCATTTTGTGTTGTAATGGTCCTTTACAAGAATTCAGAAGCTGTCCCTGTGAGCTCAGATCCTTATATTATGAAGCCCTAGAATCAGACCGAGTCATATTTAGGTAGAAATCACCTTTCATGAACTGCATTTGGCCTTCAATCAATTTATGGCAGGTCAAAATGCCCATTTTCAGCAGGTGAAAATGCCCATTTTGTGTTGTAAATGGGCCCTTTACAAGAATTCCAAGCTGTCCTGTGAGCTCAGATCCTTATATTATGAAGCTCTAGAATCAGAACGAACATATATTCAGGCAGAAATCACCTTTCATTAACTGCATTTGGCCTTCAATCAATTTTATGGCAGGTGAAAATGGCTTCAATCATTTTTTGGCAGGTGAAAATGCCCATTTTTGTGTTGTAATGATCCTTTACAAGAATTCAGAGCTGTCCTGTGAGCTCAGATCTTTATATTATGAAGCTCTAGAATCAGACCAAGTCATATTCAGGCCAGAAATCACACTTTCATTAACTGCGTTTGGCCTTCAATCAATTTTATGGCAGGTGAAAATTGCCCATTTTCAGCAGGTGGAAAATGCCCATTTTGTGTTGTAATGGTCCTTTACAAGAATTCCAAGCTGTCCCTGTGAGCTCAGATCGTTATATTATGAAGCTCTAGAATCAGATCTAGTCATATTTAGGCAGAAATCACCTTTCATTAACTGCATTTGGCCTTCAATCAATTTATGGCAGGTCAAAATGCCTTCAAATCAATTTTGGGCAGGTGAAAATGCCCATTTCGTGCTTTGTAATGGTCCTTTACAAGAATTCCAAGCTGTCCTGTGAGCTCAGATCTTTATATTATGAAGCTCTAGAATCAGACGAACATATATTCAGGCAGAATATCACCTTTCATTAACTGCATTTGGCCTTCAATCAATTTTTTGGCAGGTGAAAATGCCCATTTTGTGTTGTAATGGTCCTTTACAAGAATTCAGAGCTGTCCCTGTGAGCTCAGATCTTTATATTATGAAGCTCTAGAATCAGACGAAGACATATTCCAGGCAGAAATCACCGTTCATTAACTGCATTTTGGCCTTCAATCAATTTATGGCAGGTCAAAATGCCCATTTTCAGCAGGTGAAAATGCCCATTTTGTGTTGTAATGGTCCTTTACAAGAATTCCAAGCTGTCCTGTGAGCTCAGATCGTTATATTATGAAGCTCTAGAATCAGATCTAGTCATATTTAGGCAGAAATCACCTTTCATTAACTGCATTTGGCCTTCAATCAATTTATGGCAGGTCAAAATGCCTTCAATCAATTCTTGGGGCAGGTGAAAATGCCCATTTCGTGTTGTAAATGGTCCTTTACAAGAATTCCAAGCTGTCCTGTGAGCTCAGATCTTTATATTATGAAGCTCTAGAATCAGACGAAGATATATTCAGGCAGAAATCACCTTTCATTAACTGCATTTGGCCTTCAATCAATTTTTGGCAGGTGAAAATGCCCATTTTGTGTTGTAATGGTCCTTTACAAGAATTCCAAGCTGTCCTGTAAGCTCAGATCGTTATATTATGAAGCTCTAGAATCAGACGAAGATATATTCAGGCAGAAATCACCTTTCATTAACTGCATTTGGCCTTCAATCAATTTATGGCAGGTGAAAATGCCTTCAATCAATTTTTGGCAGGTGAAAATGCCCATTTTGTGTTGTAATGGTCCTTTACAAGAATTCCAAGCTGTCCTGTGAGCTCAGATCTTTAAATTATGAAGCTCTAGAATCAGACGAAGATATATTCAGGCAGAAATCACCTTTCATTAACTGCATTTGGCCTTCAATCAATTTATGGCAGGTGAAAATGCCTTCAATCAATTTTTGGCAGGTGAAAATGCCCATTTTGTGTTGTAATGGTCCTTTACAAGAATTCAGAGCTGTCCTGTGAGCTCAGATCTTTATATTATGAAGCTCTAGAATCAGACCAAGTCATATTCAGGCAGAAATCACCTTTCATTAACTGCGTTTGGCCTTCAATCAATTTATGGCAGGTCAAAATGCCCATTTTCAGCAGGTGAAAATGCCCATTTTGTGTTGTAATGGTCCTTTACAAGAATTCCAAGCTGTCCTGTGAGCTCAGATCGTTATATTATGAAGCTCTAGAATCAGACGAAGATATATTCAGGCAGAAATCACCTTTCATTAACTGCATTTGGCCTTCAATCAATTTATGGCAGGTGAAAATGGCTTCAATCAATTTTTGGCAGGTGAAAATGCCCATTTTGTGTTGTAATGGTCCTTTACAAGAATTCAGAGCTGTCCTGTGAGCTCAGATCGTTATATTATGAAGCTCTAGAATCAGACGAAGATATATTCAGGCAGAAATCACCTTTCATTAACTGCATTTGGCCTTCAATCAATTTTTGGCAGGTGAAAATGCCCATTTTGTGTTGTAATGGTCCTTTACAAGGATTCAGAGCTGTCCTGTGAGCGCAGATCTTTATATTATGAAGCTCTAGAATCAGACCAAGTCAGATTTAGGCAGAAGTCACCTTTCATTAACTGCATTTGGCCTTCAATCAATTTATGGCAGGTCAAAATGCCCATTTTCAGCAGGTGAAAATGCCCATTTTGTGTTGTAATGGCCCTTTACAAGAATTCCAAGCTGTCCTGTGAGCTCAGATCCTTATATTATGAAGCTCTAGAATCAGATGAACATATATTCAGGCAGAAATCACCTTTCATTAACTGTGTTTGGCCTTCAATCAATTTATGGCAGGTGAAAATGGCTTCAATCAATTTTTGGCAGGTGAAAATGCCCATTTTGTGTTGTAATGATCCTTTACAAGAATTCAGAGCTGTCCTGTGAGCTCAGATCTTTATATTATGAAGCTCTAGAATCAGACCAAGTCATATTCAGGCAGAAATCACCTTTCATTAACTGCGTTTGGCGTTCAATCAATTTATGGCAGGTCAAAATGCCCATTTTCAGAAGGTGAAAATGCCCATTTTGTGTTGTAATGGTCCTTTACAAGAATTCCAAGCTGTCCTGTGAGCTCAGATCGTTATATTATGAAGCTCTAGAATCAGACGAAGATATATTCAGGCAGAAATCACCTTTCATGAACTGCATTTGGCCTTCAATCAATTTATGGCAGGTGAAAATGCCTTCAATCAATTTTTGGCAGGTGAAAATGCCCATTTTGTGTTGTAATGGTCCTTTACAAGAATTCCAAGCTGTCCTGTGAGCTCAGATCTTTATATTATGAAGCCCTAGAATCAGACCAAGTCATATTTAGGCAGAAATCACCTTTCATTAACTGCATTTGGCCTTCAATCAATTTATGGCAGGTGAAAATGGCTTCAATCAATTTATGGCAGGTCAAAATGCCCACTTTCAGCAGGTGAAAATGCCCATTTCGTGTTGTAATGGTCCTTTACAAGAATTCCAAGCTGTCCTGTGAGCTCAGATCTTTATATTATGAAGCCCTAGAATCAGACCAAGTCATATTTAGGTAGAAATCACCTTTCATGAACTGCATTTGGCCTTCAATCAATTTATGTCAGGTGAAAATGCCTTCAATCAATTTTTGGCAGGTGAAAATGCCCATTTTGTGTTGTAATGGTCCTTTACAAGAATTCAGAGCTGTCCTGTGAGCGCAGATCTTTATATTATGAAGCTCTAGAATCAGACCAAGTCAGATTTAGGCAGAAGTCACCTTTCATTAACTGCATTTGGCCTTCAATCAATTTATGGCAGGTCAAAATGCCCATTTTCAGCAGGTGAAAATGCCCATTTTGTGTTGTAATGGCCCTTTACAAGAATTCCAAGCTGTCCTGTGAGCTCAGATCCTTATATTATGAAGCTCTAGAATCAGACGAACATATATTCAGGCAGAAATCACCTTTCATTAACTGTGTTTGGCCTTCAATCAATTTATGGCAGGTGAAAATGGCTTCAATCAATTTTTGGCAGGTGAAAATGCCCATTTTGTGTTGTAATGATCCTTTACAAGAATTCAGAGCTGTCCTGTGAGCTCAGATCTTTATATTATGAAGCTCTAGAATCAGACCAAGTCATATTCAGGCAGAAATCACCTTTCATTAACTGCGTTTGGCCTTCAATCAATTTATGGCAGGTCAAAATGCCCATTTTCAGAAGGTGAAAATGCCCATTTTGTGTTGTAATGGTCCTTTACAAGAATTCCAAGCTGTCCTGTGAGCTCAGATCGTTATATTATGAAGCTCTAGAATCAGACGAAGATATATTCAGGCAGAAATCACCTTTCATTAACTGCATTTGGCCTTCAATCAATTTATGGCAGGTGAAAATGCCTTCAATCAATTTTTGGCAGGTGAAAATGCCCATTTTGTGTTGTAATGGTCCTTTACAAGAATTCCAAGCTGTCCTGTGAGCTCAGATCTTTATATTATGAAGCC
This sequence comes from Nibea coibor, assembly GCA_023373845.1. NCBI lineage: Eukaryota > Metazoa > Chordata > Actinopteri > Sciaenidae > Nibea > Nibea coibor. The sequence continues at coordinate 11,068 of JALLKU010000178.1, read as the reverse complement.
CTAGAATCAGACCAAGTCATATTTAGGCAGAAATCACCTTTCATTAACTGCATTTGGCCTTCAATCAATTTATGGCAGGTCAAAATGCCCATTTTCAGCAGGTGAAAATGCCCATTTGGTGTTGTAATGGTCCTTTACAAGAATTCCAAGCTGTCCTGTAAGCTCAGATCGTTATATTATGAAGCTCTAGAATCAGACGAAGATATATTCAGGCAGAAATCACCTTTCATTAACTGCATTTGGCCTTCAATCAATTTATGGCAGGTGAAAATGCCTTCAATCAATTTTTGGCAGGTGAAAATGCCCATTTTGTGTTGTAATGGTCCTTTACAAGAATTCAGAGCTGTCCTGTGAGCGCAGATCTTTATATTATGAAGCTCTAGAATCAGACCAAGTCAGATTTAGGCAGAAATCACCTTTCATTAACTGCATTTGGCCTTCAATCAATTTATGGCAGGTCAAAATGCCCATTTTCAGCAGGTGAAAATGCCCATTTTGTGTTGTAATGGCCCTTTACAAGAATTCCAAGCTGTCCTGTGAGCTCAGATCCTTATATTATGAAGCTCTAGAATCAGACGAACATATATTCAGGCAGAAATCACCTTTCATTAACTGTGTTTGGCCTTCAATCAATTTATGGCAGGTGAAAATGGCTTCAATCAATTTTTGGCAGGTGAAAATGCCCATTTTGTGTTGTATTGATCCTTTACAAGAATTCAGAGCTGTCCTGTGAGCTCAGATCTTTATATTATGAAGCTCTAGAATCAGATCAAGTCATATTCAGGCAGAAATCACCTTTCATTAACTGCGTTTGGCCTTCAATCAATTTATGGCAGGTCAAAATGCCCATTTTCAGAAGGTGAAAATGCCCATTTTGTGTTGTAATGGTCCTTTACAAGAATTCCAAGCTGTCCTGTGAGCTCAGATCGTTATATTATGAAGCTCTAGAATCAGACGAAGATATATTCAGGCAGAAATCACCTTTCATTAACTGCATTTGGCCTTCAATCAATTTATGGCAGGTGAAAATGCCTTCAATCAATTTTTGGCAGGTGAAAATGCCCATTTTGTGTTGTAATGGTCCTTTACAAGAATTCAGAGCTGTCCTGTGAGCTCAGATCTTTATATTATGAAGCCCTAGAATCAGACCAAGTCATATTTAGGCAGAAATCACCGTTCATTAACTGCATTTGGCCTTCAGTCAATTTATGGCAGGTGAAAATGCCCATTTTCAGCAGGTGAAAATGCCCATTTTGTGTTGTAATGGTCCTTTACAAGAATTCTAAGCTGTCCTGTGAGCTCAGATCTTTAAATTATGAAGCTCTAGAATCAGACGAAGATATATTCAGGCAGAAATCACCTTTCATTAACTGCATTTGGCCTTCAATCAATTTATGGCAGGTCAAAATGCCCATTTTCAGCAGGTGAAAATGCCCATTTTGTGTTGTAATGGCCCTTTACAAGAATTCCAAGCTGTCCTGTGAGCTCAGATCCTTATATTATGAAGCTCTAGAATCAGACGAAGATATATTCAGGCAGAAATCACCTTTCATTAACTGCATTCGGCCTTCAATCAATTTATGGCAGGTGAAAATGCCTTCAATCAATTTTTGGCAGGTGAAAATGCCCATTTTGTGTTGTAATGGTCCTTTACAAGAATTCAGAGCTGTCCTGTGAGCTCAGATCATTATATTATGAAGCCCTAGAATCAGACCAAGTCATATTTAGGCAGAAATCACCGTTCATGAACTGCATTTGGCCTTCAATCAATTTATGGCAGGTCAAAATGCCCATTTTCAGCAGGTGAAAATGCCCATTTGGTGTTGTAATGGTCCTTTACAAGAATTCCAAGCTGTCCTGTAAGCTCAGATCGTTATATTATGAAGCTCTAGAATCAGACGAAGATATATTCAGGCAGAAATCACCTTTCATTAACTGCATTTGGCCTTCAATCAATTTATGGCAGGTGAAAATGCCTTCAATCAATTTTTGGCAGGTGAAAATGCCCATTTTGTGTTGTAATGGTCCTTTACAAGAATTCAGAGCTGTCCTGTGAGCTCAGATCTTTATGTTATGAAGCCCTAGAATCAGACCAAGTCATATTTAGGCAGAAATCACCTTTCATTAACTGCATTTGGCCTTCAATCAACTTATGGCAGGTGAAAATGCCCATTTTCAGCAGGTGAAAATGCCCATTTTGTGTTGTAATGGTCCTTTACAAGAATTCCAAGCTGTCCTGTGAGCTCAGATCCTTATATTATGAAGCTCTAGAATCAGACGAACATATATTCAGGCAGAAATCACCTTTCATTAACTGTGTTTGGCCTTCAATCAATTTATGGCAGGTGAAAATGCCCATTTCGTGTTGTAATGGTCCTTTACAAGAATTCCAAGCTGTCCTGTGAGCTCAGATCTTTATATTATGAAGCCCTAGAATCAGACCAAGTCATATTTAGGCAGAAATCACCTTTCATTAACTGCATTTGGCCTTCAATCAATTTATGGCAGGTCAAAATGCCCATTTTCAGCAGGTGAAAATGCCCATTTCGTGTTGTAATGGTCCTTTACAAGAATTCCAAGCTGTCCTGTGAGCTCAGATCCTTATATTATGAAGCCCTAGAATCAGACCGAGTCATATTTAGGTAGAAATCACCTTTCATTAACTGCATTCGGCCTTCAATCAATTTATGGCAGGTGAAAATGCCTTCAATCAATTTTTGGCAGGTGAAAATGCCCATTTTGTGTTGTAATGGTCCTTTACAAGAATTCAGAGCTGTCCTGTGAGCTCAGATCATTATATTATGAAGCTCTAGAATCAGACGAAGATATATTCAGGCAGAAATCACCGTTCATTAACTGCATTTGGCCTTCAATCAATTTATGGCAGGTGAAAATGCCCATTTTCAGCAGGTGAAAATGCCCATTTTGTGTTGTAATGGTCCTTTACAAGAATTCCAAGCTGTCCTGTGAGCTCAGATCGTTATATTATGAAGCTCTAGAATCAGACGAAGATATATTCAGGCAGAAATCACCTTTCATTAACTGCATTTGGCCTTCAATCAATTTATGGCAGGTGAAAATGCCTTCAATCAATTTATGGCAGGTGAAAATGCCCATTTCGTGTTGTAATGGTCCTTTACAAGAATTCCAAGCTGTCCTGTGAGCTCAGATCTTTATATTATGAAGCTCTAGAATCAGACGAAGATATATTCAGGCAGAAATCACCTTTCATTAACTGCATTTGGCCTTCAATCAATTTATGGCAGGTGAAAATGGCTTCAATCAATTTTTGGCAGGAGAAAATGCCCATTTTGTGTTGTAATGGTCCTTTACAAGAATTCAGAGCTGTCCTGTGAGCTCAGATCTTTATATTATGAAGCTCTAGAATCAGACCAAGTCATATTTAGGCAGAAATCACCTTTCATTAACTGCATTTGGCCTTCAATCAATTTATGGCAGGGCAAAATGCCCATTTTCAGCAGGTGAAAATGCCCATTTTGTGTTGTAATGGCCCTTTACAAGAATTCCAAGCTGTCCTGTGAGCTCAGATCCTTATATTATGAAGCTCTAGAATCAGACGAACATATATTCAGGCAGAAATCACCTTTCATTAACTGCGTTTGGCCTTCAATCAATTTATGGCAGGTGAAAATGGCTTCAATCAATTTTTGGCAGGTGAAAATGCCCATTTTGTGTTGTAATGGTCCTTTACAAGAATTCAGAGCTGTCCTGTGAGCTCAGATCTTTATATTATGAAGCTCTAGAATCAGATCAAGTCATATTTAGGCAGAAATCACCTTTCATTAACTGCATTTGGCCTTCAATCAATTTATGGCAGGTGAAAATGGCTTCAATCAATTTTTGGCAGGTGAAAATGCCCATTTTGTGTTGTAATGGTCCTTTACAAGAATTCCAAGCTGTCCTGTGAGCTCAGATCTTTATATTATGAAGCTCTAGAATCAGACCAAGTCATATTCAGGCAGAAATCACCTTTCATTAACTGCGTTTGGCCTTCAATCAATTTATGGCAGGTGAAAATGGCTTCAATCAATTTTTGGCAGGTGAAAATGCCCATTTTGTGTTGTAATGGTCCTTTACAAGAATTCAGAGCTGTCCTGTGAGCTCAGATCTTTATATTATGAAGCTCTAGAATCAGACCAAGTCATATTCAGGCAGAAATCACCTTTCATTAACTGCGTTTGGCCTTCAATCAATTTATGGCAGGTCAAAATGCCCATTTTCAGCAGGTGAAAATGCCCATTTTGTGTTGTAATGGTCCTTTACAAGAATTCAGAGCTGTCCTGTGAGCTCAGATCCTTATATTATGAAGCTCTAGAATCAGACGAACATATATTCAGGCAGAAATCACCTTTCATTAACTGCATTTGGCCTTCAATCAATTTTTGGCAGGTGAAAATGCCCATTTTGTGTTGTAATGGTCCTTTACAAGAATTCCAAGCTGTCCTGTGAGCTCAGATCTTTATATTATGAAGCTCTAGAATCAGACCAAGTCATATTTAGGCAGAAATCACCTTTCATTAACTGCATTTGGCCTTCAATCAATCTATGGCAGGTGAAAATGCCTTCAATCAATTTTGGGCAGGTGAAAATGCCCATTTTGTGTTGTAATGGTCCTTTACAAGAATTCCAAGCTGTCCTGTGAGCTCAGATCTTTATATTATGAAGCTCTAGAATCAGACCAAGTCATATTCAGGCAGAAATCACCTTTCATTAACTGCGTTTGGCCTTCAATCAATTTATGGCAGGTCAAAATGCCCATTTTCAGAAGGTGAAAATGCCCATTTTGTGTTGTAATGGTCCTTTACAAGAATTCCAAGCTGTCCTGTGAGCTCAGATCGTTATATTATGAAGCTCTAGAATCAGACGAAGATATATTCAGGCAGAAATCACCTTTCATTAACTGCATTTGGCCTTCAATCAATTTATGGCAGGTGAAAATGCCTTCAATCAATTTTTGGCAGGTGAAAATGCCCATTTTGTGTTGTAATGGTCCTTTACAAGAATTCCAAGCTGTCCTGTGAGCTCAGATCTTTATATTATGAAGCCCTAGAATCAGACCAAGTCATATTTAGGCAGAAATCACCTTTCATTAACTGCATTTGGCCTTCAATCAATTTATGGCAGGTGAAAATGGCTTCAATCAATTTATGGCAGGTCAAAATGCCCATTTTCAGCAGGTGGAAAATGCCCATTTCGTGTTGTAATGGTCCTTTACAAGAATTCCAAGCTGTCCTGTGAGCTCAGATCTTTATATTATGAAGCCCTAGAATCAGACCAAGTCATATTTAGGTAGAAATCACCTTTCATGAACTGCATTTGGCCTTCAATCAATTTATGTCAGGTGAAAATGCCTTCAATCAATTTTTGGCAGGTGAAAATGCCCATTTTGTGTTGTAATGGTCCTTTACAAGAATTCAGAGCTGTCCTGTGAGCGCAGATCTTTATATTATGAAGCTCTAGAATCAGACCAAGTCAGATTTAGGTAGAAATCACCTTTCATTAACTGCATTTGGCCTTCAATCAATTTATGTCAGGTGAAAATGCCTTCAATCAATTTTTGGCAGGTGAAAATGCCCATTTTGTGTTGTAATGGTCCTTTACAAGAATTCAGAGCTGTCCTGTGAGCGCAGATCTTTATATTATGAAGCTCTAGAATCAGACCAAGTCAGATTTAGGCAGAAGTCACCTTTCATTAACTGCATTTGGCCTTCAATCAATTTATGGCAGGTCAAAATGCCCATTTTCAGCAGGTGAAAATGCCCATTTTGTGTTGTAATGGCCCTTTACAAGAATTCCAAGCTGTCCTGTGAGCTCAGATCCTTATATTATGAAGCTCTAGAATCAGACGAACATATATTCAGGCAGAAATCACCTTTCATTAACTGTGTTTGGCCTTCAATCAATTTATGGCAGGTGAAAATGGCTTCAATCAATTTTTGGCAGGGTGAAAATGCCCATTTTGTGTTGTAATGGTCCTTTACAAGAATTCCAAGCTGTCCTGTGAGCTCAGATCTTTATATTATGAAGCCCTAGAATCAGACCAAGTCATATTTAGGCAGAAATCACCTTTCATTAACTGCATTTGGCCTTCAATCAATTTATGGCAGGTGAAAATGGCTTCAATCAATTTATGGCAGGTCAAAATGCCCATTTTCAGCAGGTGAAAATGCCCATTTCGTGTTGTAATGGTCCTTTACAAGAATTCCAAGCTGTCCTGTGAGCTCAGATCTTTATATTATGAAGCCCTAGAATCAGACCAAGTCATATTCAGGCAGAAATCACCTTTCATTAACTGCGTTTGGCCTTCAATCAATTTATGGCAGGTCAAAATGCCCATTTTCAGAAGGTGAAAATGCCCATTTTGTGTTGTAATGGTCCTTTACAAGAATTCCAAGCTGTCCTGTGAGCTCAGATCGTTATATTATGAAGCTCTAGAATCAGACGAAGATATATTCAGGCAGAAATCACCTTTCATTAACTGCATTTGGCCTTCAATCAATTTATGGCAGGTGAAAATGGCTTCAATCAATTTTTGGCAGGTGAAAATGCCCATTTTGTGTTGTAATGGTCCTTTACAAGAATTCAGAGCTGTCCTGTGAGCTCAGATCTTTATATTATGAAGCCCTAGAATCAGACCAAGTCATATTTAGGCAGAAATCACCTTTCATTAACTGCATTTGGCCTTCAATCAATTTATGGCAGGTGAAAATGCCCATTTTCAGCAGGTGAAAATGCCCATTTTGTGTTGTAATGGTCCTTTACAAGAATTCCAAGCTGTCCTGTGAGCTCAGATCTTTATATTATGAAGCCCTAGAATCAGACCAAGTCATATTTAGGTAGAAATCACCTTTCATGAACTGCATTTGGCCTTCAATCAATTTATGTCAGGTGAAAATGCCTTCAATCAATTTTTGGCAGGTGAAAATGCCCATTTTGTGTTGTAATGGTCCTTTACAAGAATTCCAAGCTGTCCTGTGAGCTCAGATCGTTATATTATGAAGCTCTAGAATCAGACGAAGATATATTCAGGCAGAAATCACCTTTCATTAACTGCATTTGGCCTTCAATCAATTTTTGGCAGGTGAAAATGCCCATTTTGTGTTGTAATGGTCCTTTACAAGGATTCAGAGCTGTCCTGTGAGCGCAGATCTTTATATTATGAAGCTCTAGAATCAGACCAAGTCAGATTTAGGCAGAAGTCACCTTTCATTAACTGCATTTGGCCTTCAATCAATTTATGGCAGGTCAAAATGCCCATTTTCAGCAGGTGAAAATGCCCATTTTGTGTTGTAATGGCCCTTTACAAGAATTCCAAGCTGTCCTGTGAGCTCAGATCCTTATATTATGAAGCTCTAGAATCAGATGAACATATATTCAGGCAGAAATCACCTTTCATGAACTGCATTTGGCCTTCAATCAATTTATGGCAGGTGAAAATGCCTTCAATCAATTTTTGGCAGGTGAAAATGCCCATTTTGTGTTGTAATGGTCCTTTACAAGAATTCCAAGCTGTCCTGTGAGCTCAGATCTTTATATTATGAAGCCCTAGAATCAGACCAAGTCATATTTAGGCAGAAATCACCTTTCATTAACTGCATTTGGCCTTCAATCAATTTATGGCAGGTGAAAATGGCTTCAATCAATTTATGGCAGGTCAAAATGCCCATTTTCAGCAGGTGAAAATGCCCATTTCGTGTTGTAATGGTCCTTTACAAGAATTCCAAGCTGTCCTGTGAGCTCAGATCTTTATATTATGAAGCCCTAGAATCAGACCAAGTCATATTTAGGTAGAAATCACCTTTCATGAACTGCATTTGGCCTTCAATCAATTTATGTCAGGGTGAAAATGCCTTCAATCAATTTTTGGCAGGTGAAAATGCCCATTTTGTGTTGTAATGGTCCTTTACAAGAATTCAGAGCTGTCCTGTGAGCGCAGATCTTTATATTATGAAGCTCTAGAATCAGACCAAGTCAGATTTAGGCAGAAGTCACCTTTCATTAACTGCATTTGGCCTTCAATCAATTTATGGCAGGTCAAAATGCCCATTTTCAGCAGGTGAAAATGCCCATTTTGTGTTGTAATGGCCCTTTACAAGAATTCCAAGCTGTCCTGTGAGCTCAGATCCTTATATTATGAAGCTCTAGAATCAGACGAACATATATTCAGGCAGAAATCACCTTTCATTAACTGTGTTTGGCCTTCAATCAATTTATGGCAGGTGAAAATGGCTTCAATCAATTTTTGGCAGGTGAAAATGCCCATTTTGTGTTGTAATGATCCTTTACAAGAATTCAGAGCTGTCCTGTGAGCTCAGATCTTTATATTATGAAGCTCTAGAATCAGACCAAGTCATATTCAGGCAGAAATCACCTTTCATTAACTGCGTTTGGCCTTCAATCAATTTATGGCAGGTCAAAATGCCCATTTTCAGAAGGTGAAAATGCCCATTTTGTGTTGTAATGGTCCTTTACAAGAATTCCAAGCTGTCCTGTGAGCTCAGATCGTTATATTATGAAGCTCTAGAATCAGACGAAGATATATTCAGGCAGAAATCACCTTTCATTAACTGCATTTGGCCTTCAATCAATTTATGGCAGGTGGAAAATGCCTTCAATCAATTTTTGGCAGGTGGAAAATGCCCATTTTGTGTTGTAATGGTCCTTTACAAGAATTCCAAGCTGTCCTGTGAGCTCAGATCTTTATATTATGAAGCCCTAGAATCAGACCAAGTCATATTTAGGCAGAAATCACCTTTCATTAACTGCATTTGGCCTTCAATCAATTTATGGCAGGTCAAAATGCCCATTTTCAGCAGGTGAAAATGCCCATTTGGTGTTGTAATGGTCCTTTACAAGAATTCCAAGCTGTCCTGTAAGCTCAGATCGTTATATTATGAAGCTCTAGAATCAGACGAAGATATATTCAGGCAGAAATCACCTTTCATTAACTGCATTTGGCCTTCAATCAATTTATGGCAGGTGAAAATGCCTTCAATCAATTTTTTGGCAGGTGAAAATGCCCATTTTGTGTTGTAATGGTCCTTTACAAGAATTCAGAGCTGTCCTGTGAGCTCAGATCTTTATGTTATGAAGCCCTAGAATCAGACCAAGTCATATTTAGGCAGAAATCACCGTTCATTAACTGCATTTGGCCTTCAATCAACTTATGGCAGGTGAAAATGCCCATTTTCAGCAGGTGAAAATGCCCATTTTGTGTTGTAATGGTCCTTTACAAGAATTCCAAGCTGTCCTGTGAGCTCAGATCCTTATATTATGAAGCTCTAGAATCAGACGAACATATATTCAGGCAGAAATCACCTTTCATTAACTGTGTTTGGCCTTCAATCAATTTATGGCAGGTGAAAATGCCCATTTCGTGTTGTAATGGTCCTTTACAAGAATTCCAAGCTGTCCTGTGAGCTCAGATCTTTATATTATGAAGCTCTAGAATCAGACCAAGTCATATTTAGGCAGAAATCACCTTTCATTAACTGCATTTGGCCTTCAATCAATTTATGGCAGGTCAAAATGCCCATTTTCAGCAGGTGAAAATGCCCATTTCGTGTTGTAATGGTCCTTTACAAGAATTCCAAGCTGTCCTGTGAGCTCAGATCCTTATATTATGAAGCCCTAGAATCAGACCGAGTCATATTTAGGTAGAAATCACCTTTCATGAACTGCATTTGGCCTTCAATCAATTTATGGCAGGTGAAAATGCCTTCAATCAATTTTGGGCAGGTGAAAATGCCCATTTTGTGTTGTAATGGTCCTTTACAAGAATTCCAAGCTGTCCTGTGAGCTCAGATCGTTATATTATGAAGCTCTAGAATCAGACGAAGATATATTCAGGCAGAAATCACCTTTCATTAACTGCATTTGGCCTTCAATCAATTTTTGGCAGGTGAAAATGCCCATTTTGTGTTGTAATGGTCCTTTACAAGAATTCAGAGCTGTCCTGTGAGCGCAGATCTTTATATTATGAAGCTCTAGAATCAGACCAAGTCAGATTTAGGCAGAAATCACCTTTCATTAACTGCATTTGGCCTTCAATCAATTTATGGCAGGTCAAAATGCCCATTTTCAGCAGGTGAAAATGCCCATTTTGTGTTGTAATGGCCCTTTACAAGAATTCCAAGCTGTCCTGTGAGCTCAGATCCTTATATTATGAAGCTCTAGAATCAGACGAACATATATTCAGGCAGAAATCACCTTTCATTAACTGTGTTTGGCCTTCAATCAATTTATGGCAGGTGAAAATGGCTTCAATCAATTTTTGGCAGGTGAAAATGCCCATTTTGTGTTGTATTGATCCTTTACAAGAATTCAGAGCTGTCCTGTGAGCTCAGATCTTTATATTATGAAGCTCTAGAATCAGATCAAGTCATATTCAGGCAGAAATCACCTTTCATTAACTGCGTTTGGCCTTCAATCAATTTATGGCAGGTCAAAATGCCCATTTTCAGAAGGTGAAAATGCCCATTTTGTGTTGTAATGGTCCTTTACAAGAATTCCAAGCTGTCCTGTGAGCTCAGATCGTTATATTATGAAGCTCTAGAATCAGACGAAGATATATTCAGGCAGAAATCACCTTTCATTAACTGCATTTGGCCTTCAATCAATTTATGGCAGGTGAAAATGCCTTCAATCAATTTTTGGCAGGTGAAAATGCCCATTTTGTGTTGTAATGGTCCTTTACAAGAATTCAGAGCTGTCCTGTGAGCTCAGATCTTTATATTATGAAGCCCTAGAATCAGACCAAGTCATATTTAGGCAGAAATCACCGTTCATTAACTGCATTTGGCCTTCAGTCAATTTATGGCAGGTGAAAATGCCCATTTTCAGCAGGTGAAAATGCCCATTTTGTGTTGTAATGGTCCTTTACAAGAATTCTAAGCTGTCCTGTGAGCTCAGATCTTTAAATTATGAAGCTCTAGAATCAGACGAAGATATATTCAGGCAGAAATCACCTTTCATTAACTGCATTTGGCCTTCAATCAATTTATGGCAGGTCAAAATGCCCATTTTCAGCAGGTGAAAATGCCCATTT